>OX419341.1:7484300-7491800 GCA_948470475.1 Galaxea fascicularis
GGTATTAGCCAAGGGGAGAAGGTGTGAGGAAGGGATAAAAGTTTGGTATATACTATCTGCTTTCTTATTTTTTATTTTATTTTTGACAGGAAGAAGATGGTAGTCACAGAAATTAAAAAGGCATGGCCAGTTGATGAAGAAATTCCTTCTTTCCGACATCACCAAGAGGATCAAGTTGTAAAGTTAAATAATTTTGTGAAACGTTTAAGTGAAGGCAAGGATTCATCAAAATATGTTTTCCCACAGTGCGCATTTGGTGCAAATGCCACAAATGCCATTAGAGAAATGGTCATGGGTCATATGAGAGAACAACGAAGAGGTTTAAAAGATTGTGAAATCCAAAAAGGGGCTACATGTACTTCAGAGACAAATTCAAGTAATGGTGACACTGAAAGTGTCGAAGATTCAAGTACCAGCTCGAGTTCTTCACCTCCACCGAGTCAGGCATCATCCATGAAAAAGGTCAAAATGTATGCAGACTACTTTCACCCAGGTTAGTGTAAAGTTTGATCTACAACCAATGCTCTTTTGCAGTAACATCCATTCTCCATCTATCCAGGTAACTTGCCAGAAGATCTGCACCACAATGCACAGTTGATGTGGTATTTCTGGTAAATAGTTGTTTTTAACTAATAATAAATATAAAAATAGTATCATTACAACAGTGATTAGCACCATGAAACCTAAATTAATTATTTATCAATATTTACTATCATCATTATTTCCATTATTGATTTTTATTGTTATTTGTTAATAAATTAATTAATGGGCAACCATGTCCTTTTTTCTCCAGATTTGACTCAGTCCAGTTGCGAAGCAATTCTCTTGGCAGTGCTAAAAAAGTGCAGCATCCGTGATATACAGCTGGTGAAGCATTTACAGCCTTTAAAGAAAATGTTTGGCTTGTCTCTTCTTAGAGGGCAGGACAAGAATACATATATTAGGGCTTTAGCAGCTGCTCTCCTCAGCAACAAGTATGTGTCATTCAAAGAAGATTCTGACTTAGCAAATCTCACCATAAAAGACATTGAGATGTTAAAAGACTGAGGAGCCACAAACTACTCAGCTACTCAGCTAATATAAGTATTCATGTTCACATTAAATTATGGCAGAAGATGAGAGATTAAGCTGCCTTCCAAAGGTTCTGTAACCCGAATACATGCAAATTAATATAATAATAATAATTGTTCTGCATGGCTAAACGTTTTATATATCAGCATTTATTGAAATCTATTTTAGTTTCATTGAACACTGTTAGGGCCTTACAGCTACAAGTCTTAGGGAGTAAAGGGAATCATCCAACTCCTTTGCATTAAACTTTAGGTGTTTGTTGTGTTGATGTCTTAAAAGATTGCAACAGTGAAGTGGAGATGCATGCTCAAAGGATTGTGTTAAATCATAACTTGACACATACAGTATACTTAACAGTAAACAATCTTTATATTTATGAAAAAGAATGTACATTTCATATATTGATTAAAGAGTTCTGTATTTTTCATTGTGTTTCTTGGATGAGTTGGTGTGGGCTTCAATTTTGACTTGTTTGCCTTTTCCTGGAAAGTGCTCCCAAGTATTTATTGAACTACATGTAGATGTCAATGAAGCATGGATATCACATTGTTTACATTTCTCAAGGCTTACTATCTTGTTTATCCACATTTGGACACAGAAATTCCACTATTGGAAGTTGTGAATTCAAGAGTGGAGAGAGATTTTCCACAGATGTTTAAGTTAACAATGAAACCAATCTCCTTCTTTGGAAATGTCAAATTCTGTTTTTGGACAAGTGGTTAACCATATTGTGGGGATATTTTCCACACTGTTATTAGAACATTTTCCAACTTTGGTACATAAAATTCCATTTGTGGATACTAGCAAATCTAAAGTTGGAAAGTTTAATTTCCATGTTTTCCTACACTTCCCGTGAAAATATTTCCCAGCATGGAATTGCATGAAACCCCACTTTGGAAAAAAGGCACTTTTTCCAAAGAAGGATTTTTTGTAAATCCAAACAAAAACCATACAAAAACCATATTTTTTTCTGTTTGGAAAATTGGTCAATTTTTCCAGCGATATTGTATGATGTGAGGGAAACACTTTGCCTTGGGCTTCATGAGGAACATCAAGTTGAGGGAAAATACATGGACCTCCTCCAGCTGTATGGCCTTGTTTTACCTTATAAGCAAAGAATAAGCAAAGAAAAGATAAACTCAATTGGTTTGGGAAATGGGAGGGTTCATTTAGAGTAGCCATTGGTGGGGATGGGGCTCCCTTTGGGAAGGATGACAAGCCAAAGAAAGCATGTATGTAGCTCCGGGGAAACTTTTCTCTTATTTGGAACAAAATTCTCTGAAGACTGTGAACCTGTTCGCAGATACATGTATGTAGCAATGCTGAAATCATAAATGACTGAAATAGAGGGGAGAACATATCCCATTCAAGTCAATGGTGAGGAGACACTTTTGTCCTTTACATTTGAGCTACTGCCAAATGACATGAAATATTTGGCTTTCTTAGGAGGAGAACTTAGTATATCTCCATCCTATTTTTCTCCTATGCAGATGTAATTAAAGCTGACATCAGCAATCTTCAAGCAAAGTTTGGTTCCGAACCTCAAAACAAGTGGCATCCCTGGAAATAAAATGAAAGGGGAAGAGTGGCTGCTGCTGTTGAGAAGAAGAAAATACAGGTGAGAAAAACAGCCTTGAAACAGTATACAAAAAGAGAGAAAATTACTTCTTTTATCTCACAGCAAAAATCTCGGCAACAGTTTCCTCCTCTTATTGGTACTTTTATTGACAGAGCCAAAGCAGAGCCCCTTCATTTAAAGAACAATGTATTGCAACAATGGAATGCATCTGTTTTGAAGTATGCCTTGTCCCACATTACCTTGGAAACTGTCAGTCAATATTTGATGTTTCTCAAAACAACTGCTTTGGTAAGTATTATCACTGCATACACTTCATTGTTAAAGGAACACGCTTGGCAAAAAAGATCAGGAAGTGGTTTGCAGATGGCCGCCTCAAAAACAAGGTTTTCGAATATCGATTTACAGGTAAAGAATCCCATCTTTTTTGCCACAACTTCATGTCTATTGTTCAGAGTATCAAAATGGAAGCTGACCAGCAGTGTCACACATTCCTACTCCATATATATGCAAATACAGGTATTAATGTAAGAGACTCGGTCTCCCTTTTTAGCAGGGTTACAATTTCAAGTGAGCAGATTCAGAGCCTCAGTGAAGTTTGTTCTAACTTTTTCCGAGCAACTGCACTCTTTCTACCTTGTACCCCAACCACCTGGACAATAGGCCATGTGGTACCTGTTCATGCAAGGCAGGTTCATGAATCACTGGGCATGGGTCTAGGGATAAACTCTATGGAGGGAAGGGAGGAGAAGCACATTGCTTTGGCCAAGTTCACCCACAACACCCAGTTTAGTAACAGATGGGTACAGGTTTTTAAGCACAAGTATATGACTTTGTTCTGGTTGCGGGAGAATGGGTGTGATGAAACTGTTTACAAGGAGACTCCAGGAGTTTACATACCCAAGAGATGTTCCACTGCCCAGTTTTGCCACTGTGGGCTACCCAAAAATGCTGAAGATGGGAAATGCAATTTCTGTTCTGAGCAGTTGCGACAGATCCTAACTGGATGTGCGATTCAAGGAAAAATCACAAATGAACTAAAGCACTAGCAGTTGACAAAGTAATTCGAGCTTAAGTAAACACAAGATATATATTAGCATAAAGAAAGAAGAGATAAATTTATTAAGTCATCCTTTAAAAAAAGTCTATGTATTGCAGGTGGAACTTAAACTATGATCAGCCTCTCTTTGCACTTGGCTGCTGGAATGTAAAATATAAATGTAGTCACATGTTCTTCTGATGACTATCCCTTAGTGAACTGTGAAAGAAAAGTGCCCATAGTCTATCAGAAGCTATTTGTTATACAAAATATCATGCGTTTGTCAAATTGTATACAATTACATATTCCTGTACATATAAATGATCTACTGTCATTGGTGACACCTATGCAAAAACCTGATCACGTTTACCAAATTCAGACAGATAACATCAGTTACCCATTCTATACAATAACGAAGCTGATTAAAAATTATGGTTAGCAGATACACTAAAATATAATTATTTTACTACAAATTAGTAGCTTGTAACTTATTTCATTGATAAGTTTAATATATAAGAATTTTTTTAATTGACAAGCATATCATGTAGTGTCATATTTTTACATTTTTGAAAATATTCTGAAATTTCTATATAACTTTTTACAAATTATTATGTTATTACATAATATTAATATAATATATTATTCAGAGGTCAATCACATTTTATCATAGAATATCACTGCCGACATCAAAGGTTGTGCAGGTTATTGTCATGGAAGTTATAGTGATAAAAGAATGGTAACAGGGTTTTGTGTCTCCCATGTCGGTCTGTAATCATACAATTGATGACAACTTTGGAGCACTGGGTTCAATCATGAGCAAAACATACCTTACTGTCAGTAGATGAATTTAACTGGAACAATTGCACCAGTGCTTATTTACCATCTTTCTGTGATATGAGAAGGGACTGCCCCATGTGACATACAGTCACAACTAAGTCACCATGGAAACAAGGCTAAGATCTAGACATGCCTTCTTGATTTAAAAACACTTGAGTTACTGACATGACTTTATAACTTTGATAGCTAATTCATGGAAATGATTCTGACTTTGTAAAACCTGAAAAACATTTCACTGTTAAAATTATTGTATGAAGAATCCAAAAACTGTTCACTACCAATGTTGATGCTGAAAACATTTTTTCTCTATAAAAAGAAAACTCCATCTTTGACTTATCCTCTTTCTTAATAGCTAGTACTACCCAGTTACTATCCCTTACTGATATTAAGATTATTTATGTTGGAGTAGTGTCACTTTGCATCAATCAATCAATTTATTTAAGCTCGGCAACGTAAGGAGTGGTTGCCCAATCTCCCGAGCCAGAGGCTCATGTATTAAACATCCGAGCATTCCAGATCAAATTGGAATTTAGAAGTCTTGGTTTTTGAGGAGAGGGGAAAACTGGAGTACCCGGAGAAAAACCTCTCAGAGCAGAGAAGAGAACCAACAACAAAATCAACCCACATATGACGCCGAGACCGGGAATTGAACCCGGACCACATTGGTGGGAGGCAAGTGCTCTCACCACTATGCCATCCCTGCTCCCCAAAGAGAGAGGTTAAGAGCGCCTGACCATAAATATCAAAAATCCGACGACAGAAGCAAAATTTCAGATTTCATTTTATTTCACCTAAATGTCCCCTTTGGCGAACTATTTTCAAAAATCACAATTAAAAGTTAGGCCGCTCTTTTGTTTTTCTGAAAATTAGAAAAGTTGAATTTATGGCTACACGCTAGCTTTCGCCCCCCGGAAAAGCGTGAAAATGGTGCATCTATACAGAGCTCGCATACAACAATGAGAACTAATCCTGTTTTTCTACCCCGGATACAATTAAACCTTTCCTTTATCTCTCGTAAAGTGTTAAAATTATGTCGCAATTCATATTGTTAATGTCCCAATTGACTAGTTAAAGATAGCGACCTTCAAGGATTTCATATCAAAGTGAAATTGGGGTCAATTTCAGAGGCCTATATCTGTCCTAGCATCTGTTTTCTGGAGCTAAAATATAAGTGAAGTTTAAGCTGAATCCTTCATTTTCACTCCCGCTAAAAGTGAAGCATCCAGAATAAAAAGTGTGCAGGGTATTTTGGCAGTTTCGAAAGGCCCAGTGAATAGTTGGTGTCACGCAAACTCAGTTCCTTGTCGAAGACGTACATCAAGTTATTCCCGAGAATCACAACGTTTGCCCTTCCTTTTATCGGAATTTTTTCATAGCTTTATAAAACAACGTGTAACAACTCGTTTGATAACATTTTGTCTTCTTGAATACGATAAAATCATAAAAACCTTCAAAATAACCGGCACAGAACACGCTGCACTCAGCATTTCCGCCTGGTCAATAATGTAATTCAGAAAATCAAACATTTCAGGCATCGTTGAAGTCGGAGGCTAAGCTAGACTTATTGTGAAAGTCAGCAAGTGCTGGAGATTTTCTATAATCTACATTTAACACAAAAATTATTGCAGAATCTTGGCTAATTTAATCTGTACATATGTGACTGCAATCTTCACACACGGAAGATCAAAGTCAAAACAAACGAGCGCTATAGAATGCCGAAATGTTGAGAAATAGCTAACTATTGAAGAACTGCAAAAAAAAATCTGAGTCAAAAAACTGCTAACTGGTTGATATTTTACGATTTTGTCGCTGTGCTTTGTATTCAAAAGTTTAAGCTCGCGTTCAGCAAACTGTTACAACCATACACACATAACACAACACGTAACTAACGGCTTTCACTCTCTCACCTTGCACCACTGTGTTTCCTTCTATTCGGAGTTTCAACTTTGGAGAAAACAATAGCATTCTTTAACAGTCTACAAAATTCTTGAGCATGTGACCAGATCATGATTATAATTTACATGCGTGATACGTCATGTAGAATAAGTCACCACTAAAAATATCCTTTGACGTATTCAAATTTCCCGAAAATTGCCCAATTCCTGGCCACAAACACATTCACATTTGTTCTGTATCTGTCGTAAGCTATACCAATTCGATATGGCATCTTGTACCTATTCCTCTTTACTAAAGAAAGATTCGATATCGTGTGGTGCAAACTGGAAAAATCCTGACGATTTTCAGTGCGTTGTCTTAGAAGACTGTAAAGGGGATGTCGCTTCTCATCTCAAAAGATGTAAAGTGGTGGATGAGAGTGTGGAAAATGAACTTCATTTGTTGCTTGCAAGGGCAGGTAATTTTCTTTTCTTGTGATCGTTTTGTTTATCACCCTTTGCCAGTGTTATTTATCTCACAATGCTCTTTGCAGCAACCTTAATCCTCTTTACCTAGCTTTCGTAAACAAGATTTTTGTACGTTGTTCTTCAGGTGTGTTTAAGATGGAAGGTCACCATTCATCCTTAACAGTGTGTCCACGTCATCGGGAGGTCTATGGGGTTGGCTGGAAGAGCGGAAAGGTTCGCTGTTCCATTCCAAGCGAATTGGCTGGACACAAGTCCTTTTCAGCTAAAGGCGATCGTGGAATTAACAGCAAAGAATCCGCCTTCGTCCTTTTCTCGGGGAAAACTTTTCTTCCTATAGGAACACGTGAGTATATGCGTTTTTCCCAGCACCAAAAAGTTAATATTTTCAGTAAGATTGAGAAACAATGCCAGAAAATGTCCCGGGAGGAGGATAACCGAAAAATAGATACTAGCGAGATATTCCGACAGGTTTCCAAGAATTATATACAATAAGGGATAGCCTGAAGGGCAGACAGAAGCTGTCATTGTAGACGTATATCCAATAGATTACTGAGGTCGGCTAAGGTCGGAGAAAATACGCGTGTACCCAGCCTAGCATCCTATTTCCAATTTTC
>OX419341.1:7496800-7521800 GCA_948470475.1 Galaxea fascicularis
TTGAGAATGAAAATCAAGATCGCGGATGTACTCGAAAGAGGGAAGCCAAGTTTGAGAAAATTTTGAAGGAAATCTTGCTGGAGTTAGAAGATAAAGGTCGCAAAATAACCTTGAAAGATGAACAGAGGAAAGCGGTGAAACAACTGTATGGAAAGAAAGACTTGGTGGCAGTTTTACCAACGGGTTTCGGAAAGAGTCTCATCTTCCAGTTGCTGGTGTTATTAGAAAATAGAAATGGCCACACTCAAACTGCTTCTGTGCTAGTAATTTGCCCTCTTACTAGTATTATTAACGACCAAATTTTTGAAGTGGAGCGTATGGGTTTATCTGCGTGTAATTTGTCGGAAAAGCTCGCTGATTTAACAGAGGTCGAGGGTGGAAAATATCACATTGTTTATTCCTCTGCGGAAAGTGCCCTTGACAAGAGGTTCCTACAATCCTTAAACAAAGGCACTGTGTTTTCACGACGAATGGTTGCTTGTGTGGTCGATGAATCAAATCCCCTCCATGCTCGTCCTTTACGTGGTAACCGATTGTTGATCCGGATTCCATTGGAAACAACTTCGAGATTTTAAAGTTCAACCAAATCTGAACAAACAGAGTGACTCGATCCGCGCGAAGTTATTTACTTAGCGTTTCTTCATGCCGCAATTTTATTTTTTGGTGTGTATGTATTGTTTCTATGAAATAAAATATTTTAGAGTTTTGGTCAGTATCTTATTAGCAATTTATAATTGATTGCATATATGTTAGCGCATTCAAACATTTTTACTGTTCAACTTGAAAATGACCGTTGAACGGTTGAAACGTCGTTGTTTTTTTAACGTTAACTTTTAAAGTGAAATCCGTTTCAAAAAACTTGTTGATTCGAATATTTTCATTGGCTGACATTTGACAGGCAGACAGTCGTGGATGTTAACCGTTTGAATATTAACGAGGGGGGCGAGACGAAATAAACAATGGGCTGGCTGCAGGCGCTTCCTTTTCCCTTCTCCCTCGCTCCGCGCGTTTCGCGCGCGCCCAATTTTCCCCTCTCCCCTCCCCTTTCTAGCGCCTGCCACGCAGGCTAATAGGCAAAGACATGATGGAGAAACTCCAGTACCGTTTTAGACGGACTAAGATAAATGAAGATGCAATTGAGGATGTCTATGATGGTGAATTATACAGAAAGCATGCCTGCTCTGGTGGATTCTTGTCTGATCCTCATCATAGCGGAGCTCCAGCGGCCCGAAGGGCCGCAAAGCGGAGCCCCATACTTAAAGAAACCCATCAACTGCTTTTCTCATGGTAATCTTGGCTAGCGGTATTGCTCGTGGGCGCGATCGACGATGACGACGACGTCGCACAATAATTAATAATGTCCTAATAATAATAATAATAATAATAATAATAATAATCCAACATGGCGGCCAGTTTACAGCAGACATCTTTGATATTGGACATCCATGTTATGGTCAATTGACATCTGTCAAAACAACGTATCCGCTGACCAGTATCACGTGACCATATTGCGGGCTCAAGTTATGAGCCGTGGAGGTCAGCTGTTTTTTTAACATTGACCGCTGATCAGGTACTGGTTTTCAATTGGATCGCAGGCTCAAGCCAGGCCAAAACGAGGATTCATTTTTCGTCCTGTAAGCAATATTCGCCGCCTACCTTGACTACTTCTCAGTTCTTTTTTTGTTTAAACCGATGAGAATCAGCCTTTGGATGTTAAGAGCAGCAAATTGGATTGCCTAGCTTTGCTATTTTATAGTTTACGGATCTTTGAGAGAGAAGATCGTGTGGTTTCACAGGGTTTTAATCATGCAGGCGCTGTCTTTGATTGCTGACTTTTGCTGTGTAATAATGAACTGGACGGTTTTGCCACTAAAAATCCTTAATTGGAGAAGCTTCCTTGGTGGACACAGGAAGTAACACAAAGTGACGGTGAAAAACTTCAAGGCCCGCTAAGGATTTGTATCTGCTTAGCAAATGAATACTTTTGTGTGAAATGACGGCTTCTGATTTAGCTCTGTGTTCGGAGTGATAAATTTGTTGACTGGCAGGTTAGTACTCCTGTTGTGTCTTTTATATGACAAATGGTAATTTGTCTCTGTGACTACGAGTTATGTTTGTTACTTGTATTATTTTTCCAATTTCTACGAGGAACGCTGAAGAAACATTCGCCAGCATCGTTCTTTCTTTTCTTACCTTTTGTTGTTTTCATGCCGTTTCGACTAAAAAATGCTCGTCTTTTTTCCAAATGCATATTTTCTATCCAATATTTCATTTTCGATCCTAAAACCGTCCTTCGCTTTCCCTGCTGTCGCTCATTTTTTTGGGCAAAGAATTGGTTGAAGAAAAGCCAAGCGAAGTCCGGACAGTTTATATACTCGGCTTTGCTTTGTTGACATTATTGGAAACTCGCAAAGAGTAATCGACAACTCATTGCCATACGTAAACACGATTTTTAACAGCTGCAGCATTGGAAATGCCAGCGATATGTTGTCCCTCAAAAGCAATTCTTGTTGTTAGTTAAAAAATCGCAGATTTTCAAGGCTATTGCAGTAAAAACTCCTTTGTTCAATGTTTACGGCTGAAAAATGTTTTTCAGAAATCCTGAGTCAGATGTTATCATTAACAGCGATGTCAAAAATAACCCACGACTTGTAGTCAAGGTTTGTTGTTTGCAATATTTGTAATTGATCGAAGTCAAGAATAAAACCATTCTCAACATCACTAGATAATTGCAGTTGATCACCTGAGTTGATTCATCGCTAAAATACTATGTTCGATCAGTCTGTCACAGTCACTTTTCTCAAGGAAAAGTAAAGTCGATTTCGCTCAACGTTTTTCCATGTTATTGTAAAAAGGACATCTACGGCAATTTCTATCGTCTTTACTGTCATACATGTAGATCACAAGAATAACACCATAAAATGTTCAAAACAAGGCGAGCAAAGTACTTTTGTTCTTTTATGGGCGGTGTTGAAGAGAGCTCACTTTCAGGTTTTATCGCACTTTTGCTGTAAAATATTTTGTTTTGATAGATTAAAATGTCACCGATGTCAGTTGTCAAGTTGATTTGATAGTGGGACACTAGAACGGTTAACCTAGTGAAGTGATTTTTACTATTTGTATCGAAATGTAATCAGATGTAATTAAACTGTGATGAGGAAAAGTTTGTTAATCTTTTTTGCTCATCATAATCATATAGTTCCTGTGAAACAAAGCCCGATGATATTTCGAAAATCTACGTTTGCACTTGAATGAATGGTGGCTTTGGTTCTGCAGCAAAACAGTAAAAATATACAGTATATATGTAATCACAATATAGAGAAGTCCTTACTGGTGGCATTGCCATATTAGTTTATCTGTAAATGCTAATATTGAGGAAATAATTGTGGAGCTCCGCTTTTAGGCTTACCTAAATATATATATTATATCCTTCTTAGGTAACACAGATGGTGTTGCGTTGATCAGATCAAATGGTTACGGAGTTTGGCCAGTTTACCTTGTCGTCAATGAGATCCCACCTCTTCAAAGGTTAGCTATTCAACCTTTATACATGTAAATAAGGATTTTTGGTTTGAGTTGTGTTTATGAACTAACAATGTGAACTAAATGTTTCTGAGTTCTTTCATGTTCCATTGCTTTTCTTTCAGATTCAGACGCAGCAACTGTATATTTGCTGGTTTGTGGTTCAGAAAGAGGAAACCTCATTTCCCAACTTTCATGCAACCATTTTCTCTTGCCATTCGTGAACTTTATTACAAAGGTACTGTAAGTCTTGAAGCAGTTACACAATGTGCTATTAGGATCTATACAATATTGCAATTGCTTTTATGTATTTTGTGTAAAGCCAAATGACTGGCACTCCCGTACGAAACAAGCAGATCTGTTTTGACAAAAACAGATCAACTGCAGACTAATTTATCGTCTGCAGAGTCTGTTTTCAGTCTGCTGCAGACGTTAAGCTTCAATACTCTTCACGATGTTAAGACTGCAGACGAAAAACAGACTAACAACAGATCTGCAGATGATCTGCAAGTGCAACACGTTGAAGCCCAAAAACCGGATCAATAGACCATTCGTTGTATCGTGACTTATTGGATTAGTCATACTGGGTTGTTTTGAGATAAATAAAATAGTTCAATTCTACAGATAAAAAGATAGTCCAAAATTGAAAATGCGTAAATAAGAGCCATAAATGGTAAAAAGCCACATTATACATACAACGAGTCAGTAAATCGAATATTACGTCGATTGAACACTTACATTAAGTGATAAATATACTTTCGACCTTAATATATCCTTATTATATAGGAATTAGACAAACATACCTGACACATTTTTTCAATAAAATTTAAGAGCAGTACTGCAGGGCGCATTTGTGTTAAAGTCTCAGTTCCAAACGCTCAGGGAAAAACATTTCATCGATCGACATATCAGTGTTGATAGAACAACGATACGAAAGTTGAGTCATTACGTGAATGAATCATGAAAAGTGGAAAAACATGGTTAAGCTTCTGTACTGTGATTATTTTTCTTACCTACAACAGCTTCAAAACATGAGGAGACGTTCTTCTTATCAGTTGTTGTGATTGACGTGAAGGTCATGCCGCCGCTGAAATCGAAAACACTTCTGGAATTGACTCGCCGGCGCTCCTCCGATCTGATCCCTCTTTAAAACCATCCTTCTGACTTAACACTCAGTGAGCACTGAGGAGTTTTTTCCCTTCTTAAGTATCATTATCTTTGACTTTCAAAATTCTTCAATTTTCGTGCTGGGGTGATTTCAAGAAAAGGAAGAAACATCTTAACTATGCTCAACTTGATTAGTGGCGTGATCCGCCTCAAAATAAGATCACTGAATAAAGTCTGCAATCATTCCATTTTGCTTTTAGTTTTTGTGGCTTTAAAAGTTTGAGTCGTTGCTTTCTTATCCCTTTGGAAACATACCTAACAAAGGCAATACAGATAGTCAACTTGTCAGTAAAAACTTTGCGTGATAGCGGTATTAACACTAAAATTGACGTCACATTTTTTGTTACTTCGTTACTTCGTTAACCTTGCCTGTAGGGGCTGTTGGTCAAGGATGGAGAGGTCAAGAGGAGATATATACATGTATCGCAGCTCATTATAAACATTTCTCCAAGCAATTACGGTCAGTTTGACCTTCGTTCAGAGCTTCGTTCATATTTGAATGCTCTCCAATCATCCAACTGATCTGGGAACAACAACAAATACTTTATCTACCGAGGATGAAATACATTATTACCGGTAACCCGGTAGTTTACATAATGGCCCTCGAGTTAACTTGACTAAAATCGTGACGTCTGATTTGCATAACCAGTGAACTAAGTGGCATGTTTGTAAATGACAAGAAATGTTATGCCTCAATTGGGGGGTATAAACATGTAAGTACATCGCAGCCATGAAGAAAATGAAATAAAAGTACAAATTATCTTTAATTTTATTTGCTGTTCTCGACAAAGAGAGAAAACCACAAGTGAAAGCTCATCGGCTGCTGCGAATATGACAGATTCTCCTGGCTGATACCCAACACGTACCTGTGACACTTGAAACATCCAATAAGAATAGGAGATGTTGCTAACACTGATATTCATTTCAGTGGAACTGTCACCAAGACAATATGTAAGAAATTACTTTTGATATAAAAAGATGGCTTTTGCTATAGGTCTTTGGATGGAAGAAGATTTATATAGCGTCGCAAGTGCTTCGTAAGTACATTATGCCGGAGAAATTTTCGAGGACTTAGAAGCCATGGTTGACTGGGAGGAGGGAAAGAAAGGAAGACCATTAAAAAAACTCCTTGCCCAGGGAAAATTATCAAGACTGGAGGTTGGTGGTTTTTCAACTGATTTAAGACCTCTCTTAATGTAACATTCCAGTTTAACCAAACTCTGATGATCGTTCAAAAAACTGGGTAATTATCAGAGGTGAACAGCAAATCGAGAAACAATTTTATTCACAGCATTCGTCCTGATTTATTAACTAAGTTTGGAGTAACGGTTAGGCGATTTACAGATTTTTACTGTTTGAGCAGATTTACGTGCACATTGCACATACGGAGCCATAGTTAATAGTAACATTTAAAGAACAGCTGAGGAGGCTTGGATCATTTAAATGAGTAGTTTTTGAAGCGAACAGGCAATCCAGCCATGCAATTTCTTAAGTAGAATCAATTAATTTAGGCGCGCAAAATAGAAATAATTACTATGCAAGCAACCTGCTCCACCTCGGGCTGCCCGACAGTCTTTGTCATAGTTGGATTTGGATTTTCCGGTAGGTTTTTTTTTCTAAATCTCTCAAAGGGATAAAGAAATTGAGCATTCTACAGTATCTATGTAACTAACGCCAGACACTGCTCTTGAAATTTTAGACAATGCAGAGGAACTCAAACTTCTTTGCATACAATTAAAAAAAGGAAAACGTCCGTCCCCCAAAAACAGATGTCAAGATAATTCTTCACTCAGTAACTTGCATTGATCGAATTGCCGCGTGACATAATTATTGTATTTGGACTTAAAATATGAAAACATTTTGCGAGAAAAAAGGACTATTGAAGCAAATGGAAGAAGTTGTTAAACGAAAAAAAAACGTAGCTTTTTTGATAACGCGATCGAACAATGTAAACAAACGAGTATTAGTTGAGCGAAGAGAATGAAACATTTTGTCCAATCACTAAAATATTTACAAAGAGTTTGTAAACTGTGTGTCTTGAAAAACCTGGATTTACTCACTGCAGTGACTTCGAAACCGACCTTATCAAAAGGTCATACTACTGCACTACAGCATTTACATAATGGCGAGATTTGTGATTTCTCCCCTGGGTCGGTAATATCTATAATACAAATTTGCAGAAGAGGATAGTGGCTAACAAATATTTACATATATAGACAAATGAAATAACAAAATTTGTTACTATAATAAGACCCCAGTGTGGGTCAAGATTCCGTCAGTGTTCCGTGAACTCTTGGTAGCGACCTCTCTTTAATTATAGTCTTTGCTCGGCCCTGGTGTGTTGGAATATTAGTGACACATGTTCGAAAAGAGCCGTTCAGGGATCGACGGTTGGTGCATCATAGACTTAAGGCCACAGTAGAATGCTACACCGTGAACCAAGTACACGATGGATGAATATTTTTTACATCTGTTCAGATAATGTAAGTAAGCTACGAAGCGAATGAAAAAATCGATACAGAAGGCCTGCGAGCAAGCTCTCTCGTTGCGCGCAGGCTATGTGAGTGCGAAGCCTAGATTTTTTGAAAGGAGTGGTTGCTACTCGAGGTTTTTTTTATTCATTTGGAATGCGTTGAAAATGCCACGCTAAGAAAATACATGTACTTTAAATTCCTGCTGGTGATATTATTTGCTTATATGTCAGCAATAATTGTTTACTTTTGATGAATAACAGACCGACCTCCCCTGTCTATCTTTTAAATAAACGTTGTTTGATTGGTGCATTTGGTGGGCTTTTCGTTTAACATGATAGGCTGATTTCGTCTGCAGAGCGTCTGCAAATTTGCAGACTTGTTGCAGATCATCGCTGCAGACGCTCTGCAGACATTCTGCAGATAATCTGTAGATCATCTGTAGATTGTCTGCAGATCTGCTACAGATGTGCAGGCAGATCTGTAGCAGACTATAAACAGATCTGCTCGTTTCGTACGGGCTGGCTTGAGACTTAAGGTAATAGCAATTAGAAGATGATGGCTGTGCATGTAGAGTTCTTGTTTGTTGAAAAAGGAGAATCTTGAAGTTAACTCTTACTTTTTCATGTAGCTATTGCATTTTATTTGCTATTCAAGAAGGAAAATTGACTGTATTTGTTCATCATACATACAGCTGTATAATAATTAAGAACTGAGTATAGCTTGACTGCATACAACATACATTATTGGTTTCTGTTACAGGTGTACAGCTAGCAAATTATGCCACTGTAAAAGCTATATTCCTAGACATGTCAGTTGATGCCCCAGCACGATCCATATGGCAGTGTATTAAACAATTTAATGGGTATTGTGGCTGTGGTTGCTGCAAGGAGACTGGGGAACACCTTGACCTTGGTCCTGGTAAAAAGAACAGCAGGCGGAGGTGCCACGTTTACCCATTTAACAAAGCTTTTGCTGCCACAACCGGACATGCAAGATTACGAAAGCACGATGAAGTCAAAGAACAGGCCCTCAAGGCATTAAAGCAAAGGAGTGAAGGCAAAAAAAAAATGTAAGTTGTGCCTACATGAGTAAAACTAATGATTGGCTGTATGAGTTACTTTAGTTTTGTGACTGATTGAGTTGTTTGTATTTGTTTAGTTTGCAGTGGAAGGAGTTGTTGGGTTGTCATGGGGTTTTAATGGTCTTCCATTGCATGATGTTGTGAGAGGAACAGTGGTTGATTACATGCACTGTGTTTGTGAAGGTGTAGTTGATCAGCTTATTGCACAATGGCTTAATAAGGCTAATTCCAAGCAGAGTTTCTATTTGGGTTCTAAAGTTAGTGAAATCAGTGAGGAGCTGATTGCAATTACACCTACTTGTGAGATAACTCGCAGTCCAAGGAGCTTGGCAGATGTCAAAGAATGGAAAGGTAAAGTTCTAGTTAAAGAATCAATATTTGTGCAGTGGTGGATCAAGACTTTGAAGTGAGGGGGTGGCTCATCAGTAGCTTGGGTAACAAGGAAGACACACTGAATAAAATAATCCTGGCCTTAAAGGCCTAAAATTTGGTCGAAAAACTAGGGTGGCTTGTTGTGCCTGATCAACCACTGTTTGCAATTTACTGTTGTTTTAACATGGCATAACTTAATTGCATATTCATGAAATAATAATATCCCACTTATTGCATTTTAACCTGATATGGAAGGAATGATTTATAGATGTTGTGATTCTGTAGGGAATCTTTTCAATTTAACAATATTGCAGTTTTTCACATTGTAAATAATATTGTCCTTATTTCCTTACAGCATCAGAAAAACGAGCATTTCTCCTGTACTATGCTACACCTCTACTGAGCAGCTTCTTGCCCCCTGACCACCTGTTCTTCTTGATGCTGTTGACGGGTGGAATATTCAGATTGCTGAAAAAGTCTATTTCAAAAAAGGAACTGGATGAAGCTTGCATATATTTGAAACTTTTTACTGCACAAGCACCTGTCTTTTATGGTAGGAATTGCATAAACAGTTTATATAATTATACAGCAGTCTTTTTTTAATTGGCTGTGTGCATAATATTTAAATATTATTTGCAGGTTACTTTCTTAATTCTTGTGTTGTTTAGTTATACCAACTATTTTTCTCTTCCAGGCAAGCAATTTCAAACATTTAACGTACACCAACTATTGCACCTGCCAGAAGTGGTAAAAGACCTAGGTCCTTTGTGGTCAAACTCTTGCTTCCCATTTGAGGACTACAATGGTGACTTGTGGGACTTATTCCATGGCACTAAGAATGTGGATGGCCAGGTTTGTGTATAAATCATCCACACTGTATAGTCAGTGTGTAGTACCCTTCTTTCTTGTCTTGCCAGACATTTTGCTATTAAGTAACACCCTTTTGTGACTGTAGACTGTGGCACACATTTCATAACTATAAGAATAATTTATTAAGGAGCACAGTAAAGAATATTATACACATAATTATGAGCTAATCACAATCCCAGTTACATCAGTTTTCTTTGTATTGTCACTGGACTTCCTGCATCTTGATTGTGAAAGCTGATCGATATTTCCTTGCTTTATAAAATTCCCAAATCCAGTGTTACATTCATTGCAACAATCCTGAATATGTGACCTTTCACGGGAAAACGTACACTAACGACTTTCCGTTTTCGAACGGAATTCCGTTTACAAGCCGTTTGGAAGCCGTTCGCAAACAATTTGCATACGTTCGAACGACTTGGGTCATCCGTTCAAAAAAATTTGCATCCGTTCGAACGGCTTGACCACCCGTTCGGTAGAAACGTCCAACCGTTCGAACGACTTGGATACCCGTTTGGTAAAAACACTCATCAACGACTTGGTCACCCGTTTGCTGAGAACACTCATCCGTTCGAACGACTTAGTCACCCGTTTGGTGAAAACATCCATCCCTTCGAACGACTTGGTCACCCGTTCGATAAAACCGTTCAACCGTTTTTCATCGAGTATTCACGGCCGTAATTGACCGCGGCCGCATCGCATCACGATTAATTTATGACAACAAGATATTTTGTACCACGCTGTTTTGATGTTCACTGAAACGCCCCTCCGTTAAACTGAGGAAACTGCTTGTTAGATGTTTGAAAGCTCCTTCAAAGTCATTTTACGTTAACTTAGCGTTCGAACGAACTCGCGTTTGTGTCATTCTGAAAGCTCATCCGCAGTCACGCTGTTACTCCACGCTGATTGGATGATGGTAAAGAATGCATCCAATCAGCGTGGAGCAAACAGCGTGACTGTTGCTGTTGACACACGAAACCCCGGCCGCGGATGTTGGTCGCTTTGAAGCTGTATTTCTGGAAAATTGTTTGGCGGTTAGCACTTGTATTTTAAATGGATCTTCGATTGAATGCCACGAGAAGAAGCATCAACCTTTCAGTTTATCTGGTGTTTGATTTGGAAGCCGGGCGATTCAAATTTCTGGGTGAAAATCTGCTTGGCGCTAGGCTTACTTGAATCATTGACTACCCTTTTGAGATTTTCATGAGCCGTTTGAACGTTTAGCTTACCCGTTCGAAATTTTTTATGAGTCGTTCAAACGTCAGGCACCCGTTGGAAATTTTTTCACGAGCCATTCGAATGTTTTGGTCACCCGTTCGAAAATTTTCACGAGCCGTTCGAACGGTTTAGTTACCCGTTTGAAATTTTTCACAAGCCGTTCGAACGTTTTGGTCACCCGTTCGAAATTTTGCACGAGCCGTTCGAACGGTTTAGTTACCCGTTCGAAATTTTTCACGAGCCGTTCGAACGATTTGGTTGCCCGTTCGAAATACTCGATTACCCGTTCGAACGTCCAGTGGGACCCGTTTCAAACGGCTTGGTGACCCGTTTGTGACCCGTTCGCTAACCGTTCGTTTTACCCGTTTAACGGAAAGCCGTTAGTGTACGTTTTCCCGTGAAAGGTCACAATTATCACCACCCCTTTCCCCCCAAATACTGAGTCCTGACCTTTAAATTATGCCAAATCCTGGATCCTGAATAACTTATTGGGGAGCCTCATACCTGTATATCAATCTGGTCAAACTATTGTTATTATCATAATCATTATTATCAGTACCTTAATCATTTATGTCAGTTATTATTTGTTTTTAGATTGTCACTGCAGTGTCCATAATACAAAAGTTGCCAGAAATTGCCAGATCGACAAGTATTTCGCCAGAAGTCCTGGCATTTTATGAACACTTGACAACCAAGAACTACAATTCACGGTAATTTGTTCATTTATGTAATGCACCATGCACATGTGATTTTAAAACATCAGTTTTATGGAATCAGACATACATACATAAAAAAATGAATATTATTGCAAAGGGAAATGGTGACTTTAATAATACATTAACATAGTTCAAAGCATCACAATTCAACTCAATATTTGTGTTAATATTTTTGTTCTTGATTTAGGTTATTGAAAGATAAAATTGCAGACGCTGCACATGTTGTTGGCTCCTTAGAACTTTTGTGGAGAAATTCAGTGCTGACGACTGAAAACCAACTAGAGACACTTCCAAAGCACTGAGGCAAAATATGGATATTCTGGCGATGTCTTATAAATGGAGTTCTCTTCCACAGCAAGAGCTATAAATGGGTCACTGCAAGAAATGACGACACTGTTCAGTTTCAATATCTCAATGAGACTTACTTTGGTTCCATTCACACCTATGCCAAAGTTGAAGAAAAGTGCCTAAAAGCAATGTGTAGTGAAAAAGAGAAATGTTGCTGTGATGTGGCTTGTAATTATTTTGTTATTGTAGAAATTCTGGAGACAGACAAGGAGCAGTTACCCACGTATAGGGGGAGAAGAATAATAGACCATATTACAGATTGAAAGAAACAAAGAGGTAAATGGAATTATTCATTGCGATCAAGATTTAAGGAGTTGATACGATTGTATTGAGCATCTGTTTACTGTTGTCTTTGATAATCATATGTTCTGTTATTGGGCTCTTGATGTTCAAACTACGTTACCCTGGTCCTCTTGAGTCCTGATAGTGGACTTTCCATTGTCACACAAATGCATACCTCTTGGTTGAAACTATATTTTTTTTATTTTAAATTACATGTAACCATTTTGTTAAAAGTTAACAAGCTTCTTTTCTCTTGTTCTGTAGATTATTGGCTGTTCCTGTGGTGGTTCCGTTGTTCAAAAGTTACTCGGAGTGGATGTTTTGTCAGGATGTTTTGTGTGTTGGATGCCAAATCATTATGAAAAAGACTAAATTGTTTGTCACACTATTTACAGAACCTAAGAACATTCTTACTGTATTTACAACTCACAGTGATTTTTACACATAAGCAACTTACACTTCCTCAATTGAAACTAAGGAGTAAGCAGTTGGAGGCAATAATTAGATCTGTTCCATTCTTTGGTTCAATTTGCCAAACATCTCCTTTTTCCATTAACATCTGCCTCAATATTACATAAAACCATTACTGTTAATATTTTCCCTACAGTAAAATGTAGATGTTTAATTGTTGATTAGAAATATGCCAGTAATGAAGTGACATCTGGGTCTGTAGATGCTGGCCTGCAGTTATTTTAAAACTATTTTATATTCATTAGATTATTATTATGGTACAAACAGCTCAAATGGGAGTGCTGTTTTAAATCTATGTGAGATTGTTACAGAGCTAAGAACAGTCATAGAGAACAAAATACTGAATGCTGATTTGTCGATGAAGAGGGAATCTTTTTCTCAATTCTTCTTGTGAAGAGGGCAAAATTACTCGCTCACGATTGGCTGAATGCACCGCTTCCACATTCAATTGGTTTCTTCTTTTTGAGCAAAACAACTGATCACCTTCTTCAGAAGTTGCTGAAATTGCCCTCATCACATGATCTTAATCCGTAATTTTACATAGGAAACAAATGGTACTATGTAATTGATATGTAACCTTTAACTTTTTTGATATTTGTGTTTATCATGCTATTTTAAAGCTATGTGAGATTGTTACATAGTAAATAAATAGTACTATGTAATTGATATTTGTGTTTATCATGCTATTTTAAAGCTATGCGAGATTGTTACATAGTAAATGCATAGGTTGTATTATTTTGTTGCCAGTCTACATAGGAAATAAATAGTACTATGTAATTGATATTTGAGCTATATAGTTTGGTTGCATACGAAATACATTGCATTATATAAGAACTATGTATGCTTTTACTCATTAAAGTGCTTGCTGGCATGCTATGTAAAAGCTATTTTTCTTAAATACATAGTAAATGCATAGCCATGTCAAACTTTTGGTAAAGATATGCATAGGTTTTGCATATATATTCAGGCTATGTCATTTTCAAATAGCCTTTGAATAGCTTCAAAATATGTCTTTCATACCCTGAACTATGTGATATCGCATGGTGCATAGTCAGTATTAATCTAGACATAGTTAAAATATAGTGTAACATAGTTATAACATAGTAGCAACATTGGTTTTGCACATGTCTGTTTCTACAAGGGACAATCAGTCAGTCTATTCGATTCTTTAGTAGAAATGCAAATAATCATGTTGCTTTATAACCTTAAAGTCAAGCAGTTAAGAAAGGCGTCTGTCATTCACTGGATAAAAAAGAAGAAAAAAAAAACAATAGCACGTATGATACCAATAGTCAAAGGTCTTTTTGTATTTTAGATAAATTTAATTAGCCCATGATTGCCTGTGTATGTGAATACGCTGTAAGTGTTGTATGTCTTGTATTTTAACTGCAATCGATACAGAAAGCTAGTAGATATCTTGAAGATGAGCCATTTATCTTTTGAAAGATTTTCTTAATAGCACAAGTATAATTAACAGTTAATGCTATGAGGTTTCAGGAGAAATTCGTCAAGTGCATTATCAACTGTTATGACGGGCGCTTGTCGGCAAAATATGAGATGTAAACAATCAGCTCGTCGAGTCCCACGGTTACTTGGTTTTTAGTATTGACTACCTTCAAAATTTGAAGTTATGAAGTGGTATTGTAAGGGAACCAAAATATTAAATATCTGTCTCCGACATTTGTCACTGAGATCAAAAAACGTTAACTTGAGACGGGTGGATTTTTTTCACTTGTGTGAATTGCGTGACAGTAATTGTGACAGCGAGCCATCGAACTAGTGAAAATACCCTGCACACTTTTTATTCTGGATGCTTCGCTTTTAGCGGGCCAAAAAAGGCACTTTGAGGGAGTGAAAATGAAGGATTAAGCTTAGACTGCACCTATTTATTTTCTCCAGAAAACGTATGCTAGGACAGATATAGGCCTCTAAAATCGCCTCGAAGGTCCCTATCTTCAACTAGTGAATTAGAACACTAAAAATACGACTTGCCACTTCAATTTTACACTTAACGAGAGATAATAGAAAGATTTACTTGCAGCCGAGATAGAATAAGGGGAATAGTTCCCATTGCTATATGCAAGCTCGGTAAAGATGCATGATTTTCCCGTTTTTCCTAGGGGCCGAGGCTGGCGTGTAGCCGTAAATTCAACTTTTCTTATTTTTAGAAAAACAAAAGAGTGGCAGAACTTTTAATTTTGATTTTTGAAAATAGTTCACCAAAATGGACATTTAGGTGAAATAAAATGAAATCTGAAATTTCCCGTCTGTCATGGGATTTTTGATATTTACAGTCAGGAGCTCTTAAGATAGATGCTAAGAGGTTAGCATCTATGACCAAATCAGATAAGTCACTTGAAAGTCTTTGCCCTACTAGGGAAAATACGACTGTTCTATCACCTGCTATCATCACTTTCATGTGCAACTTCCTTGTCTTTTTCAAGATCATCATTTGGACTATGGCTGTTCTCACAAATATCTCCACTATCGCAGCAGTCACACAAGTCAGTGCAGTTGAGATTTGCTTTATGGAATTGGCACCTGTTGGTTGAACATCTCTTTCACACAGCCACATTTTACCAATTGGATTACAGCCTCAGGAGTTCACGGCAAAGTAGTCATCACAGAAAGCCATTTTTTTTTCTTTTCAATAACAATAGGGAATACAATGCTTACAATACAACTACGAACGGTATTTAGGCTACTAACAGTTCTTGCTCTATTTACAACATTTTACTCTAATTATTTACACCATTTAAATTACAATTACTACACAAGTTACAGTCTACACAACAAATACAGTGACAACAAGGGGCTGAATAAAAAATCGTCAAACATTGCAAGGGATGAATGGAAAGATTCATCCGACCCGTCTAATATAAGTGTTGTGTCATCGGCATACTGACTTTACTTAATTTCCACATAATTTACCGAGATTCCCTTTACATTAGTATTTTTCCTAATTGTCGTGGCAAGCACCTCTGCTGATAGGATAAATAAATGAGGTGATAGCGGGCAGACTTGCCAAACACCTCTTTGAATCTAAAAAAAATTACGTGCCCATCCATTATTCAAAATGCAGCTTTCAGAATGACTAAAGAGGGTTTTCACCCAGGTTATTAACGAAGCACCGAAACCGTAGGATCTTAATGTATCATGTTTGAAGGGCCATTTGAGAGAATCAAATGCCTTTTCAAAGTCAATAAAAATTAACAGGCCCGAGATATTCTTTTCTGTGGCGTATTGGATAATAGAGTCAACGAGTCTGATGTTTTCCCCTATAAATCTGCCCTTCAAAAATCCTGTTTGGTCATGGTTGATAAGGTTTGGGAGTAGTAGTTTAATTCGGTTTGCAATAAATTTTGTAATCAGTGTTCAAAAGGGTGATAGGCCTCCAATTTTTGATGAAGTATAGTTCCGCATCTTTTTTTGGAATTAGTTTTATAACCCCGAGTCTTTGTGTGGCCGTTTGTGTTGGTGGAAGTTTCTCGGACTGGGCCTGTTTCTTTGTGAAAAGCCACCATCGCAGATCTTTGACAGTAGTAATATTCGTGTTCAGCACATACAGCTTGCAAATCAACTTCTTGCCTGCGGCCGTAGTTTATGCTGACGGTGGTTCACTTGCTCCGAGGTTAGCAAGAGCAGTGATGATGTCCTGGCTTGCCTCTTGGAATGTTTTCCACCATGTAGCTTTTCCTTTCCCAGCAAAACTACCAGTGTTGTCAGCACTACTCAATGTGTGAAGTGGCGGTAGAGCTTCAATCTTATGCGTACCAAGGGAATGCACAATTGGCTGTAATGGTAATAAACACGATAAAAATTGCAGTGAATATTGCAAGTCTAGTACTGATATTAACTCACAGTAACAATGTTAGAGGTGGACTTTTGCGACATAAATTCCGATGTGTCAGTGGTTGTCATGCAAGCATGGCATGTATTTCTTAACTCTGTTAATTTTACTTTCATAGTTAAATTTCTTTGTGATTTTTCGTTATTTTCTGATTGCCTATTGTGCCAGAATGGTAAACTGATAAGATGGAGCAAGAAAAAACTAAAATGGAGGCGATGCTGTGATCTATTTTGGATGAAATCTTAGAATCCCAACTGATGGCCATTTTGTCATCCATCTTGAACGCAAAGTTAAAGACTTACGAGGAATCGATGACCCTCTTCAATACAAATTTTAAAACCACAGAAGCGAAGACGGATGGCTTGGACAAACGAACGAAGGCTTTAGCTGAAGAAAACGTTCACTTGAGAAGCAATTCTGCTAAAATGAAGAAAGAGATCTGCGATTTATGCTCCACCAATGACAAACAAGCTCAATACACGTAACGCAAATGTCTTGAAATAAGAGGAGTCCCTGTGATATCTGGAGAGGATACTAATGAAATTGTCAAGAAAATTGGATTGTTGACCGAGGTCGATATTAATGATACAGATATTTTGATCATCCATAGGATTCCTTCTTTGAACGTTGGTGAATCAGGGTCTATACGAATTAGACATCCAACCATTGTGGTCAAATTTACCAATCAAAGGATAAGGGATCTTTTTTACAAAGCTAGATCTCAGTTGAACAGCTATAATATTAGCGACATTGGCCTGGGGCGCTATGGTGAGAGCAATATCTTTATCCAAGAAAGTCTTACAGAAGCAAAGAGAAAGTTGTTCAAGAACTGTCTCAAATTTTGCAAGGACCAGAAATATAAGTTTATCTGGACATATTATGGAGTGATTTACTTGAGGCGTAATGAGCACACCCCAGCGTCACGTATCACATCAGTTGGGGATTTGGAAAAGCTGCAACTACAACGACCTACATGTACATCCGAATCAACCAGTACATCAACTACTGAAGCATCTGCCTAACTAAGCTAAGTGCAAGAAAGTTGTCTTAATGATTCAAGATTAGATACTGGTAGATGCCCGTGTGCTATTTGTGATAAGTTGATTAGGAGAAAGGGGAGGAAATTGAAATGCAGTTTGTGTAATTTTTATTATCACTTTATTTGCACCTCCCTTACTCTAGCTGATTACAAGTACTTTAAGTCCAGTAGCCTTGGGTGGACCTGCCAGTCATACAGCCAGTCAACTTTTCCATTTCACTCAATTGAAGATAACGAGCTTGCTAAGCTGTGTTACAATTCCAGTTTAAGCTGCTTGTGCTCAAAGAATAGTGTAAATGCTATTTTAGAAGATTTACAAGTGTTGCAAACTATGTCTAATATTGGTAATATTCGCATTTATGTAATTTTGACCCTGAATCACGAAAGGGTTAACTGGAGTATCACATTTGACTTTGGCTTACATGATGGGTGGACGTACGTACGGTCGGTCGGTCGTACGATGACGTCATAGCCAAAATTTCTCGGATGGATGGGTTACCATATTTTCTTAGCAATGGTTCTCTGTGCGCGCGGAGCTCCGCTGGAAAACAAGAGTGCTAAAGCACATGACCACTCCATTAAAAACTAAAATAGAAGACAATTATATAATTTTAACACTTCATAAAACGCGGACCGATAACCATTTGATAATGTTGTTGTAGTATATTTTATTTATTCTCCTTTTCGTTGATAAAAGGATAAAGAACATGCCTCCAATGCAATGTAATATAATGATCTGTTATACAGTATGAATATCAACACTGACACATATGAAATACCAGTAAAGTTCTTTATATCTAATGCTAATTCATACAAAAATGATCACTAGAAAAATCATAGTTTAACAAATTTTCAAGTGTCAACATTGCCACAAAAACACATTTACCAAGCAAGGATTTTTTTACACTTCCAAAACAACATTCTTCATGTTAACTTATGTTAAGAGATTTTCATAGATACTCGAAGTCGAATTTTATGAAAGCAGGAAACCGGAAGTGAAGAATGTTTAGAACATTTTGTCTCGTGATTACTACAACAAAAAAATAATAACCTAAAAAAATTAACCTAAATTGAAAATAATTGCCACAATTTTCTGACCAGTTAATTTTAAAACTGGAGTAAGAAACTCCAACTGGGAAAGATTTCGCCTTGGGAGTTCTAAGCAAAAAATTATGCTCGTAATTGGTGCTAATTATGCAAAAATGATTGCGATAAAAATCGCAGTTTTTAGCCAGCTGTGAGTGTCAACCATGGGATTTCTTTTGATAAACTTTAAGCCCTATGTTTTAGCATAAACCACAGTAAAATTCAAGTCAATCGGTTGTATCGGCTCGGGTGAAACTTTCGATTGTTTATACGGTACTTTTTGCCACATGAAAACCACATCTTTTTGAAAAATCTACCAGAAATCTAGAGTTTATTGTAAAAGCGTGAAAATCTCCCTGAGATACAAATAGATATCATACTTGAAGATAATAAAATCAGAAAGATTAAATACAGCTTATTCGATTTTCTAGAGATCGACAAACTTGCATAATTTTAAGCTATCAAATTAGCAAATTATTTACCCTCTCTTGCAAAAATGTCAATTTCTCCCCAACGAAAAAATATTTTTCAAAACCAACTGCACAGGGGTTCTCCTAACATGATAGGGTATCAAACTTTAAAGTAAGTGCGAAATCGCTTTTTTGACTGTTGCCGGCCAATGTCTGGTTTTTACTGACATCTGCTCTTAAAAGCCATTGGCAGGAAAGAAAACGATCAAGTGGAAATGGACAAACAATTCATTAATAATCAATAACTTGTGTGCGACAATTTATTTTGTCTTAATATTCAAATCTTGGGCTTTAAATGCTCCTTTTTCTGGAACTGATAACGTCATTTCAAAACATGAAAAAGATACATGTACCTCACCTTGTTAAAGTTACAATTAACACACCTGGTCTCCAATGAAGAAATCTTTCCCTTTGTTGTGTTTCGAGGGAGAAAACCATACATTAATAATGTCTTGGTTACACCAAGCAAGGTTCCATGCATGTAGTCAATTACATAGGCAGGAATGATGCTGTGATGTTGGAGAGTGAGAATAAGTGCAAATCCTTTGATCCCATTCACCTGAGGTAGAAACAGGGTGACAATATTATAAGAAACAACCACCAGACTTTGCAATATTAGAACATGTATTCTGTAAATTAACACTGATTAAAATGAATGGTTCCAATGCATCGTTTGTTTACACTAAAAGTTGTCTACGAGCCACCTCAAGTGTAACTAGCTCAATCCTATAGATTGGGAGGTTTTCCTGTGGGTATGTCTATACAAAGTTATTGCTAGTACCATACAATCTCTTTTCAAACAGTTTCCATGATCCATATGCACAGCCAACTTTAGACACATTCAAACCTCACTTGTCCCACAGTAGAAAAACAACAACAACAACAACAACTTTGAAGGTGGAATATAACCCTTGTCATGAAATAGGTTTAGTGAAGCCACAATCTGGTGTACCTACTGTTTTATTTGTCTGCTGCGCCTTGACTGTATCCTCTTTAAACTGCTGAGAGGTGCGCAGAGCAGATTTCTTGTACTCTGAGTAAGGATAGCAATGGGCGTATCCCTTTCCACTTTTAACATGGCACCCTTTTGTGTAACAATCTAAGCATCCAAATGCCCCATTGTGCAAGACCATATTCAGCCAAAAACCTTTGCCTTGGAGGTCCATGGTAGTCAAATAAGGGAAAACGTTTCTGCAGATTTGCTCATGACCTGGGGGAGATATGGCCAAGCCTAAGAACATGTTCAATGAATATATTATATTGATGATAACTATTATTGTTTCAACTCTGAATGTTAATATTTGTACAAGACATGTGGCAAATTATTTAAAAGTGAATTTGATCAAAATACTTCTGAAGCTTTTGTGTTGCTCTTGGGGTGAGCACTTTACAAACTCTGATGCTCCCCACGGTTTCACTGAATACTATTATTAAATATTTATAGATTGGGTAAGTTCAGCACCAGAGTGGATTTTTAGTAAACTGGAAACACAAAAATATATTAATGTTGCAGGTAAACATTTTTAACCTAGATTGAATCTCAATTCCCTTTGTCTCCAAGATCTAGTTATTCATTAATTTACCTTTATCACTCAATACATTCAAAGCCATAACCAGTGGTCTCTGGAAAGCATGCATTGCTGGTTTTTCCCTCCCCTACCAGATTCCCCACAGAACTATGTTTTTCTTTAAAAACCTGTAAAGGAAAAGCAATTATGTCTTAACAATCCATAAAATGGATGGGCTTGTTTATTAAACAAAGTAATTTATGCATAACAGAACCATAAAAAATAATTATTACCTTTCCTTTGGTGGAATTTCATTGATTACTAGTTGCACTGGCCACACTCCAATGCCTGAACTCTGGAAAATTGGGATGCCATCAGAGTTCAACAACATTGAAATATTATTTTGGTCAGGAAGAACTCCCCCAACTGAACAGTTTCTCATGTATTCTTCTCCATCAATGATGTCCCGCAGAGTAGAGGACTTTCATCTTTGATGATATTGTTCCTGTATACTCCTCCATGTATGCTCACCTGTTGGAAAATGAATTAAACACCAACCTGTAATAAACAGCCAGTAGCCCAGTCCCAGAGGGTTAATTTTAACTGGTATTATTCAACACGTTGTCACAATGCTAAATAGCTGCTGCAAACCTGGCCATCAAGGCCGTTGTCATATAGAATAGTGGTACATGTACATTGTACTGTGTACGTGTATCAGTGAATGCACCCCCTACAATCACTGACGACTGGTAAACAATAGAAGTGGGAAGTACTGCTATTTCTCCTGAACAATTCTTTCCAAACTGAAGGAGTAACACAAAATTCACTCATTCATACATTCAAGTAGATCTTCATTTTGAGGGCCACAGGTTTGTCTGTTAAGTGTAATTTATTATTGTTTGTTTCATTTTACTTACGTCCTAAGATATCCTTGAACTGCTCTTCGAAAGGTACAATGATAAAATACGATTTTCTTCTTTTCTTCTCTTGATCACAAACTGTTCCACAATACCGCAGCCTTGGCATTTAGCAAAACATTACAAAATTTTAACAAATATCAAACTTATGGGAGATATTTCCCAAAAGCATGGATTTAACAACTGCTGTACAATCATACTCTAATGCACCTATCAATGCTAGCCCTAAGAAGCATACAGGATGGGGTGGGGACTTTGATTGACATTTCCTGCTCCAGATGGGGGAATTTTGACAAACTTTGAAGAGAATGCTTGCCCCAGGGTGGGGAAGTTTCATCAAACTTGAAAACTGAAGAATTATTCATTAAAAAGTGTTTCCTGAGCTTGGACTTTACCATGGTAAAATACATGCTGCAATGTTGCCTTCTTTAAAAACCAACCATCAGAGCCTGAAATAACCATAAGGTCAATCTCTTGGTTCTCAATCCCTACAGTAGGGAACTTCATCCGAGGGTGTGAACTTCTGACAAAAAATTGCACTCACTTCGGATCAACCCCCCCTCCCCCTTCCCCCCTTAAGGACAAACATTGATATGTGAAATAATGGCATCAAATGACCTTTTAAACTTTTGTTTGTTTATTATTTGTTTATTTTGC
This sequence comes from Galaxea fascicularis, assembly GCA_948470475.1. NCBI lineage: Eukaryota > Metazoa > Cnidaria > Anthozoa > Scleractinia > Euphylliidae > Galaxea > Galaxea fascicularis. Next base: position 7,518,846 of record OX419341.1, read on the forward strand.
CTTTTTTCTTAATATATTTACAGGTTAAAAAAAGTAGAATGTGTGCCAAAATAGGGTGTCACTGAGCTCATTCAAAAGCACTTCAATTTTAGCTAAAATCACTACATTTGAAAATGTAAATTTAATACTACAGCATAGAAAAGACCACGTACTGTACGACCAGAGCTGAGTTGCTCGTAACATGATTAGCGCTAACCAAATTGGTTAAGTTATGTTGAAACCTATACCTTGTCATGGTATTTAACCTGGGTTAGCACTAACCATGTTTTGAGCAACGGGGCCCTGCAGTAAAATTGTTTTGAAAGAAAGTTGTAATATTATTCACCCTGAACATCCGCTTGTGGCACAATGATAAACGCTGGAGTCCTCTGGAAATAAACCATAACAGTCTTGATATGTCATCGCCACGTCTCCAGTTACTTCACTGTACAAAGCTTTCGTAGAGCTAACACACACATCACCATTTGGGCTGTGCAACTTAATTACTTCAATCACGTCTGACAACTGCGCTTGGTTTAAATTGTGTCTTGTAGCCAGAGCCATAATTGCCATCAGGTGTTCCTCATACATGTAAGTTACATTGGAACCCTCAAAAATAGGACGGTTTTCCTTGTTATCATCACTGTCTTAGTCTTCGGTTTCTTTGTCCAAAGACAAAATTATAGAATCGTCAGACGCACTACTCTCAATTTCAGAAGTGGAATCGCAGTCATCAACTTCTTGCCAAGAGGTCGTCTGCTCGGTTTTCTTTGTGTTAGCATATTCCTCGCTTAGTCTGACATACAGCGTGTCGATATCTGTAACTGGGAGCTTAAACAAGTCCTATTCCTCATCAACTCGTTCTTCAGGAGGTTCTGTTAGCTTGTTCCCCTCTTCTAAATCAAAATCGTGCTCCAACTCATCGTCGGTATCCGGATCCTCAACAGTAGTAGACGTCGTATTACAATCATTTCTGTCTAAAAATATGAATTTCGATGTACTTTCCTCATTAGATTCGACAGAAGAGTTATCAACATGTGCGTTGGCTATGTGTCGTTTTAAGTTTCCCTTTGTGGAGCATGAAATGAAACAAGTAGGACAAAACCAAGACCCATTTACACATCTCAAAACCGCTACATTCGAGCAAGGCGCCATGTTCAGAGAATTATTCTTTGTCAAACCTCGCTTCCATGTTGAGAGTTCCCACAGCGCGCGAATATTGCAATTAGGTGATTGGTTACCGATTACCACATCATCGTGTTACAGCAAACACACAGTTTTCGTGACTTCCAGCCTTCGAGCCTTCCAAAAGAGTTACTATCTTAGATGGTGTTAGGCCTCTGATGAACGCTGATTTGAACGTGGTATTTGAAGAAGCCCAACCAGGAATGACCGTTATTTTACAGGATAAAACAGAGAAGTGGAGCAGCATCATCAAATCAAAATGGGGTAAGTTAAGGGATCTGTAAAGTATTTTTAAGTATTGAGTTAATTTTAGAGGGATTCCAACCAGTTATACATTTTGGTCTACGAATACTGTGAATAGCAATCTCTCATGATTGAACATGCTGATGCTTTAGTTTGAAATTTTCTTCACTGTCTTTGCTCGGGTCATCAGTTTGTGTGATAATCATTTAATTTTCTGTGAATATATTTATTTCTTTTCAATGACTCCTGTGTTGACTCCTCCAAGGCAGAAGCATCCGGAAGTCACATCGCCAGTGTGTAGCTCACCAAGACTGCACTGGAAGACTCCTGTCTGCACTCCCCAAAGACAGAAGCATCCCCAAGTCGTATCCCCTGTGCGTAGCTCACCAAGGCTGCACCAAAAGACCATTCATTTGTGCAAAGGGTATCCCCACCATCCACCCCAAAAAAGACATCAGTGGCAGTTCTACCACAGCACACCAGCACGCCAAGAGATGAAAGTGAGCAAGCATCCTCTTCAGGTTATAATGCAATTATGGAATCTGAGTAATTAACAGGGTTTGAACAAGCTTTCTGGTCTCAGTTGTCCCTCTGAGGTGGCTCTTGAAAAGGGACAAATAGGCAATATTAAGGGACAAAATGTTTTATTTAAGTGCCTAAATGTTCTAACTATAATGACACTGTCCATTTTGTGATGTGTATGAATTCTTATAAACTTCTTCAGTTGAGAAATAACTGATCCCATCAATCGCAAGCTCAATAGATTTGATCTTGGGGGATATTTGTGGCCTGGCCAGCCAATTTTGAAGGACAAATTGTCCTCCAAGGGGGAGAATGTTGTACACTGTAGGTTTCGCACTCTGGCTCAAACCCTGGTAATACAGTTTTCTTGGCATACAGGGTATCTAATGTCCATTAATTGTCATCTATTCGGTCCCGTACAAATAAAACTTGATTAAGCATGTTTCACAGTGTAAGTTCAAGTTACAAAATTAACAGTACACTGTATTCTAACACATAACATCATGATATTATAGTGAGCAATTGGAGTACTGACAACTGTCAATAGATTAAGGTGTCTAACTTTCTATTTTTCAGTCTTAGATGGTTGTGTTTAAGATAATCTTTTCAGATTGTCCAATTCACCTTTTGGGCGCTAGATTTCACGTGTAGTGTCACGTGACTTATGATGTAAACAAACCGCGAAAGTTCGGACATCCGTAGGCGAGCACGTACGAAAAGATTACAGTTCTCTACGTGCTCTTATTTCGAATTTCCCCATACTAATATACATTTTCCCACTGCTTTCAAATAGTTCTATGTTCAAAATGTCAGAGAAAAAAAATAAAACCAATTTCAACGGAATGAGTGTGGCAGAATTTAAAAAATATTTGCAGGAACGCGGAGTTTCAGTGAGCGGATATCTAAAACCCTCGCTCGTGGAAATCGCTGCCGCAGTCGAAAGAATGGTTTTACCCGTGGATCCAAACTTCGAAAAAGATCAAGCCAATGATGCAGATAAATTAATAATTCATGATATGTTAATTC
>OX419341.1:7526800-7534300 GCA_948470475.1 Galaxea fascicularis
TGTATGATTCGCAGAGCACGAGACTCACCAAAGAGAAAATTTCTGGCCCAACTTCTTGGGAAACAAAAATAATAATTACACTTTATGTATTTGAGTAAAACTTAACATAAGGTATCTCAAATTAACAAGAACGGTTTGAACAGCAATACTCAATCTGGTATATTCAGTGACTTTGATAGATGAGTACAATCCATAGGTACAAATTTCTTTCTGAGCTTGAAATAAACATACCGTAAATGGCTGGGATGGAATTTTTTTTCAATCAGCGTCTGCTGTTATGATGAAAAATTTTAGCAATTTTCTGTCCCACATTGTATGCTATGTTTACTGTTGCATGAAAAAATTAAACAACAAAGCTTAGACCAGATTGTATCTTTATTCCTTAATGGTACAGGTGAAACTGGAAATATATATATACCATGTTCCATCAATTAATAGCTGTCCAATTATATATATAATTTCTCTTTTAACACTTTAATTTGCCTCAAATAATCGCCTCCCTTTTAGAGCAGTTAAAACTGTCCAAATAATGGCCACAATGTGACTTGCCTATTATTTGCCTATTATCGTTCATATGTGTTACGCATATGCGCGAAATCTTCGCTCAATCTTGGGTTATCTTTGTCTTTCAGTTCAATGCCTGAATCATCCATGTCTGGCATTTGCTCGTTGCTGCAGAACACGCCAGGCGACGTGTTCGTGGTCTCGGCTTGAAGTACTTCATCAGTGGTGTAACGAAGTTCACATGGCCGTTCGCAAAACATTTCTTGAACACCCGATTCACATTTGTTAAAGCCATTACAAGCAACAGTTGGCAATCGGTTTACTTTTTGGAGGTTTCCAATGATGCATGTATTCTCAGTAACGGCCTCTTCGTTTTCGTCTCATCCGCCATTTGCAATTTCGTTCCCACAGGCAGAAATGCATGGAGTGCGCGTGCGTAGTCCATTTCGGCGCCAGGCCTTACCGAACCTTATCACGTGATATTTTTAAACCAATAGCGTGAATGCTTCGAATCAGCACGTCCTTTTTGAAATTTTCTCATTCCAGCGAGCGATTTCAGCGTGGAATTCATCGATTTCAGCAAGTCTTTTTCGAAAATACATTCCAGAGTGAGTTTTCTGTTTTATTTGGTGTTGCTATTTCATTGAAATACGACTGATGGCTACACGAAACTCAAGGAAAATAAGTGTCCCAGCACGTCTTAGAGAAGGTAAGCTTAAGTGATTCATACGATAGCATGACACATCACATTTGCGCGTGTAACTTGTGTTGAGATTTTTTCAGAAATTTTGAGTCTTTCTTCACAATAGGATGACATCTTTTATCTACTAAAAGGCCTAGGACTAAGGTACTAAACTGTATCTATCACCTGTAAGCTTTGTTTCCTAAAAGGGCAAGCTTAGTCAACTCTAAATGCTACAAAGCTTAAATACTGATACACTTGAACTCTCCACTGATAATTTCCGCACAAGTTTCCTCTGTGAAATCACCTGGAATATATATATTGATGAATATCTAACATATGGCATTCCCACATAAATAAGCTGTATAAAAAGATCGCTTCAGCAATTGGAGCCTAAGCGAGTTTAGCCATTTGTGCCTCACTCAGCCATCTTGCACAGCATATAAGCTTACAACTCACTTGTTCAATCTCTCTTTGATTTCTGCAGCCTAGTCTGGAGTAACTGTGGCAAAACAATATCAAGCAAGCTACAAAACTGCGTGCTGCACGAGTAATAACTTCATTGAGCTATGACATTGATGTTGATTCCTTGTCTTACCAAATCAGCTTACAATCTAGAAAGCCCTAATTGTTTTCAAGTCTTTAAACGGTCTGGTTCCCAAATATCTCACGTCTAAATTTTTAATGCAAAATGAATCAGACTAATATCAACTGAAGGACTTGGTTAACTTGTTCTTCCTTTTCCAAGAACTAACTATATGAGAAATAGTTTTAGTTACAGCAGCACAACTCTTTGGAACAACTTACTCTGTAATATTTAAGAGAGTCTGGTTTAATAAATCAATTTGAATGCTTACTCTATCATAATTTTCAAACACACGGCTTTTATGGAAATCAGGTGTATAAGTAACATATTTTTGTAAGTTACTTTAGTGTTAGGATTAGGATTTTAGGTTTTTAGAATCTTGGACATCTTATTGGAATTTATTGTACCTGATGATTTTTACTGTGTATAAAATAAGTCTTAATAATTTGTTTAAGTAAAAACTAGAAACCATGCATGCAATAGCCTTACATGTAAAATGGTCATTGCAACTTTTGAGTGTGAGGGAATTTGTCAAGTATTGTTGATTGTTAAAGAAATTCAGTGGTCATCTTTGTACAGCAATTAAAGATTGTGTGAAGAATAAGAACTGTCTGGATCACTTATTGATAACAATGTACTATATGAGGCTTTCTGCACTTGACAGATGGTACAAAATTTATTAAAATAGGGGTTGGAGCATTTCAGCCAATTTACCTGCATGAATGAAGTGTTTTACAGGGGCAAGGCTGTGTGTCAATTATGGGTACAGCTGTACTTGTTTCACTGAAGTTGTATCCCATAGATTTCCCATATGTTGTGGAGTAAATCCTGGATTATGTATGGTATTGGCATGGCCATAGCAATCCCATAGGGGAGAATCAATGATCATATGGGATTGGTATGGGACTGGTGCATATCATTCCCTGAATGTATGCTATGGGGAATATATGGAACTTTACGAAATACGTAGTGATCCCATAGAGACAAGTCAGTCAACATATGGGATTGGTATGGGACTATCCCACATCATCCCCATACCAGATCCTATGGAGAATATATGGAACTTTACGAAATACGTAGCAATCCCATAGCGAAAGACAATACAATGGTGCTGAATGAAGACAGCCACTATTTACGGGTTTGATATGGGAGGCAATAACCCATATCAAAGTAATATAACACCCATATATGGGCCATAGGTTATCCCATACCATTTCCATATTTGGACCATGTATGTCCCATATCACCAGCTTTGGTAAGGGTGCCCATCACTCTTCGGCACAGCATCTTCGATAGCTGCGACCTGTATTATCCCTGGTTGCAAATTTACTAGTGCTGCACAGACAGTGACAACAGAGCTAATGTACGGTTTACATGTGAGTGGAATAACTCCTGCTAAAAAGTTAAATGCTTTGAGTCGCTTGATTATACGCTCAATATGAACCCTTGCAGTTGCAACTCTTCTTGTAGCAGTTGATGCTCGTGCAGATACATTATTTTTGCGCATCATGGGAGGTGCGATAAGTAAAGTTTGATGTAACGCTAGTAAATCCTGTATGTTAAAGCCCTTATCAGCCATCACAGCATCACCAGGTTGTAATTTCTCCAGGAAACCACTAGCATTTACAACCTCCTTGTCACTGATACTTCCACTGTATAATTTTGACACAAAGTTAAAATGTAAAATAGGAGACATTGAAATAAGTAACTTAAATGTGTTGGAGGACTTGTACTGACTGTAGGTGGCTCTTTGGCTGGAAGGCTTACAAGGTTTTTCAACATAAAATTCTGTACAATCTATTATTGCCCTTAGATTATTTAAGGAACTCTTTTTGAAGCAATTTGGTTTAGGTACTCCCAACATCTCATCATTAGTGGAGAAAGGTAAAAGAAAACTCAACTCCTTTTCTAGAAATAAGATCCATGTTATAAATATGTTGCTTCCTGTTCCTGTATTAATTCCAAATATATCACAAAGCATTTCCAAACTTGGATATCTTCTTAGCCGCACTAGAGTAAAGATGAATTGTTCTTTGGTTGTCAACTTGGCCAGCTCCTGCCTTTTCTGGTGTTCAAACAAAAAAAAAAATAATTCGTTAAAAAGCAATATGACTTACAATGCAACCACAGGGTTGAGATAGTGATGTAAGCTTATGAGAGTTAACTAACCTTCAAGTACTTGTCCTCCATCTTTCCAGACTTAGTTTTCTGTGAACCCTTCCACATGTTCATGCGTTTGCTTTTTTCTTCAATGACACTGTAAATAAGCTCAAGACATTCCCTTGTCATACCTGTAATATGCCAGTTAAAAATATAAATGAGGCTTGTGTAGACCAAAATGCATGAGCTGTAACCCAGTGACACATGATCAGCTTGTTTACGAATATAATCGAAAATTATTAAAGTATAATACTTTGTTTCGTGTACCTGTGTAGTGGTAGGTTTTTTTTGGTTCCATTACTCTCTCCATAAATAAATTTTTCATCAGCTCATCAGTTCCTGAAGTCTAATTTCAGGTAAAAGTATGTGTTATGTTGTGACAGTAAACTATAACTACTCCGACAGTAAAAACATGCATACCAAAATGCAAATATTTTTTGTTTCAGTACTGACCTGCGTGCTGCATTCTCTCAGTAGTTTTTCATCGGTCTGTGTATGGACATCATTATTATGAGACTCTGGCGATTCATGTTCAGTAAGCTCGTTGCGATCGGCGACTTCATGCATGCTTTCTTCATAATCAGGCTTTCCAGAAGGACTTGCCACTTGCTCGATGCCCAGGTCTAAAAGAGCACTAGCGGCTGCATGTTCGTCTTTTGTTTTGCCCGTGCGACGATTAAGCGTCAACAGGGTTTTAGCCACGGATCGTTCAAGGCGAACCTTCCTGCTTTTCTTTTTGTCTGCCTCTCGCTCACAAGATGCCTTTCGTTTACGATTTAGGCGCGACACCTACGCACCGTATAAGAAATTATTTTTCACGACAATTACTCTTATAAAAAGCACACAAAGATAACTTACCCTTTCTTTACTAGCAACAGCAGATATAGGATCGGGATCTTCGTCCGTTGGCCCATTTCCACCGACAAAATGAATGCTACAAATGTAACTATCCTTCGTGCACACGAATGAATCGCCGCGATGGCATGCCTTTATCCATCTTTCCCTTCGCTCCTTTTGTCTTTTTGCACCAGGAAAATGGAAGAACTCTACTGGATCGCCTTTTGGGTTCCTTACCCATGATGCTGGGTATCTTGAATCATTTTTACAAGTACCGTAAGCACATCTCTTCGTGGTAACCATTTTGTTCGTACACTATATCTTTTCCTACGTGCTCGCCTACGGATGTCCGAACTTTCGCGGTTTGTTTACATCATAAGTCACGTGACACTACACGTGAAATCTAGCGCCCAAAAGGTGAATTGAAAATGTTTGAATGAAGTGCCTGCTTTTTGTAATTCATTTATTAATAATAAATTATAATTGTTTATTTGTAGGCTTGTCTGTGACTGGACAAGAAGAGGTGTTGCAGAGAGCACTGAATGCAATGCATTCAGTGCAAAGAAATCCTGCTGGCATTGAGCAGCATTTGGAGAATTACAAAAAAGTCATACGTTTGCTTCTGCAAGTGCAGATTGGAGAATTCAATTCCCGTAGACTGGAAAAGAAAGAAGATCAGGTGAGCATAAATCCAACCTCTATTTCCTTATGTTGTGAGCAACTCATTGACTTGAATGTACATGAATGCAGTGTAGAATATTAACTTCTTTTACAGGAAACATTAATTTGATAGTCTACTTTTCGTCTTAATTTTGTGCAGTTAAAAGCAGTGAAGATGGGTAGGAAATATTTTCCCACCCATGAGGCATGAGTGATCTTTAATATCATAACATTAATCTTTCAACAAACTGAACTTCTCTTTTGAGGAGGTCTTAAATGCTTTCTACTAGATCTATAGTTTCCTTTCAGCAACTTAGATCAACCAATTATATCCTGGGCGAACAAAATGTTAACTAGTCCTACATGTAACTTAAACTTGTTGCAATACTTTTCTTAATGCACATTCTTGTGTTCTTTTTTTTTTTTAATAGGATGGTGTTGCACAACTAGTTGTTGGCTTATGAATAATGTGTGTCATATAGTTCAAAACTGTAATGGTACGATTTTTCTTCATTTGGTTGTACATGTATTTGCTAAGGTATTCATTCTGTAGTAACCTACAGAAGGCACTTACTGTGACTCCTGTCTATAATCACAGTCACCCGAGTTTCACTATTTCCTTCTCCAGAAAAAAGCAAGAGAGGCATGTAAAATTGCCAGCACCACTGGGGATGCCATCAGGCATGCAGCAAAAATCTTATTTTCCCCAGAGGAATTAATGTCGTGCACTGTGTGCGGCTGCCATACCAACAAGGCGGTAGAACAGTGGACTGCACTAGATGCAAGAAAGCTGAATTTTTTGGTCTGTAAGTGACAAGTTCACTTCAATTTTACTAGCAAATATGAAAACAGTCACAGTTCTGCAACTCATTTGTCTGTTGTCATCTAGTGACACTCTAATGCTTCCCCATGGGGTCAACCCCCAGGATTGGAAAATCAGTCAATCAAACTTGAGGAATTTCCCTGGGGATCAGGGAATCTTGCAAGACAAAGTTACCTGGGCGATATGTCTATCAGCAGAAAATCCCCATGACATCCTTTACAAACTTGTGAATTCCCCCAAACCAGTATCTTTGATGGTAAAACAATGGAATAGTCTGAAACTTGATTCACTGCCTGGGTCATAGGTAAGAAAAGGGGTGTATTATAGATGTCATTGGCTTCCCCATGGGGGAATACAAGGAGATGGACGAGATTTTTTGCGTGAGGGGAAATCTTGACATTGTGAAATGTATGCAAAATAATGATGACAAGTGTTAACCAAGAATATTAGTTCTTAATTCAGCATTTTCTTTCATTTGCAGCTACTGTGACCAAGGTTTTCCCAAACACGTAAGTCTCCAAAATTAATGGAATTCTTGGGGACTTCTTGAAGAAAAACAGGGTCAGAAGTGGCAAAAAAGATCCTACAAATGATTAAGTTTTTTTGAGATGTTCATCATTATTTTTACTTTAATATTAGCTTTTTACTTGTTGTTGTTAGCAATTTCTTTCTGCTGAATTACAAAAATGTTAATCATTATTTTTACTTTAATATTAGCTTTTTACTTGTTGTTGTTAGCAATTTCTTTCTGCTGAATTACATGAACATTAACCAAAATCAAAATGAACCATAGTTGTTTTATCAGATCACTCCGAGTTTTATATCTCATCACAATCACTGATAAAGTTCTTTAATGTTAAGGTAGAATGTGTTTGGAATAAATTTCATGATCTGAATACATAATAACTTAGTTTGACTCACCATTGCTCTAATAGTCATATTAATGCCACTGAAAGATTTTGTGACCTGGCAGCCTGGGTGTAATAATTATATTCCATATCACTACTAGTAAACCCTGAACCTATGCAGCCTGGCCTGAAGTAAGCTGCTCTCCAATTTAATTTGATCCTGGCCACGCTGGCCAAGGTTCTTTGGCAAGCTTGACCACTGTTTGGCCCCGGCCTGCCCTGGTCTGCCCCAGCCATTCCAAGCCCTGCAGGCCAAGGTTGACCTTTTCCTCATGCCAAGCTGTGCCAATTTTGGCTCCGGTCGGCCCCGGCCTGGCCAGGCTGGCCCTGTCGCCGGGGC
>OX419341.1:7536800-7569300 GCA_948470475.1 Galaxea fascicularis
TGAGCCTCTCTTTAAGGAATTAGAGATTCTTAAGTTAACTGATCTTGTTACCCTTCACAATGCACTACTTGTGTATCACTACCACCATAATCTTCTTCCATCTTCCTTTGAAAATGTTTTTCAAACAGTAGCATCCATACACTCATACAATACCAGGCTTGCTTCTGAATCAAGCTACTACATCAATACCATTAAAGCAAACTATGGTAAATTCAACTTTTGCTTTGTAGCTGTAAAAGTTTGGAATCACCTTGATGAAAGCATTAAACACCTCCCCCTTAAAAAGTTTAAAAACAAAGTGAAGTTTAACATCTTACAGTCTTACTGTTCATGAGTTTTCAACTGGTATATATTTGTTAATTTATTTGCTTATTCTTTTTTTTTTCTCTTTTATTGACCTACATGTATTAACTGCTCAGCTTTAGCTTTAGTGCCAACCTACCTCCTACACTTAAACATTACTTAGTTTTACTCAGCTCAATTAGCTTTTTAGTTATTCTGAGTAAATGTTACCTTTCCTGTATTAATAGATTATTTTTTGAATTAAGTTTGACCTTTATTTTTTGGTAATAAAGCTGTTGTTGTCGTTAAAGCAAGCATGCCGTTGCCCGAGGAGTCATAAATAGGCCTCCATATGAGTTCAAACTCCCTGGTTGCTCTACCTTCTCCACTGTTACAAATTATCTCTGGCCTTAGAGAGGCTTGCTGGTGCACTCTTTCCTTTTTGCAGCTTTGAGGGCAGCACGACCAGACAGCTGAGGGGCAGCGTCCTCTATTTCTTTGGAAGCGCTTAATGCTTTGGAGAGGCGCAGTTTCTAATTTATTTGCTCGGAAAGAGTTCTTTGCATGTCCCCCATAGCATACGTTTTATATGACATGCGCAAAGCCTTTTCCTTCCATAGTGGTGGTTTTAGGTGTCTGCACTCCTTTACTGAATTTAGGGTAGCACTTCCTATCTTCTTTAACAAGTGACTATAGTATTCAAGTTTGATATTTGTAAAAGTGAAGTGGCACCATTTTGCTGAAATAAAATATAAACTAGATCTCCTCAAGAACATGTGAATGCAATAATGTTTGGAGGTAGCTCTTGACTTTTGCATTGTCATTGAAATACTGATCAGTTTCACATTCATTTCCTGGCACGTTTCTATTCTTAATGTAAGATACTTGTAGTAAGCTGAAGAAATAGGGCGAAAAAATGTAGCATGGGGGCATAGGGCTTTAAACGCTTTCTGCGTTTTCACATACTTCTACCTCGCATAACAGGAAGTTTACTTGTGTACAAAATGGGAAAAAGTCATGCGTAAGGTACGAGAGAAGAGCGCAGAGCGTAAGGTAATCTTAGGATTAGAAAGCGAAGAGCCACTTGTGAATGTGCTTCTATTATTATTATTATTATTATTATTATTATTATTATAAGGGGAGGAGTAGGGGAAAAGTGCGCATATAACTTTCATGGTGAAGCACGGGCTGATCAAAATTGAGGAACCGAGGAAAAATCAACTTAATCTACTAACCTGCAATGCAGGAATTGTGTGCGGAGTTTATACATTCCAGAACCTCAGCCAGCCACTGCAAATACCGGTTACGGTTCTTTAGAAGTCAAGGTCTCATTGTTGGGGCTTGCTTCTCACCAAATGAAAACATGATGTTTTCTGGCAACTCGTTTCCAGGATGCTTTTTGCTGAAATGCCATGCTGATGCTTTTCTTGTCCAAAAAGTCTTTTCACATCGCGGACATCGAGCAACTTAAATGTCAGCCTTGATCTTACGCGAGTCAAATCAAACTACCACACAGTGTGGTATTCTGTAAAGAAAGTTCTATTGTTCTCATAGTGACCAATATTTAAGCTTGACACCAGTGAAGTTGTAAGCCATGTGAAAACCAAGAATTCTCACGTCAACCATTTCCTGTGTGTTAGTTGGTGACATAGGAATACTTTAACTTATCATGAACAAACAGGAAAGGCGGCGTATCTATAAGGCTAAAAGAAAGAGGCAGAAAAAAAGGCATAAAGAGAGGAAAAAGGAAGAGGCAAGGCAGGCCAGAATCGCAGATTGCCAAAGGCGAATACGGAAAGAAGCAGAGCACATCGTGCAAGCGCGTGTTGACCAGGGAGAACTTGTCAGAGTCTGCAGTCAACCAGAAAGAATGCTACAAGGGCTGTTTCAACAGGGCCAGAAGTGGCAAATCCAGCATCGAAGGATTCTGACTGTAAACGAGTGTGTACAATGCAGCAACAGGAAGGTCCTCCTCTGAAAAGGGGGGGGGGGGGGGCTTAATAGAGGATTATAACAGTATATTATATTATTGGGCTGGATAAAGTAAAATTAATTGAAATTGGAGGTGGCTACCTCGATAAGCTTCCAATTTCAAATCCTGATTATCATTAAGTATTTGACTGAAGTGATATCACCTTGTTGTAAATACATAGTATGACTACTATTATAAGCAATATCTTCTCCAATTGTTAATCTAGTAAATCTAGTATGTTCGTTATTATTTTAAAAAACAGAAATGAAATTAGCTCTTCTATTAAAACCAGAATCAGTTATTATTGTTATTTGAACTGAAATTTGATATAAACCTTCCATGAGAACATGATATTCCCCATTTTCAAAATCCATTGCTTAGATATTATCTCTGTTAATATCTATTCGGGAATCTAATTTTACATTAGTTAAAGTATTAAAACCATTTTTTCGAAAAGTTTGTTGGGTATTACCCTGGATGCCAGAGGTCTTCTCGTTCGCCAGTGGCAAGGAGCGTCAGAGCAAGTAGTGCTGGTCCGCAAGAGACCTCTGGCTCAGGCAGTTAAGTCTTTTGAGCGTGCTAATCCAATCACGTTGCCATATATTTCTCCAGAGTCAAAATCTGATTGGTCGGTTGAAGAAACGTTTCTTAAAAGGGCTGCCATTGGTTAAGTGCGCGATCAACTTGGCCAAACCGGTTTTACGTAAGTGTGAAGACAAAATGGCCGATGTGGACCTTCTCCTTTTTGAGATAGCGTGTGTTCTGAAATCAACTGTTGATTCTAAGTTTCCAGAATTTGATCAGTTGAAACTGGAGCAGGTCCTTTCCATTGTACAGTTCGTCATGTGAAAAGACGTATTTGCGGTTTTGCCAACTGGCTTGCGCCAAATAATTTTAAGTGAATTTGATGAAACTGAAAGTGACTTAACAGTCACAATTGCTGCACTATTTGTTATCAGAAGTGCCAATGTGGGGTAATTGAATGTGTAGTTCCCCTTTAAAATTTGGCTGACAAACAAACACATACAAAGGGGGCCACTTCGCGCAAGTCCAGGAGGGTTGATTCCAACCAGAAACAACTGCTCCAGGAACTGCTAGAAGACTTCAGAGATGAACTCGCTGCCCAACGGAGATCTTACTTTTTACCCTCTGAATACAGCACTGGTTTCTCCACCATGCTGATAAAAGCTGTTTTGAAGAAATGTAAATTTCTTTTTACTTTGGATGATGTCATTGAGCTTGTACCAGTGTACAAGAAATTCTATGTATGATCAAAGATGTTTTTGATGACATTGACATCAACTATGCCTGTGTGGCCATGTTACCAGAAGTTGAATTTTCATTTGACCTTGAGTATGGTGCTCATTATGATTCTGAAGAGTCATCTTCTGATGGTGTTCTACAGAAGCGTCATTGTCAGAAATCCTCCCAAGGATGCACACCCCATTCGAGGGATATAATGAGCGGGTCCAAAAGGTCAACACGCTGCTCTGAGAAGCACCTCAGAATATTAATTCAGCTAAGTTTTTGCGGCATCATGGCCTTATTAATCCTGCTAAGAACGTGTATGCCCAGGATGGCATTGATTTAAATGATTTGGGAAACAAAGCTCTGTATAGGAGCTATAGGGGAGCCATTCTATTTGCATTATCCCAAATTCACTAAAAGGCTCGAGTCAACATGCAACTTCCTTACCTCTTGTGGTGAGTGTCAGTTAATTTTGTGGTGACTTGTAGGAGTGACTCACAGTTTTTAATTTCAATTTATGAATCTGCCATAATTCCCTCACCCACTCTAGCATTGAGCACTTTGAGACCCGCCTTGGTTCTTTGTATTTTTATTATGGGTGTGGTTGTTTATAATCAACCAACTTAAGGATTGGTTGGGGGCCAGGCTGGTCAGCATGGGTCATGGAATACTTGCGGCCTGAGCAGTGCTCTGTGCCATTCATGACCAGGTTGTGCTGTTGCATCATCTGGTATGCCTATTACAATGCCTTTAGTTGTAGTAGTAGGCTTCTTCAGTGTTATACACTGTAGTAGTAGGATGAGCCCTCTTCCTTCCAATCTTGGATATATTAGAATATCCTGTGTGATCATTGCTATGTTTGCCTTGATAGCTTTGTACTTGATTTGTACGTGAAATGCTATCAAGTGGGTCTTGGGAAGTTGTTGCTCAATGATATATGTTCATTTTTCTTGGGTGGCAGTTTGAGGGGAGGGACTAACAGGTGCCAGCAACTTGCGATTTCATTTGCCTCCCTTTTTCTTTATACCCTCTTCTATTTGTTACCCACAGAATGTCTTCTAAACGGACTAGTTTTCAGGCAAGAGCAGCAAAACGAAGGAGACCTGCAGGTGTGTTACCACTGCATGAAATAACAAATATAAGGGGTATAATGACGTGTAATGATAGGGATCGTGTTTGGTTGCGGATGCAACCCTTCAAGTACAAAGTGTGTTATGTTCCCTCTAGAGAAAACATTGCTGATGCACTGTCTCGGCTAACCAAGACACCAGCATCGCAAGGGTATGTTCACGATGAGGAGTACATTCGCGAAGTAACACTTCAAGCAGTACCTGTGGCCTTAAGGATCGAGGAAATAGAAGAAGCCTCCTCGCAAGACAAGGAATTGAAGGTTGTTCGTGAGTGTCTGCAGAAGGATGACTGGAGTGAGGCACCTAAAGCCTTTGTGATGGTGCGAAATGAGTTGACCTCTGTTGGCCAGGTCGTCCTACGTGGAACTAGAATTGTCATTCCAGGAAACCTGCGGAAGAGAGTCCTTGATCTGGCTCATGAAGGCCATCAGGGGATTGTCAAAACTAAAGAGCATTTGAGGTCTAAGGTTTGGTGGCCCGGTATCGACCAGCAGGCAGAAAGGAGATGTAGAGAATGTTTTGGGTGTCAGATGGTTACCAAACATGTTCCGCCCCCACCAGTCAAATCCACAAGGCTACCCGACACAGCGTGGCAGGAAGCAGCCCTGGATCTGCTTGGACCAATGCCTGGAGGAGAATATCTATTAGTGGTGGTGGATTATTTCTCTAGATGGATGGAAGTTGATGTTATCGTTCTACAACAAGTGCCACAATTATTAAGTGTCTAGACAACCATTTCGCTCGGTACGGACACCAGTTGGTCTGAGAACTGACAATGGCCCCAACCTTGTGTCTGATGAGATGGAGAAGTACCTAGAGGAAATGGGCATTGTTCATCACCACACTACGCCTTTGTGGCCAAGAGCCAATGGTGAGGTAGAGAGAGAAAATAGATCTCTTTTTGGCGTTCCGAGCTTAAAAAGTTCTTACTGGCCTACCGATCTACCAATCACACTACCACTGGAGTAAGCTCTGCAAGTTACCAGAGCTCCAGGAAGGTGATGGAAAACAGAGCGCCGTGGTGTACCAACAAGTCAGAGACCGAGACGCAGAGAGGAAACAGCTGGCCAAAGATTATGCCGATAGAAGAAATCATGCTAAAGACAGAGATGTCAATGTAGGGGATGAAGTATTGCTAGAGAGAAAGAAGGAAAACAAGCTATCCCCGTCTTATGAAAGCGAGCCTTACAAAGTTACAGGTCGTCATGGTTACCAGGTTGTCGTGCAGTCCCCTCAGGGAGTGGAGTACAAAAGGAACCTACAACATGTTAAGCCACTGGCAATTCCTGACATTGATGGCAGTGGAGAAGTAGAACCAAGACCCCCTGATGAAGCTGCACCACCGGAACATATGGACTGCCCGATTCAGGAACGTGCGCCTCCGGGAGTGACGCCCGAAAATACGCCACGTCATTCCGGAAGAGTTACACGAGCCCCTAGAGCACTGGCTGACTATATATTGTATTGAACTTTCAGGGAACTGCTTTGGATTGGCAACTTCGATAGCCAGCATCATGACTTTAGTTGATATTGAAACTTTAAGAGAACAGTGAAGACATTGCTTTTATCCTCATAGTTTTTAGACGTTGAACTTGCGAGACATTGGCTGAGTAGGATCGCTTCTTTTGTTCATGTTATATATATAAAAAAAAGTTGTCATGTAAGAGTTTATTGCCGGAGAAAGGGAAGGATTGTAGTGTACTGCTGGGAACTGGGACGAGTACATCCGGGCATGCAAGAAGGCGTAGAGACGTGGAAGCCATGATGGCCTACTTAGTGTAACTTAGTGAACTTAGTGTTGATTGTGTGTGCCAAAACACTACACAAACTATACAAAATAATGTTATCATTGTGTTTGCTCCAATTGCCATTTTGACTTGTATGGCACAGTTGACTCAAATGGGCCAACTGGATTAAATGTTTATGTTCCAATGACTCAGTTGACCCAACCGGTTCAAATGACTTAATTGACCCAAATGACCCTCTACAATACATAGCATATTTGCTAGAGTCAGTACGGCAAGCCAAGTCTTATACCCAGTGTTTGATTTCATTCAGTAGTGAACATGTCAAGCCAACCCCAAGCTTTCTTGTTGCGCATGCGTGAAATATGACAGAGACGTTTGTAACTGAACCACAATGAAAAGAGATAGAATCTACGAACAAATATAAGGTTCTCAGTAAGCGCTGTTAGAGTTAAGATCACCCAGAGGGTACAAGGTTCGCATCAATACGCGGCAGCATTATGGGTTTGTGCTTGGTGCAAGTCCTCACATGCAACTGATCCCAGAATCTGCAAGCTTATGTTCCATTGAGGTGTAAGGGCCAAACTACTTTCTCAAGCTTTGCAAATGGTGAGTTGCGCTGCCAATGTAGGCCTCTGAGGGAGGAGATGGAGGGCTGATTCTAGTTTTTTTTGTTTTGCTTGAACAAAGTATTTGCATGTGTACCCAGAATCGTCCGTTCAATGGTCAGTTTGCAAGTGTTGACTGATTTTTTGGGCGGTTTAGTCATTTTTCCAGCTTATATAAAGGGGTCTGGTGAGTGGTTTAGTCACTTTGGTCAGTTTGTGAATATAGATCGGCCTGGGCATTTTCGACTACAACAGACACAACATGTAGGCCCGGGCTGAAAGTCGAACCCGGGCATGTGTTTTGATAGTGTTTTTAATGACAGCTGAAAAATTTAATACGTTGTTTACCCAATTCAAGATATCAAAAATGGAGTACAGCAAGTATGCTGCCAAATGAGATTTCTCCTAAACTGCTTCAGGGTAGAAGCTGCTATAATCCTAAAACTTTGTAAATTTAAAGCGATCAGAAGGCTAGATTGTCAGTAAAATCATTTTGAGAAATCTCATCTTCGGAGTCATTTTAAGGGAATAACACTTTCTGGCAATTTTTTCCACACCGGATTTAAAATTTCTAGCCATGGCTGAAATTCGCCATGTAATCACATGAAAATTTCGGCCCGGTGAGTGGAACAAAATTTCAGCCCGGGCTGAAACTCGCCATGTAATCCGCGCCTCAAATGACCCAACTGACTTCAATAGCGCAACCAACTCAAGTGACCCAACGAGCTCAAATGGCCCAACTGACTTAAATCACCCAACCAACACTAATTCAAATGACTCAAATGACCAAACAGACTCTTGTAGTCAAACTGACTCAAATGACCCTAATGACTGAAAAATGACCCAAATGATGCCAGCGACTTTTTAGAACGAAACTAGCTTTGAGATAAACTGGTACGGTTAAAGGTTTAGAATGAGTAGCTTATACTAATGAGTAATTATCAATATACAGGTCAGTTTGTGCTTGTGTCCTGATTAAATCACTGTTAAAGACATACAGTTACACTGCCTTCTAGTGGCATTTTAGCATAAACTTATCTTCACAAAACTAAGAAAGTATCGCTAAAGTTTCAGAATTTTTTCTTGGTAAAATGTGTAATTATCGGTATATGAATCAGTATTTGCATGTGTCCTGAAAAAATAGTTGTTGAAGGTACAGCTCTTAAAGTTGCCCTCCAGTGACTTTAACTTGTAGGACTGCCATCTACAGCTGTATAAAACACGATCCCTCATTGCTCAGTACTGCCAACCTCGAGAGATGTTGCTTAGGGCATTAGGGCAGCATAAGTATGCATGTATGATTGGATTGATCTGCTTTCTTCAAGGCGACCAAAACATTCACAATCCCACAGATTCAGCAGCATAACATGAACAGTTCATGCTGAGAGCTTCGGGACAAAAGAATTTGGTGTATGAAATAGTCAAAAGGTAACAAACTTAAAACCAGGTTGTATAAAGTCTATAAAGACAATAGATAGAGTGAGTTACAGTGACACTTAAGACAGTAACAGTGATTTGAAAGGCAAAATTGAACGGATGAAATTTAAATTTGTAACATACACTAATAAAATATACATATCTTTTTGACTGGCCGTCTGCAGTTGTCGTCTGAATCGTCATTGCCTGAAGAGTTGATATTACAAGTGGCATTTTCCTATGGCGAACAGAAAAACAATACCAAAAAAATTGAAATCTTTAATGAGAAATCCTATTTGGTATTATCATGCCAATTTCGACTACCTCCACAGTGGAAACGATAGAATTATCTGTCTTATGAATAGGGCAGGCCTTCGTGTGAAAATTTTAAATATTGGGTATCTGGTTTGCATGTTTAAAGGAGCAATAGCTCAGCTATTTGCACGATATTAGAAGTACTTTATGTAGAAATGCTCAAAAGACTCAGGTGATTAGAGGAAAATTGCCAGATGTAGCTCCTATAGTAAAATGGCTTTTGATGACCATTTCACTCCAACACGTTAGTGTTATTAAAGTTGCCTCTATTTTGTAAGCAGCAGCAGACTTATGCTTGCGCAATAATACCTTTCGTGCAGCGAAGTGTTGTTAACATAATTATAACGTGACACATTATGCATAGCATGAAGGTATGCTGGAAGTTGGCACGTTACCTGAGAAAGGTTAAAAAATTTTTACAAGAATTGCAATAGTATAAAATCCTCTGCGACCCATGCGATATCCTCAGTCATTTAGTTACAGGGTGGAAAGCGCAAATACTTATTTTAAACCATGTCTGCAAAGAAAGTGCTTATAAGATGGGACACAAAGTGTGCATGGAATGGCAAAGAGCAGTATGTGCCAAGGAAAACAATCGACCCTCCAAGCCCTGCCAGCCTTGCTGCTGGGGTAAAAATTAGAGTGAAGTTTGCATCCCGTTGGTACGATGCCTTTGTGGTTTCACCTTGGGAAAAGAAACGAAATGGTAAGGTGAATTTTGTTTGCTTTACTTTGTTTTTGTCAGACTATTTTTGATCTGGGAGATACCGTCAGTTCATCCACTAAGCCACTTTCATTCCAGGGCGAGATGAAAAGTTGCACCGTGTTTGTTGGGGTGCGAGTCTTATAGTGCCATAAAATTGATGAAACTTTAATGGATTTGAAACGAACAGTCATATACCGTTTACATGACACTGGAATGAATTTTCTTGCCGGGATGAAAATCTCGCTCCGGCACAAAAACCGGGGTGAACTCGCGCCGGTATGACTCGCGCCGGCATGACATTTTGTGTTGGTATCATGTAAACGAATACAGAGCCATAAGAGGGAACCGGAGTGAACTCGCGCCGGGATGAAAGTCGCCCCGATATCATGTAAACACCCCCTAACTCTGGTTTGAAATAATACTGCATTTGTACTTTAACTTGTATATCAAATTCACTGTAGTTGTTGCTGTTGAAGGATGTATTTACAACTGAAAAGCGTTGTCCTTCTTTAAAAATTTATCTGTAGTGGTGGCCAATGAGCGCCCGAGATATTCTACAGTTATCGTAAAGAAATTCGACAGCAACGTGAATTTGTCATGTTATTTACCCTTCAGATTAGAAAGGGAACCCCATTACATTTTGTGCCTATTAACAACTCTGTTTTTGACAAATGTACATGCATCTGATTAATTAACAGTTTCAACTAAAAGCATGCAAGGTCAGAAGGAATTGGCAAAGTCAGCAAAAGAGCGAGAGCCAGGAACAGCTACTGCCTCAAAGAACAAAAAAATTGAAAGCCAGAATGAAGTGGAGAAAGCTGCGAAAGAGTCAGAGCCAGAGCTAGAACAGCCTCCTGTCAAAAGGAAGAAAGTTGGCAGTGAAATGAAGCTGTACAAAGAGTACACTGATGAGAGGAAGAAGACAGAATTGGCCTGGCAGAGAATGCGTGCGTCCAGTAAGGGTGATATCAGTAAAACGGTAGAGATGACGAAGATAGAGCACAAAGCAGTGGAAGAAGGAGAAGCGAAAGAAGACTCCAACAAACGAGCTATGGACAGAAAATTAGAAAACAAGAGAGGTACAGAAGACATCGAGGAACGGAAGAGGGAGAAAGAATTGGAAGAAAGGAAAAAAAAAAGAAAACTTCAAGAGAAGAGAGATGGAGATCGAGAGGCGGGAGAGAGAATTGGAAGAAAAGAAAAGAGAAGATATCAGAAAACTGGAGGAGGAAAGAGAATTGAACGTGAAGAAGTGTGAAGAAGACATCAGAAGACGAGAGAGGGAGAGAGAATTGGAAGAACAAAAAAGGGAAGAGAACTTCAGGAGAAGAGAGATGGAGATCGAGAGGCGGGAGAGAGAATTGGAAGAAAAGAAAAGAGATGATATCAGAAAACTGGAGGAGGAAAGAGAATTAGATGTGAAGAAAAGTGAAGACATCAGAAGACGAGAGAGGGAGCAGCAACAAACGAGACAAGCGGAAAAGGAAGACACAGACCCACAACTGAGGAAGCTCCAGGATCTGCTAGCTCACGATGACGATCCTGACGATGGATAAGTTGGCGATATGGATGACCTCATGCAATGGCCATTAACTTCGACCCCAATTTCCACAGCATGGCTGCCTGAGGCAAGAAGCCCAGAGGTCCAAAATAGCTATCCTTCTCTGTGGCAAGTCTGCAATGTAAGTCGGTATTCTGTTAAAAGTAATTGTTTGTACAATTTCTATATATTTAATTATTTGATTCACATTTATAATTTCCTTTATGTTGTGTCCCCAGTTAGCAGGAATGTGAAATCCCCCAGATACTTAAATGAAGGTCATGTTGTTGCTGTCGGAATTGTAGTAGTTGTCATTGTTCTGGTTGCTTTTTTCAAGGTAATTGTTGGTCTTTTCAATCTCTCTTGCCAAATTTTAGTACTTTCCTGTTTTTTTTATTAACTATTCCGTTGGTTATTCTGCTGCTGCTTGATGGAACTGCTTTGTCTATTACTTGACAAAGTGCGTAGTTTTAAAGAAGGGGACTTAAAGATTCAATGACTTTGAGCTAATTAGTTATTACCTTTTATTCTCTCCTATAGACTGTTAAAAAGATAGAGGAAAACTTGGCCCTTTTTACAATGGAGACCAGATCAGCACTGGAGAACCTTGCAGAGTGGGTTAGAACACTAGAAAGTTTTCCAGTTCCATCAACTCCACCTTCGGTGAGTACTTTTCCTACACTTTACACTCTTCATATAATTTTATTTTACATTTTTCGTTCAAGTATTCGTTTGTCACCATCAAGCTTTGGTATTCCGAAATGAAGTGAAAAGAATAGCTTTCAGTTGGCACATGTTTATAGTGATCTTTATAAAGCTATTAGGCAACAAGTAACAAGTGACATAGTACTTAAATATCCGTCATTTAATCTTTTGGACGATATTGAAAAAACTAGATTCCTGTTTAAGAATGCTGATTCTTTCATTTGTAAGAAACTATGTTACTTTGTACATGAAGCATTGCATATACATGTAAGAGAAACATGTGCTCTTATTTTGTTTAAAGTGATTAGTGTTATATTACTTGCAATCCCGTGTCCCACCTGGGCCCTGGTAAGTTTCACGTAGTGGTTCTAGTTTAGTTTCAAATGATTAGTGTTATATTACTTGTTATTTTACCGTATTTACTCGTGTATAAGTCGACCTTTTACGACCAAAAATCGCCCTCGACTTATACACGAGTCATTCACAAAGACCTGACCAAGCAGCCCGAGAAATTAGCATTACTGTATTAACAATTGCCTAAAGTGCATTAGGAAAACCAGTTCTAATTGTGTTAGATTTTCGTCAGTTTTCGGCGCATTCTTCGTCCACAAAAAAGTGTGAAATAATAAATGTTTAATGGTTTAAACGCAAACCTACTGGAGATGATTTCTATTGTGTCTTTTGATCGGTGGAGCAGACATTTTTTCTAGAGTTTCGCTGCTTTTTACGGCGCTGAACTTTCGTTTTCATCGAACGATTACTGTAGCTTAGTGACCTGGCACGCGCAAACTTCAGAAAGCACGTGGAGTTATCTTAGTTTCCAGTACTCCTCAAATTCGTATTTTCCAAGATGGCGGTGTTTTGATCGAGCGATCTTTCGAAGCTCTTCGGCATTCCTTTTGTCTTCTTACCTAAAACTCCACATCGAGATCAAGGTTAGCTAAATGCAATGCGATTTATTCCCAAATAACATAAAATACTTCGCTAGTAAATCGAAGAGCTCGCATGTGCTTAAATCGTGATCTTGATAAACTTCACAGTGTATGATTAAACCTCTGCTTTTCTTAATTCACCGTGTTTTCAATACCTTCTCAGGAAGAAAAGATTGACATTTCGGGAAATTTCTATTGGTGTGAATTTCATTTCTTTAACCCGACATGATGAGAAATCCGATTTTTTACCTTAAAAATGGGGGGTCGACTTATACACGAGTAAATACGGTAGGTACTACCATCTATATATGGGAATACCAATAAGTTGTTGTTGACTTATGCAGGAGAGTAATTGGTATGGACAATATTATTATCTGAACTGCTTTTGTTTGTTTTGCAATAGGTGTCTGGGATACCTAGTTCAACAAATTCAAGCTCATGTGCACCTTTGATACAGTGTACATGTACCAACTGCGCAGGTGCCAACGCTGGCAGTTTTAACCCCTTCTACATGTAGCAAGAAGACAGTAACCATGATTTTAGAGAAGACTCCACAACGCCACAAAGCAGCGCTAAAACTGTTAGCTGTGAAGTTCGCCAATTGCACTGGATCGCAAGGGAAGTCAAAGTTGGATGCAACCCGCTTGGCGCTAATTAGAAGTAAGTTGGTATACTGGAAGAATTCAAACAAGAACATTGTCACAATACATTCGTAATACATCACACTTACATCATACTTACTGCCATTACGAACCTTGCCTCATACCTTCTTAGTGTGTCACGCAATCCTTAGAAGCCAAAATAATGTAGCGTACTTTACACTGTGCTGTTCCTATGGGACTACATTAATCATCTCCTCATATTTCAAACACAATTTAATTAAAATTATGTATGTTAAACCTCTGCATATAGTGGGACTACCTAAAATATGTTCAAATGTCTTACATGTAAATGTTTCTTGTCCTCACAGAAATTATTTTTGAGAAGTATCCCATTGACATGTCAGGTGAGGAAAGGGAGGAAACAGTCTGGAGGGCGATCTGTAAAAGGATTGATGCCAAATGCCGAGGAACGACATTTTTTAGCAAGTGTTAAAATAGACAGCAGCACTGTATATGGTCCAACTATGAAGCAATAAAAGTGCCCTTTGCAATTATTTTGTTTTTTGAGTAGTAGTTGTAGCATCAAAGAGGTTCTTAAATTGTCCTTCACTAATCACAGGAATTTAAAAGCAAAAAAAAGTTGCTTATATAACACTTTCACCGCGATTAAACGCATTGCGAGAGTGTCAATCGACTAGGCACACTGTAGGCAGTCACTGAAAAGGTCAGTTTCAAAAGCCCTTATAAGTAGAGAGAACGTATCTTATCCACGTAGTTTATTTGCCCTCTTCATAACATTTTCTTTAAAATAAGAGTCTTGTGTCGTGAAAAAGTTTGCTGTTGTTGATCGTGGTAAAGTGATGATAATAACAAAGTATTGTTGTTTGTCTCATAATGTAGTCACTTAGGATGTGAATCGCATCCTAAGTGACTATACCGTGAGACAAATGATTATACTTGGTTATTATTGATAAAAGTCTTGTATATTTTTTCGCAAACTTCGCCGAGCCAACGAAAATCATAAGCCTAAATAAAGTTAAACACCCACAATTGCCAAAACCAGCTCCTGCAACCATGCGCTCTAAGGGGCGGGTCGCACTAGAGCCAATTTTGTTTGGATAAGTAATAAATATGTCAACGAGTAGCGCAAAATAAGTGCGACCCCCAATTTAAAAAACTTGCCAATTTTTTACAGATTGCCAAAATTTCGCCAATCTTCAAAGAAGCCAAAGTGCTGCCTCGGTGGCTCCCAAATTTTGGCAAACCAAACAATTCTGTTTTTTTAGCTATTAAACTGTCATATTTTTCAAACATGTCTGGATAAAATTACGGCGAGAAAAATGACTTTTGATTGGCTAGTCCAGTTTGGCGCGTGCTATGGCGGGAAATCTTTTTTACCCGGTTCATTTCTTTACACATTTCAGTTATTTCAATGGAAAGGAGGAATATGAGCGGTGATTTTATCAAATTCTTATGACTCTTTTCTTTGATTTGATCACTGGCAACAGTTTCAAGAGATGGCTTCAGTAAGACAGTCTTCTTCGATCGTAAGTGGTGGAAGGAACAACACAAACGCAAGCAAGCCGAGCAAGAACTGCTCGTCCAATTAGGAGCCGAAAATTACGCGTTGCTGGAGAGTGGAGAGTCAAGAACACGCTTTGTTTTCCAGTAAATCTTGTGACATATGCTGATCAGCGAAGTTTTGGTTTAACGCATGTTCGTCTAATGCGACCACCGCCAAAATTTGGAAATTGCAAAAATTTTGCCAATTTTTTGCTTGCCAAAAATTGGAAGTCTATTGCGACCTGGCCCTAACTTAGCGTCGATTAATAGGTCAAACCGCACCCTGTTGAAAAGGAGTTTGCATGCATCATTATTTTGTAAAACTGTTTATGATTCATTGAGCTCTAACACAAGCAGCCAAAGCTCACACAATACAAAACCTCTCGGAATAACTCGATTGATTCAGTACATTTGAGATAGGCCGGAAACATAGGCTTATACATTGGTCAAAATATCTGTTGCCACTGCTTTGATGGAACAGTGAATTTGAGCCAAACCTTTCCGAGGATTACACTTTTAATCTTTATTAAATGCGAGTCCTCCATGACTTTGAACTGTTCTTTGGAAACCTCCAGGAGTGCGTGATCATGACAAACGAAATTGTGTTGCGTTCCAAACGAAACTCAACGTATCAGTTTCACCATTTTATACCGTGCATTCAAGTTTATGAAAGGGCAGCGCGTCAATAAGCAAAGGATCACTTTTGGGTTATATTTCGGTTTACAGACACAACTCGGCACAAATACAAACATTTGGTATAATGTAATTTATTAGGAAGTCAATCAAGCGCAGTCCGACTGAGTCCGACCCCGACAACACAGAAGCGTGCATGTATCACCTATTATAACCAGGTGACTGACAACACCTTTACATTTTTAGCATTAGTAATTCAAGTCAATACCATTTCTTCTGAATTGTATCAGAAATGTTATGACGTAAAACAAGATAAATCAGACATCATCTAATCGGTGTGTGGGTCTCTCTGTGGTTCAGGAGCGATGAGATCTTCTGTTCCTTCTTTGCAGAACTGTCGTACCTCATTGAAAAGGTACATTTGCCGTTGATGATCTAAGCCTTTGGGTTCTTGGATAGTAGGGAGGTTAGCTGGGGGAAAATCATTTTCAGCCCGCAATAAAATAAAGCTCTCTTCAGTGCTGTCTGAAAATTGCTTGTAAAAAACAACACCTGGGGCTTCTTTTTTAAATCGGAAATGATGGTATTTCTTTATGTTTTTGAATTTTCTGAAATATGCAGAGAGAAATGAGACCCAGTCATAAACTGGAACAATGACTGAACCATCATGTAATGAGCACAGTTGAGGGACATTTACTCCACTAACAGTGGACCTGTCAATAACTGATGCAAACTCATAGAGTGAGGAGATGAAAGATTTTCTAAAAGATTGCTTTAAAAGGCCAAAGCACCAGTCGCATGCAAATTTAGTGTGACCAACAATTAGAAAACTGTACACGCAAGTCTGATGCAGACCAGTTATTATTCTCCATGCTAGATACCACAGTACATAGGAATTCTTGTTTTGGCCACAGCAGTTGTCTGTGTGCAGATGAACATCTGTCTCTCCTATGCCATGATTTTGGAAAAAATAATGCAGATAACTTATGGTTGCATTTGCACCCTTTCCCACACTGCCTGCTTCATCAATTACAAAATTTACTTGCCTTGGCAGCGATTTGCAACAGACACCAAAAATTCCTACTTTCCTTGGAACTTTGAAATAAATTGGGCCAGGTTGCATGGGGTTTGAGGGCAAATGAACTTGCAGGGCATAATCAAAAGAATTTTCCCTTCAAAAGAACAGGGTGTTCTTGTTTCATTAAAGTCTAAACTGTTTAGTATTGGCTTAAAGTTTCTCTTGGTCTCTTCGCAAACACTCTTGTAAAGGCTTCTCTCGCGTTCGGCATCCAGTAAGTGCGCCTCCTGCTTCCGCACTATCTCGCTCTTTTCTTCGTCTGGCAAGTTAGCTGACCAGTAGATGTTTGAATTGTTTTTTTGACATGTGTGACACAGGTCAGTCATTGGTTTTGTTATTCTTACAAGTGGCCGCAGCTCATTCCACATAGTTACAAATTTAGAGTAGGAAACAACAGGTAGACCAGCGCTCTCTGCTGACTGTTCATAAAGTCTGTGGATACTTGCTTTAGTGGCAGATCAGGGAAGCAATTTAATATCAGATCGCTTAAATCCTGGAACTCTTCCAGGAAGAGCAACGGCATGCTCTTCGGCATAATTATCAAGGAAACTGATTACATGTTGAAGGGTGTCCATTGAACAAGTTCCTATAGGCATTTTCCCTTTGTTAACATGGGTACGAGGTGTAATTCCATGATTCTTGTAGTGCTGTTTTAAGTTCTCCAGGCGCCTTACTCCTATTCCATAAAGAACTAAAAACATCTCTCTGCAAATCGGAGCACCTGCAATCACTGGCAAATTAAAACATGGTAAATGGCGACGTCATTCGCAATCTGCACACTAACAATGATGTCTGTGGGAAATATAGATTATGCAACAGTAAACACCCGCTTGAAAGAACCTACATTTTATTGCAGTTTGGCAAAATAGGGTCTTAAATAGGTTCTCAATTTATATGAAGGACTGAGATATGGTTATTGCTTGCAAGAAAAATAAATAAAATTTGATTTGGTCCTTGAACATACAGTGTATTTATTCACAACTGTGTGATGTATTGTCTTTTAATATTAGAGGTCTAAATAGTTAATAATAACTTAACTGTAACCCACATAATTATAAGAACCTGCCTGACCTTGCTTGGCTAAGTAAGTTCTTATATTTCTGTGCATTAAATTAGCAGATTTCTGCCAGCGGGTTTTCACTGTACCAGGGTTTTACTAATAGAAAACTACAAAGTATATTTTACCTTCAAAAGTGAAATATGTGCGGGTCCTTTTTCTTTTTGTCGTTTCCCGGCTGGAATGTGAATTTTCATCTTGCCTGGTGCATGCTTCCAGCAGTGCAAGTACGACCATGTCCAACTCT
This sequence comes from Galaxea fascicularis, assembly GCA_948470475.1. NCBI lineage: Eukaryota > Metazoa > Cnidaria > Anthozoa > Scleractinia > Euphylliidae > Galaxea > Galaxea fascicularis. Next base: position 7,554,580 of record OX419341.1, read on the forward strand.
GAAGTTGACATTTCAAGACAAACTTGCCGATGATAGTGAGTACTTTTTCCGCTGAAAAACGGTTGCTGCAGTTTTCTTCTTCCACTTCATGTGAACATCTGCAGCCTACTTTGAGAAAAGATTCCACTTTTTGCTTTTCTGTTATGTCGGAGTATCTCCATTCAATGGTGTCAACATCTTGGGAAACTTCAGCTTGACTGCAGTTGTCAGCACTTTCCTCTTCATCGTCTGAATCTGACGATTCGTTTTCTTCGTTATCAGATATTTCACGATCCCCGGTTCTAAAGTAGAGTTCCTCCGCTAACAGTAGGTCATTGGCAAATGATGCAGAAACGTTTGACGAGTTTAGACAAGTGTAATCCATAACAGGTTCGTTTGTAAAGAATCAAAGACGGTGAATTAATACCCTTCGTCGAGAGCCTTTCACATTTCGTGCAAATTTTATGTGGGAGTGCATTGTTTCGTTTGTTTTGTGCTAAGCTTGTGTCACAAGTGAAGATGAGTCAGATGATTTTGCTGCGTGAAAATTTTAGCTTTTGCGAGGTGACGTAAGGTGTGGCTGACCTGCAGTGCTCACGAAACTGTTCAGTCAGACCACTTTGTGCCATAATAATAATTAATAAGTATGTACACTTTTTCTATGGAAGTTGGATGATGGGTTGAATTCCACCATGTAGCTGGTAAATAATACAAACGGCTAACATTAACGCTTGTTAGCTTGCGTGTTACCTCAATGTTAATTATTCACAAATATTGAGCAGGCACGAACATAACTGAGGATACTATTGCGTCTGGCACAACATATAAAGTCTCAACTAGGAATTACTCACATTCAGTTGGTTTAAAAAAACGGTAACCACAGCATGGATGCCCCAGAGAATTCCCCTTTGCATGATTCGTCATCTGAGGATGAATTACGTCCCATTGACGTGGCGTTGGAAGCTTTGGAAAGACTAAAGTCAGGTTTGAGCAAGATGGAATGTGCTGTATGTATGTACGAGACAGAGTTCGAGCATAATGAAGACCCATACGATAACCGCGTTCACCCTTTCAAGCAGCAGTTTCGGAATACTTATAAAGGTATAGGTGAATTACTATTAATGCATATAGTACAGACTGAGGAATATTTCTCAATGCATTACAACATATAAAACCTGCCCATAATCTATGGTTTGAATTATTTGAATTATATTTTGTTTTTAGTGCTCAAGGTATCCATTCAAGCTATGGAACAGATGATAACAACAAATAAAGTATTAGACCATAGGTTCTTCAAGTGATCGGAATCGAACTGAAGGGGATAGATGTCACGCAGCCCGGACACGCAAACTAGAGTTCAATTAGGCCATAAAATGTACATGAATTGTATTACTAAATGATGTATGCAGTAGAATCTAAAAAGCAATATTAAATATTTGAAGCAATACAAGAAGAAAGCTGTAGTGGTTTTTTGTATTCTTGCTCCTTACAGGAAACGGTAATGAAAGCTGGGATTAATGCAATTCTCGCCCCAATTCTCCTCGTCCACTCTTTTTTCGTTCAGTTGCCATTAGCTTTTACTCAAACCTGTACGGTTTTAGCTGGTTGCATTACACAAAAGAATCTTATTGTGAAAAACTTAGGCTTGAATTGTGAAACTCACTTTTTCCCCTCGAAAAATGGGTGATTGTTGAGACAGAAATCGGTTTCGTGATCGTTTTGCACACTCTCTCTATACGTTCGCGTCAAATTACAGTAAACATGAAGTGGCAAAGGCGAAGTCTTCCGGTTACAAATGTGTGCTGCGTATATATACCTCCTCTCTTTTTGGATAACCGAGATGAAGAGGACGCATCTTAAGTGGTATGTTTACTAAATAGAATCAAGGTATTTGCAACCGTAGCCTAAAAAACGTTTGTTGCTAATCTCTTCCTTTAGCCTTTCCTTCATTCAAACACAAAAATCACCATGAGAATGAGCTTGTCATGTCTTTTTCAATTACAACCAACGTCTTGAATGTGGATCAAATTTGTCAAACCCAAACACGGACGATATATATTGCAAATCTGTTCACTTTCTTCCAACCACAGTCGAGGAGAATTTAATTTAATCGTCGGAAACATCGCTCGTCACAATCCAACTCAACAATACCTCTAATTTATGAGCAGATTTCATTGGAAAAATGCTCCGTTACTTAACCCGAACATAATTATCGGAGTAATAAACAGAGAGAATTTTGCACTGGTGTTTAAACGCGCAGAAATAGTGTTAAAACGCATAGAAAAAGTGTTTAAACATGTAACCAAAGCGTTTAAATGGGTTTAAACACTTTCGTTTTAGGTGTTTAAACGGCATTTTGACAATTCACCTTTAACCACCTTTTCCAAAATAGGGTCACATATCTTTGAACGTTCACCCAATCCCGAAAGGTATGCGAGGGACAGTAAACCAGTTGAATCTGAAGTTGTCCCAGTGCACATTTTACTGACAGACTTTCTGAAAGTAGCTATGTATATCTAAATATATCGCATATGATTATCAAGACCATGCCTACAGAAATTTCTCCAGTCACTGATAGTTCTGATACAATGTGTCCTTGCACAGCCCAAAAAAACCGCCTTTCTTCACAGAGATGCTGTTGAAATTGTCGAAAGGGATGAGCTGTTACCCCATCTAAGAAACTCCAGTGCTAGCAGTGAGGACGAAGAGAGCATGGAATACCTCCATGATGACCCATTGGCCCCCATACACTGACGGGGGCTACGTAGAGGCTTAGCCATCAAGAAAGTTGTAGATATTCTGTTAAATCTGCATCGTGAATGTCTGGCACGTGCTGTTCCTACTGCTGTCTCCATGAATTCTGTGTTTGCAGTGGACATATGTGACCTGACTTGGGAAAACGTACACTAACGGATATCCGTTAAACGGCTTGAAAAAACGGATAGCAAACGGATAGTGAACGGCCATAAAAAGCGTTTAAACGGTTTTGCCAACCGTTAAAACGGATGAGAAAAATAATTAAACGTTTGAACAAAATCATAAAACGCTTTCCCAAAACGTTCAAACGGATGTGCAATAAACGGACTCTAACCGTTTAATCAACAAGACCGATAATTAAACGGACAGTCACTTTCTCGAACCGTATAACAATGAATCTTCCTATGATAAGAATCTTTCCCAATTGGATCAGACCGGTAAACTGTGTGTATTTACATTTCTAAACACTTCTCGCTAAATTGCGCGAAAATGTAAACAAACAGCCTGACTGTGAAACTGAAACAAAAATCCTGTACTCCAGTAGAAAAAAATCATAATTCTCGTACTAGGAAAGATATTTGGATGCTTCTGGTGTCTATCTAAAGCTAGAAAAGAGCTCCGTTCAAAAACCATATTTGTTATAACGCGCAGAGAACTTTAGAGGTAGAAAAGTGTGGGAAAAAACTCTTGCGGTAACGCGCACAACGTGTGAAAATTATCCCGACACTGTCGCGTATGCAAATGTCGCAAGAAAGATTATATTTTTGTTAAAAAATCAAAACTCTGTCTAATAACATTTCTCTTTCGTTTTGTTATTGATTGCTATAGTTTCCATTAAATTATGCCAGCGTATGAGTGCGATTTTCATCCAAAAACATTTCTTGCTATCACGCGAAAATGTAAACAAACTGCTTGTGAAACTGATACTACAGTAAAAAAAATCATAACCCCGTTCTAGAAAAGATATTTGGATGCTTCTGGTGTCTATTTGAAGCTAAAAAAGAGCTCCGTTCAAAAACCATATTTGTTATAACGCGCAGAGAACTTTAGGGGTAGAAAACTGTTTAAAAAAAGTCTTGCGGATAGTGCGTCCAATGTGTCAAAATTTTATCCCGACGCTGGCACGTATGCAAATGCCAGCATAAAACATTAAAAGATTGTGAAAAATCAAAACTCTATCCAATAAGATTTGCAATTTGCGCATTTCTCTCCCATTTCTTCTGCAAAGTACTGTATAAACCTGGTTTATTGCTTTCATAAAAATTTTTCTCTTAGGAAGAAATCGAGAGTACACAAATTTTAAGCGTGACCAACAAATAAAAAAAAACGTGACATCGAAGCAAGATCGACACAGAAAGCAAACGGAGACTTTGCAGTCTGTCATCTCAATACGTAATATTTTAGTCAATTGACTCAAAGCTTAAGTGGTTTGTAATGTCATTCGCATAATGCATCACACCGAAATAATATAACTAGATGCTGCAGTTTGATTTGTTGATGTTGTTTTGGCTGGAGTTACCAGTCAATTCTCCGAACTGTGTTGTTTTGAAATGTTGTTGACCCGGCACCGTCAAACGCCAAAAGACGTGTATGAAAAAATTGGTGAAATTGCGTCAAAAAAACGGACATCTTGCTATAAAACGGACTACGACTGTCTATAAAACGGATGAGGTTTTCCGTTGAACGGACATCTATTCCGTTTAAACGGAAAACCAATCCGTTTAAACGGTGTGTAGGTTATTAAAAACGCTTTCTTTAGTTTATTAAACGGATCATAAAACGGATTAAACGCTTCTACAAACCGTTTAAACGGTTGCTAAACGGATGTAAAACGCTTTTTAGCCGTTAAACGGTTATCCGTTATTGTACGTTTTCCCAAAGCAGGTCACATATCAGCCCCTCACGTGAAACACTATAAAAATGTTTTAGCGGACGATCTTGGGGCATGGAACCCGACAGGGATGAAGCAACAATTTTACCGTGCTTCATCAAAGAGGAATCCTGTAAGAAAGGTTTCACAAGCTGAATATGAGGACAATGAGCCGCACGTCTTCAAGTGCACCAGAAGCTTTTACAGAAATGAATCCTCTCCTGACTTGCAAAGGATTTTTATCTATTTAACAGGTAAGGCCATATTACATTTTCATATCAAACAGTATTTGACCAAAAGAAATTTGCATGGCTGGGCGTTACAGCACCCCAGCCTAGCAGATTAGGGATCATGATTGAAATCTCTTGTTTCACAGACCCACAGGAGTTGGGGAAGGGTGGAGTTGGGGGGCGGTATTTCTTATAGTACACTTTATGAGAAGGCTACCCCCGAAAGTGTTTTAAGTATATCACTGGGTACTGATTTTATGTAAAATGTGAAATTTCCTTTTTGTATTTAGAAGCGATATTCTTAAATAATTCGAAGTGATGTACGTTAACTAAAGGTATGTAAAGGGGGTACACTTTTTCGTGAAAATGATATGTATAAAAAGTTCTTGAGTAACACTTCTTCACCCCCCCCCCCCGAATTAAAAAAGACATATTTCAATTATACCATTGATCAATATCGTGGCCTCACCCCCTTGCTGATAGAAACCTCGAGGTCAGTACGTACGGGATTCACCAGCGTTATTCTATAAAAAAAAACAACAAACAAACAGCTAAGCCATATTTTCTTTTTCTAGATCCCAACGGCAATATTCACAATTTGGGCATTGTTCAATATGTGTTTGACGGTGAGGAGCAAAAGGTTAAGATAAAACCACATGGCAATGCTAAAAAATCTTTCTTTGGAGTATTATCACACCTTGCACACCACAATGGAGCGGTTAAAAGAGCTTTCAAAGTTGAACCCCCATAAGACAGCTTTTGTCAAAAGCATCAAAGAAAAGGGAACAATTTCAGACTTTAAAAACGCAGCAGACCATCCCAGAAATGTGGAACAAGTAAAAAACATTTAAGAGGATCCTATGCTTGAACTAATTGAAATGCTGAAGCAGGGAGAAAGAGATCCAAAAAACGCTTTTGTATGTTAAGTCGAGACATCGTCATATCCATGTGTAGAATTAGCCACCGAACACCAACTCAACGACATTAACAGATTTTGCACCAATCCTAGCCAATTTAGCCTTTTAGGAGTTTGATCCTACTTTTAATTTTGGTCGACTATGGTTAAGCTAAATAAAAACACACAAAATGTCCTTGTCCATGGCACTGACGGAGAAAAGGCATTGGGTGAGGGTTTTGGGAGACCTCTTCCATATGCCCAGCATTTGCTGTGTGACCTTCACATGAAAGACAATGTCATGTCAAAGCTAAATGAATTTGGAATTCGGGGCAAAGCGTGCAAAATCATCCTAAGCAACATCTTCGGGAAATAGACTGGATCTACAAGAGTGCCAGGACTTATAGACTACGGAAGCCCAACTGACTTTGATAAGAACCTGGATAGACTATCGAACGAATGGCATTTGCTACACCCGCTAGGAGAGCGTTTTGACGTCTACTTTCGTAAGTACAAGGCTGAAATCATGAAACAAACAATGACGGCTGATTTGCGTTACATGGCTGGTCTTGGATGGCCTCCAGGCATCTACACCAGAATGGAAACGAGTGTATGAACTCTGTTCTGCAGCGAGAGAAACAACTGACAAGGAAAAGAAAGCTCTCTATTCCAGAGTTCTCGAGACTTCAAGAAACAGTCGTAAAACGGCAAAGAACTGAGGAAGATCTTGCATTCATTGGCCTTGGAGAATTGAGATTGGATAAGAAGTATACAGAAATAGGAATGAAAGAGTCCATGTTTTATAGGAAAACAAGGGCACAGCAAGAAGCCACACTGAAAAAATTTCATAATCTCCCAGTAAAAACAGAGGACTTACTTCCCATTGACCTGGAAGAATCAAAATCAGAAAGAGCCAAGATAACGACGACGCCTTTAAGTGTGCCACTTGAGAATTGTGGCATTATTCATGTTCCCTTTAGCATATTAGCAAGACAGTACGGTCGCGCTGCATCTATTTTAGCGGGCAAAGAACAAGACATTATTTCAAATCCTGGAAAAGGAGACAACTTGCCACGTTATGTGGCAAACGAATCTGTCAATGCTCCATCTTATGTAGTGTGCAAGAAACGTTCTGTATGACATGGAACGTACTATGTGTGTAGCGCTTCCTGTATTGATTTTAAAGTGCCCATAATGTCAAAAATTTTTTTTTGCTCATCTAATTCTACAATTCACCAAATGAACTTTGGTGAAAAAATTTTTCGATTTGGATAAAACGCGATTTTTTTTACGAATTTTTACAAAGTTCAAAATTCTATTTTCTTGTGGTCGACCCCTGCCGCTGATCACAAGAGTAACGTGCTCCGAATGACCACGTGACTGATGTCTGTGACGTAGGTTCAGGAACCTCACTTGATCTTTAGTGCATATGAATACACAGGTCGAGTGCGGGTCGTTTACGATATTGTGAGCTTTATTACGTGTCCTTAGTGACCTCCACGCTTTAATCCTTCTGATTTTACTTGTTTGCTATGGAAGAAGAGGTCTCTAGCATGGAAAGCGAGAATACAGCGGATACTGCGGAATTCAGTCAAGATGAATTTGACAATGTCGAGGTTGAGGCCGTAGAAGTCGACGCGAGCAGTCGAAGCTATAATGAGGACGATTCGCTCGAGCCATACTCGGATGAACCGCTTGCAGATGAAGAATGGCTGGCACGTTACCGAGAGAAACAGGAAGAAAATGAAAAGTTAGCGAGAGAGTTAAAGAAACGTCTAGAAAACCGTGTACTTGTTGAAGAGTGGTAAGTTTAGATTTTATCTTCATTCTGCTTTATTTACATTCATGTTTCTCACCTCGGTAGCTTGTGTGCTTTTATACGTGTGTCCGTTCGTTTCTTACCTCAGTAGCTGTAAAACTGAAATCACATTCACATTCTTTGTTTCACATTCAGGTGTACTTGTGGGAACTGCAGTTGTGGTCTTCTGGCAAATATTAGTGAGTGCTACTGCTGCAAAGAGCTAGAAGGATGCTGCGAAGCACTTACAAGCGACCTAGTGAAGGAGGACCAACAAGACGGCCAAGAATTAAACTGCATCACAGAACACCTTGGCTTTAGACCCGTCTGCCTAGAAAAGTGGAGCCTATGGCTGGCTGGTGGAAAGTACCGCAACAGAAACAAACAAGGCTACAAGAAAACTGGCTCTGAGGAAAGGTCTGATAATCTATAATCTTGATCACGACTAATTTCTTCATTTGTTTTTATGGCTCAGATCCTTCACGGCTATAGCTTTTATCCATACAGGACTGTTAGCATCCCGAGAGTGAGTCCATTATTTTTGTTACATCTTATTTACCACTAGTTTATTTATTCCCAGACTATTCTCTGTTTCTTACTTAGTTTTTGTGACTGACGTACCACCTATAATTTTCTTTACACAAATCCTGCTAGTGCATATGTTGTAGTTAATTTTATTCCCAGCTAAATGTTACTTTTCCTTTGATTCAAAGTCATCATAATACATTACCATATACAAAATAAAGGAAAAATAAAATTTAACTGGGAATAAAACACATAATTATTAACTCACCTTTATAGATCAGGAGAGTGTGCCATGATAATTTTTGGTCCATACATGTATGTGCCATATTGGTCTTGGTAATAAACTCGCATCGAGAGTGTATTTATTTATTTGATGTTGTGTCTACAGATATCTCCGATCAGTTGCTTACAGAGAGTTTTCAAGGCTGGTATACGGGTACCTCGGAAAGAAGAGGATCCCTCTCCCCGCATGTGCCTACACTGCAATACGCAAGGCATTCCCAGTTCAAGAGAACGAGACCCTCACTGGGTTTGAAGTTGAAGATTTAGTTGATTGAAAGATATTTTACATTATGGTCATTTTGTTACTTGACCACCAAATCATTTTACTTTTCTGATTTCCCATTGTTGCAGATCTTCATTTCCCTTTTCTTTAGAAATCTTGGACAGGACTTTTCTGATCTCTGAATAGCAACAGCAATTATAGTAGTTATTAATTAGTGGCCAGTTTTCATAAATCTTAGTTACTTTTCAAACTGTGGTATATTGTGGCCCAGGCTGCACAACTGGCCAGGGTTTTTAAGCAATTGAAAGCAAAGTAGTTTATTAAAATGCTGGCACATTATATACCCATGATACACCATACAGACTATTATTAGCGTTTCCATTAAAAATGAAAATTAATAACAGAACTATTTCTCAAAGGTTGGCAGTACTACACAAAAAGTTTTCCTACTTTTTTTCAGATGCCACAGATCAAAGTAGTGAGTGATGTTCTTCAAGACATTCTTCATATGACTTGCAATTTGAACATGTCTGTCAGATATAAATGTCCTGATGACCACACCACATCCAATAAGAAAATTCATACATGTCTGGAACCCCAGAAATTCCATTGCAGGACTGCTTCCTGCCTGATTTCTCTGCAAATTAATGTAAGCTAAGGTCAATAAATTTGGTTGTTTAATAATTTACTTATGACAAATGTTAGAAAATTCACTTATCTATGTCATAAATACATACTATCACATAAATGCAAAAATGACTTGTTACACCATAATTATTATTTGTCTGTTTCAAAATCGATTCACTCATGTGGGAATGTGGGAAACATCTAAAAATTAAATTAAGTTGTTGAATATACCTGAACTAGTGCAAAATGGATGATGCGAGGTAACGTGCAGCAGAAAACAGTGTAAGCACAATATTTGGCACAGTGTCCCATGCTGTCATGGCGCCCGTCACCTGCTATGGTTATAGCAGGTTGAAGGCTGCAGATGTCAACATCTAAGTGGCTAACTTTCACAGATTCTTGTGCCTGTAAAAAATAACTGTGACTTGTAAGGTGTGTCGGAAAGTGTATTTTCTCGTATATCCACAGATCTTCCATCAAAGCAGTCAACAGAGAGAGAGGGTAAATAACATTCATCAAAGTACTCACTGCATGTTCAACAGCTACCATATCATATCCTACATGATCACTGGGCATGTCCTCTTCTCCCTTTAAAATTTTGAAGTATCCATTACAAACATTTCAATACAAAAATAATTCTAAACAATTTGAATGGAAACAATGACTGAAGTTTCTGCTTCTGTGTTGAGTTCACATTCTTCAAGATAAATGTATGAATAGGAATCATTTCGAAATCAAAGACAACAACAAAGAAACTTACATGTACTTCCGCTGCGCCTACTTCATTTCTGCCTCCTTCCTGCACGGTATCTGTGGCATTTTCTGTGCTATCTTGGGTCTACAAACAAGTATTACAAGACAATGGTATTCAATCATTGCGACACACACACACACATATATATAATATGTATTCAATGAAATCGTTTTAACGAAACCGTTCATTAAAGCAAAACTGCTTACTGCCTCGCTGCTTGCAGAAGGGCCGGAAATAGCAGTGTGCGAGGCTGTGGCACCTTCGATATCCTCGTGTGCAGTGAGCTCCCTTAGCCTTGCCATCGCAGATCTCACGATCTATGAGAACAAACCACAATAACATCAGGATAAGAAATAAAATATGACGAAGAAATTACAAAACGAGGTCAAAAATACTGGAGCGATGAAATAATAGAAGCGACAGGCTAGGTGACTTACCATTCGCTGTCCTCTGCTCCTCTTCGAAGGTACTTCTTCGTCGCAATTCTCTCGGCTTATATGCCTCGAAGGGAAGACACAAACACCTACTTCATCTCTTTTGAGCTCCCTCTTCATCTTTATTTGTCCTAAATTAGGGGGCCTAGAGAAGTCATCTTCTGTGAAGTGCATTGAACACAGCGAAGAGGTTTTTCCCGGCACCCAGTTCTTTCTTCTTTCGAGGACGAAGTTTACCCACCGGTTTCGTCTTCTCTGTTTTATCGGGCATGTTTCGCCAAAAAAAGGAATTCGATGAAGACTTATGTTGTTTTCGGGATCATTAACGTTGTCACAAAGAGCGGCAATGCACCTTTCGGGCATTTTAAACTAAATGGAGACCACTCTGAAGCAAAATTCCCACTTGTTTTTAAGTCAGATAAGTCACGACCCAAATTCACGTGTTCCTGAACCTACGTCACTACTCACTTTACACCGAGGAAGACTGGTGCGAATGGTGGACCAAAATGGCGGCAAATTTGAATGTCTTTAAAAATTTATAAAAAAATTGCGTTTTATCGAAATCAAAAAATTTTTTCGCAGAAGTTCATTTGGTGATACGTATAATAGGTTGAGGAAAAAACATTTTTTGACATTATGGGCACTTTAAGGCCTATGACTTATGTGCACATACTTTAGCTAGTTTTTTGACTGAGTTTATCAAATGTTATAAGGCAAATAATCAAGGGCCTCCTAAAGTAGACACCTTAATAAACATTGACCTTCCTACTGGGCATGGGTCAAAGAAAACAAAGTCTACCCAAAGAAGGAGGGGGCGGTGAATTCAAATACAAGAAGAAAGGATGTTGTCAAATGTTACACGGACACATCAGAACCTTCATCTTCGACTTCAGGCATCGATCATAGTTTATTGGGGAACCTCGGAAACGCCGATGCTGAACCAAGAACAAAAACGAGAACATCTACCAGCTCATGAGGATCTCAGGTACATCTACCTAACCCCTCAACCAATTCAATTCCAATAATTTTGTCTTTTGTTTGAAATGCCGTTATTACCTACATCAATATAAAAGAAATTTATGCTAGAAGGTTATCACTACTCTTCTGGTGATTGCTCTTATTAAGTTTCCATTTCCCCCCACGTCCCAAACGGATCATACTTGGTGTGCAAACATCAGGTCCTATATAAAAAAGCCCCAAAACATCAACGTCGGGACAGTTCCAGAGGGCCGTTTCCAGCTGAACCTCCTCAAAAGATGTAGCCCTCTCGTCAGGAAGTGTTACGGATGTCAGGATCTTTTGAAATTGAGGCATGGGGAGGAATTTTTTATTCCCAACCCACCAGAGGACCTGGTCATTGTAACGTCAATGAGACGTACCTTCTGGCAGAATGGCGAACAAAAGACCAGAAGACTTGGAAATGTATACTTCCATGCTAAAGTCTCTTGTGTTAAAAGGGTACAATCGCAGTTTATTCCTTTTCTGGTGGTTATTCCACAGGAAGTTAAGCACGCATTAGAACAAGTGCATCAAAACTATATCCAAACAGAACTAGGTCTTTAAGTTAGTAAAAGAAAATGCCAAATTGAGAAAAGCTCTCGATAGATGTGATAGCACTGCGCATTTCTGCCATAGGTAGACTTAATTGATTTGCAGATCAGCAGGATTCTTAAGGAGGCCAAGCAATATTGATTACCAAGGGCATAATTCAATTAATTAGCAAGTGCATATTTCCTGCAATGCATTCTGAGAATTACGCAAAGCATATAAGAAATATAACAAAGTGTTTTCCTTGCCGGAAAGATAGTAGGATCATAGTCAAGCTGTGTGATAGCCCTGTGATAGTGAGATAAGATTTCTAATGGAAGTGAGTAATTCACATGTTGTATTTTGAAGATAACAGGCATTTTGTTATTGTTCGGTCTGAAAACGTAAAAGAACATGTTATCAGCCAAGATATGTTGGAGTGATAAGAGCTTTTTGGGAGACTGAATGACTTTATAACTTCCCAAAAATGTTTTCTTGTGTGCAGCGCTGTCAATCAGGGCAAGATTAAAGGAAATGGAAATAGCTCTTGTGATGGTTCTTATCTGCGTGCTACAGAAATATAGTCAAGGCCGACTGGTGCAAACGATCCATTATTTTAGCAAATTATAAGCAGGAAGTTACATTGGCACAAGTCAATAAGGGACTTAGCGGACAAGAATTGAAAAAAGTTTCTCTAATGCTGATAACTTTTACATGTGTTGTGAGACCATTGCTTTCACATGGTTTATCATGTGTAATGATACAAGTGTGCAATTAGCACTTCTTTTTGATGAGTATTAAATTATGTAATTCAATTGACAAAATTTGCCTACCCACCTGCCCACTTACCTACCCCTCCATAGGTAAGAACATATGATAAACCCCACCCCTTAAAAAACAGTGCAAAATTTAGTCCAAGAAATGCTCCAAAAAATAGTCCAGGGTCCAAGGGTCCAATGGTCCAGTCCATGTTTTATCCTATGCCCAAACAAACCTGCTAAGAAACGAACAAGAGATGTCAACAGAAAAATCAGAAAACCCCTTAGCTTCTCTTCGGAAAATGTACCTCTTGAAAATGAAAGTGATGGCTTGGTCAGTCCAGAGATTATGATGCAGTCTCGAGCGAATTCATAACAACCGCAGGGACGAGAGCTCTTCTTCGTTCGCCCATGCTTTCGACATGGCTGATATGTGCTTCACGACAGACCAACGAAATACAAGTAAAACCCTTCACTGTAACGGCAAAATTCTCCTTGGAAATGCAGTGAAAATAAACTAAATCGGTACTCTTGAAAGCAGAAGCCACGGAATTCAGACAAGTCTGAAAGCATGCCATGGTTTCTTCACGAGAGTGTGGAATAAATGATGACGTCACGTACGCAATGATAATATAAGCCTAAAGGAGGTGCATCATGGGTTCTAGATGTATTTTCCCATGGTTTTGGTCCTACTTTATAATTAGAACTGAGAAAAATAAGTAAAACTACATTTTTTTATATTTTCTTAGGAAAAGGCCAGACAAGCGGATAACCTCAATAAGAGCAAGAAGTTGCTGGGTATTTCTGATGAAGCAACGGTAAAGAAGTGTAGAAGTGTAAAGAAGTGTGAAGTTCGGTGATAAATTATTTTCACCAAAATAAGGCAATTTCCGTAGTTTCATGGTTATCAGCCGCAGTCATTTTCGAAGATAATAAACTTTGCGTTGTAACTTGCTTTGACTCCCTGGTGTTAAAAAAAGTTTAAAGTTCTCTGTCTAATTCTAAGTGTGTTAGCATCATTCTTTAATTGTAGATTCCTGCGCACAAAAATATTCGGATATAAGACGCACCCCAATTTCAGCACTTGCGTGTGGCAAAAAAAAAACATTTTCTTGAAAAAACAGCAGGCTTTATAACCGAGAAACTACAGGTAGTTAATTATGCACCATTAATAGAAGTCTCTTACGTCTACAGGACGTGATGTTTGACTTCATAAAGCAAATCATTACACGTCTTGACAGCATTGAAAAAGTTGATGCAAAACTTGGAGAGGATTGTAAGGAAAATTGAGAAACGAAAGGTAAGTACAACTGTACTTTTGTGTTGCTTACATGTATCACTTATGGGCTCTTATTTACAGGTAAAACAAGGGTCAAATAAACCACCAACTTACATATGGTGCTATTCTTGTATGACGATTATTGTGTAAACATTGTTAATTTTAAGCTCGGACATTAAATCTGAAAATAGTAATGATCAACATGTCAAAAATGTCAAGTTATGAAAAAAAACTGAGTCCTGGATGGGAACCAAACTCATGATCATAACCTTCTTAACATGGGGCAGGCACTCCACCATCGACCGAGCTACATTGTCAAGATATCCTAATATGGATTTTTTTAACTTTTATTTAAGTATTCAGGGCACCTCTACAATGTAGTTTGGTGGATAATTAAAGCACCTGCCTGGTGTCCGGGAGGCCATGACCACAAGTTTGATTCCTGTCTTATACCCAGAAACTTTTTTCTCTTCCTTTTTTTTCACATAATCATCCATTCATATTTTTACAACATAGGATCATTCTCTTCCTGTGCAAGTGTTTCTTGGGAGGTCTCAAAGCAGACAGCAACAGATCTAGTCCAAGCTCTCCTTGTCTTCTGAAAAAAAGTTGTATGGAACGATCTATGTGCTCCACACCAGACTCCAAAGGACAACTCAAAGACCAACGAATCACCTGCAAGTTCATGTTCAAAACTGGATACTAGAAACTGCAGTATTGATGGTGATAATGGCAATGTGTTTCAAACTAGCTGCTCACCAAATGATGAACACAGTGGAGAAA
>OX419341.1:7574300-7579300 GCA_948470475.1 Galaxea fascicularis
TTTTCAGCGGTTGGTCCCGAATTCTCTGACCGGTCAGTTTGGCATAATGGAAAGCACCCTTGGGTACAACAGAAAATCGCTGACAAATGTCAAAATCTGAATAAATCTTCGGGCCACAAAAAATAGCCTGTAAACATTTTACATGTAATTTGAACATTACTTATTAATAGGAAGTAGTTTTTGTATTTTAGTGTAATTCAGATCAGCTGTCAACTTTTTTGTAAACAGCTATTTCATTTTGTCAGTTCATTTTTCGTTTTCTTTTTCTTGATCTCAAATGTGGACATATATTTTAATTGTTACATTTTGTCCACTTAGTAAAGTTATATTTTCCTATAAATTTGTTAATTTGATCGGTTGAAAAAAGTGGTCCTCAACTAATATTATCTGGGAGTTACTGAAATCATTACTGCAGCAAGAATTCTGGTTGCCATACTGGAATTCATGCAGCCTGGCCAGTACTAAGAGCACCTTATTTGATCCTGGGAGGAAGGTATAGATCCCACCTGTTATCCAGGTGGGATCCTGGGTGGAATGCTGCTAGTCCCAGTTGGATTGGCTTCTTCAATCCCACCCAAAAGTTCTTGATTGATTGATTGATTGACAAGATCCCACCTGGGATGAACCCCGGGATCCAAGGTGGGATTGGCCGGATCCCGCATCATATTTCTACATGGGAACACAAAGACTATGATTTTTATCAGTAGCATCCCGTAGACTTAAACCAAATCTGAATTGGTAGTTACATCGATCTTTAGTAGCATGGAGCAACTGGGCCCAGTTGTTAAAAAGCGATGATTAATCCAGGATTAATTTGCTAAATCTAAGATTAAAATTTATTCTGCGAATAGATCATGTTGCTTAAAGCCCAATTAGCACCAATCTGACTCTAATCGGTGGGTTAAATTTAATCCACTAATCAGTCGATTTAAGAAACTTTTTAACAAAATGGCCAACTTGTTTCACCTCCCTTGCATGCCTCAAAGACGGCCACAAAGTTATTGTTATAACGCTAGTATACTTGCTTATAGCGATCAAGAGCTTCGGAATCGCTATAGATTCAGCAGTGCCTCCATTAATTACATCAAGTGCTGATAGCACTAACATTTTACGTGAGCGGCAACTTTCTGATAGTCATTGGCGATACCGTTATTGTAGACAAGTCCACCATTTCATGGGCAGCCCACGATGTGTCTCAACTGTTATCCACCAAGCAAAACGAGTTCATAAAAAGGCCAACAACTCCAGCCGCTATCAATGAAAACAAGAACGGGTTTTACCGCATAATCACACCAAGCAAGGATGAAAGGGACTTTGTTAACTAGAAAGGGTTTCATTCCATCAATGTGCAAGGATTTTGCGATCATTAAGGTGATCAACATTTTGTGTTAACTGAATTGAAATGCGAGGAAAAATTTCTCGCGAATCAATTTCGAAGATTGCCGATTCTTAGCGTTTTGCATGGATTTCAGACAAGTTCCTGTTCGGTATGCCACGTACAGTAAGCTTACTTGTATGTAACATAACAATGTGGTGATGTAGATGTGTAAATGATTATCATCTCCGAAACAAAAAATGCAGCCAAATTAACTGTTCCCTCGGCGGTGCGCATTTGTAATATAGTTTGTTTATTTGTTCTTTTCTTTTTGATGTGTACAACAGTGACCAATAGTCCGGGTGAGTGTCTTGTCTTGTTTGCACTGGACATCATCACACAAAAATTTCATGCCACACAGTATTCTGTACAAAAGTAAAAGGATGGACAATATTACTGTGACAGTATTTTGTCTGTCTTGTGAATTTGCGCTTTGGTTGCACAAACGACAAAAGGGAAAACAACATTATTGGAATTGGAATACTTGTTTGTTTGTTTGTTTTTTTCCGGTATGTTTACACATATTGTTGCCCGCTGGCCTGGAGGCACACATGATAGCCATGTCTTCAACACATCATCACTGTGCACATACCTGGAGGCAAACCACCACTCTTTAGATGATGGGATCCTCTTAGGAGACTCAGGCTACGCATGCAGCCCATACCTGATGACACCTTATCCTTCCCCTTCAACAGCTGCACAGGAACACGTTGGCATACCCAGGCCAAAAATATTCCACTCTGGGTTGGGTGTCACGTAACTTCACCAGGCCAAAACAATGGCGTCTTGGGTTTTGCATTATTGGTCGCCAGTGTAACCAGAATATATATTCCAGTTTTCTAGTTACGAAAGACTTATGCATATTAAATGATAACCAAAGTATTCAAGAATTGATAAAACCCAATTTTGTACAAGAATTTTACTCCAGGCGTATGAAAATAACACCGTTTTGTGACCCTCTTGTGGGCATTTTTCGATTTACACTGGTCTGAAAATTGAGCAAAACTTCTCCTGTGAGGGTACATTTCAGATGCACAGTAACATCAAATATACAAAGCTAGAATGATATTGGAGTTAAAACACAGAAACGTTTTCAGCCAAGCAATCCATGGTCCTTTTGCAAAGCCATATTCAAAGACAAAGCTTTCTTTTAGTCAACTAACAGAAATACGTCTTGCAAAGGGGAAAAATAAAACGTAGAGAAATGCTCGGAAGGATTAGCAATGGCTCAGGATCCAATATGGCAGTTCTCGACGGTGCAAGTACAACAGAAGCGTGCAAGCAGAGCAGGAAATGTTAGAAGGTGGCTGGACGTAGGGGTTGATGCAACTCAGAAAAGCCCACCAATCCGTTCTGGGAGTCATTTTTAGCTCATTCTTTGCATCATATGACGCAATGAATGAGTATTGTGGGCATCGAAATGTGTCCCGGAAGTTGTCAACCATAGACGGAAATGACAATTTTCGTTGCTTACCCTCTCCCTTAGTAAATGGAATATTAAGTTTGATAAACCTGAAATACAATTGTGCAAGAATTTAACTATTCCTACAGACTAATAAATAAACAAATAACATCAAACCACAATTTCGGGGTTTCTAAAGTGTACAACATGGCTCAAGAAGCCGAAATCTTCAAACCCAGGGCTACCAAGTTTGAGTGCACGAGGCAGGCCATGAAGGACAAAGTTCGAGGCAGCCATACTGGAAGGGCGCTGGTCTGTCTTTTTTTCGTATTGGTGAGTAATCATTACTTTAGTATTGTGCTTTTCCACTTACAACACACACATCAATAAAAACAGCCAAGACAGTCACACTAAAACGTTTTCTGAGCTCAACCAATTTCGATCCAGACTTGAGGCTCGCTCATATCAACTGCTTTACAATCTGGTTTTACAAATTTCTTTACCATTCGTTTGAAAATATTTGCAATACAAACAACGAATCAATCTGTCGTTGAAATTTGCTTGACATGGCTACTAGTCATATGCAATCAATCACAAACAGTGTTATCAAGTTTATCAAGACGAAGCTGTGCTTCCTGGCCAGTAAGTTTCACTTGCTCTTCTCCAACCCACAGGCAGCAACAACACACTTGCTGATGAGTTGAGTGAATCACATAGTGAACACAAGAGTATCGAGGGAATGAGAACTTCATGTTCGCTGAACATAAACAAAGTTTCAGTACAGGTAAAATATAAAAATAAACGGTACAGATCTCACTACGATATTCATGTTAATTTGTGTCAACAGAACTTAAGATGAAGAAGGAGTAGAGCAGTTTCAAGAATTCCCGCAACCCAAATAAAGCGTCTTCAGCAAAAGAGTAAAAACGTTGTCCGAAAAGTTGTTCCACAGTCATCTAAGCTTCATGTATACTTATGCAAAAAAAGCAGTGCTTATCATAAGTTAAATAATGAATTTTGTGGAATATGTGATCATCAACATAGATCAGTTAGAAAGCAGAGGTCGAACCTCTGTAAAAAAGATTGCTGCCCAAGACAACAAAGGCTGTTTTTGCTTTTTGTACAAACAAGAATCCGAAAACACAATAGGTCAGTTGCCTATGTTTATACTGATGACTATGGTTTGAAGAAATTAAAGTGCTCTTGTGTACAAATACTATGGGTTGCTCATCACATAGTAGCATTAAGTGGTGATGTAGAGGAGAATCCTGGGCCTTCCACTCAAATAAATAATGACAAGAGTGCTCCATGTGCCAAACAAGTCAATTCAGTTTCATTATTGGAATCCAGATTATCTGAACTTGGTAGAAATCCAGTCAATGTATCGGGAGATGAAACTGTTTTTTCCATGCGGTCTCATGCCAGTTATAATTTACCATTTTTCTGTTCATGTTTCTTCTCAGAATTGAAATAAAGTGATCTTGTGTTAACTTCAATTATTAATGTCAATGTGGCAATTTTAAAATAACCACACAATATTACAGCCCACCTTTCTAATCCTAAGACACTGTTGACGTTTTTATGTAACACAGGGATGCTCCTTCAAAACAGGGGAGATGGACCAAAAAATAGGTTTTGAATGGGCAATTTCCCCCACATAATAACTATAAAGTATACTATAATGGTATGAATAATGATCCAAGGTATCCCATTAACCCCCCCCCCCACCCCGCCCCTGTAGTTTGTTACTTGAATACAGTTAACTCACACTATCATAATCCCCCTTCATAACATACATAACAAAAAAAAAACAGTACCCCATTACAATATTATCAAAATAGTTCGTCCTTTAGTTCAGATGACCAGCAATAACAGGCACAAAGAAAATTGTCCATTAAAAGAATGAGCTGGCTCACAGGCCCCTTTGATCAGTATTTGTATTGAATACACGTAAACGAAAATTGATCGATAAGGAGAAACAATTGTTTGAACAACACGAGGCAAAGAGGGAAATGCTGGATAAGTGAGAAGAAACACTTAAGACCACCGAACTGGCAATTCATACCAAGTTGAGCGAGAAAGGTAAAACTCATTAACTCTGGATAATTTAATAACATGTCATATCATATGACTACAAGACAAGATTTTATTTGTAACTTACACATAAACTTTAAACTTTATTTATAAGAAAATTAAACTTTCAAGCTTAAGCTTGACAACAAA
>OX419341.1:7586800-7614300 GCA_948470475.1 Galaxea fascicularis
GTTGTCCGAAACTAGGTTAATAGGGAACTTGAGAACCACGACGAAGTTCACGACGACGCCATCTGTTGACCGGGAAAGCACTGGAAGGAGAACGTCAGTTTCGGCGGGAAATAGGAAACTTAAGATGTAGTCGCTCGCTGGGATGACGACGGCACTGAATGTAAACAAACTGTAAAACTGTTCGTTCGCGCAATGGCGCAATGGCGTCTTTCAAAACAATGCAAGATCTTCTTTTTTTGAGCCATACGTCTTATTTCATTGATGATGAAAAATGAATCACATTTTCACACCTATTTCCACTTGACTGATGCTGCATTGCGATAGCTGTTTTCCGTATAAAGTTTATTTCCTCCCTATATTGTTTGCCTTTCACAAGAGCCGTTAACGGCTCTTGCCTTTCCTTGAAATGTACGTACAAAATAAAATAAATTTATAACTTATGAAATCGCTCGCTCGGGCTCCATGTGTACAACTGTTGTCACTCTTCGAAGAAAAAAATTCATTAGCCGAATTTTTAGTCAACATCGCTTGTTAGGAGAAAAAAGAAAGGATACCTGGATTTATGAAGACAAAAAAATGCAAAGAACACTTAAAAAATCGCCTAAAAACAGAGGATTTATACCTGCCGAAGCTTGTGAAGTAGGACGACGTGACTGAACTGTGTTTGGCGTTGTCGACGAGACCACGACGACGAAATTTGCTAGCCACGCTTGCGCAGTACACTGTATCTCACTTCCGGTCGTCGTCGTGGTTCTTAAGTTCCCTAATATCACCTGAAATACTGAGTTATCTCACCCGATATTTCATTGTAATTATATAGGTTATGGAACGTATATTAATCATGAGCGAGACATCATGGGACGTCCATGAGCAATATCAGCAGTACTGTAACTCACTTAAGTATAATTATGTCCCTATTAAGTACTCAGAAGCGACCGATGTATGTTAAGAGTTCTTCGCTTCCATGAAAAAGCACATGTTATTCGTTTGTAACGTTTTAATCTCACAAAGCGTTGATCCGATGTAAAACGGTACATTAAGGTTACGCCGTGATGGTTTCTTGGCTGTGATTGCTGACTGGTGCATTTCAATCCACATTATTCAGACGAGAGGTTGTTTCCAGGACAGGAAAGGTTCAGAAATTGCTTTCTCTGCGGTCCGCAGTTGTAACGATCTCTTGTTCTCTCATCTTACCTTTGAGAAGGAGAAATATAGACCCTTAAATTCAAGAACCTGTTCAGTATGTCCAGCATCTGTTCCAACTTCTTGATGGAGTACATTCAATTCACAAGTTTAACCTGCACTCATTGTCGTTCATGCATGTGTGCACTTGTGACTATTATTTAAACCAGCATCGCTCACGTGCATAATGATTTCATTTAACAATGGAATCTGCATTGATTAAAAGGTGTGATATTTTTTCATTATTTGATGTTGTCAGTGGTAACAAAAGATACTAAACAACAGCATTCACCAATCAAATAGCTCCATTTTCGATCCTTTGGAGAAGGCATTGCCTGTATATACACCCATTCCTCACGTTGTAACGCACTAACTAATGGATATTGTTAGACGTTGTATCACAGTAAATTAATGCATTGTAAGTGAACAACATTCAAGACAATACTTTTCTAGTGTGAGAGAGTAGGTAATGAATTGAGCAACCGGTCAGCACACCAATATTCAGATCTACCGCTCGATCATTTGCATTTGGGCTCGATCCGGTATTATTCTTGTTAAAGTCATTTGCATCTGTGCACAAATCACTGTTCCAGTTGTGTTTTTAATTAACGTTGGTTCTTAAATAACTCAGAGTAAAGGAAAGTGTTTGCAAACGCTCTTACTTCAGAGATACTTTCCTCAGTAAGTCAGCGACCGGTGTATTTCGGCTAAATGAGTGCATGTCTTTATGGTCATTCCTCAATCGATCTTAAGCTTTAGTTTAACTTCATATATAACATGTGCGTCCTCACTGGCATATTCTAATGTGAGTACGTGTTTTAAACTGAATATAACAACCACAGTCCATAAAGGGAGTAACTAACCAATAATTAGTGGCATACAACCAAATCACATACAAACCAATAATTAATGGCATACAAACGAATAATTAGTGGTATACAACTACTTCACATACAAACCAATAATTAGTAACATACAAGTACATTGCATACAAACCAATAATTAGTGACATAAACACTACTTTACATACAAACTACAAATAAGTGACATAACTACATCACATACAAACCAATAATTAGTGGTATACAACTACTTCACATACAAACCAATAATTAATGGCATAAAACCACATCACATACAAACCAATAATTAGTGCTATATATACAACACTACATCACATACAAACCAATAATTAGTGACATATAACTACATCACCTACAAACCTCTCATGAGTGGCATACAACACCCCATCACATACAAAGCAAGATGTAGTGGTATACAACTACAATAATAATTATAATATTTAACAAAGAAACCCAACTCACCATAGTGGTTTTCACTGGGGCCCTCAAAAGAATAAATAAAATGTAATTCAATAAAGTTAATTAAGTAACTAATTTAAAAAAACTGCCTAACTCTTAAAAATAGCTGACTACAGAAAATATACAAATTTTAAATTCATTAGTGGCATACAACTACATTACATACAACTCAGTACATTACTTCGAAACTGTCAAGGAATTATTGATTGGATCTAGTTGCTCCTTGTAACCTATAAACTGTGAACCTTTTTTTAGATGTTATGCAACACACTTACTGAAGATCAGCTTGGAAAACTGAAAGCACTGTGGCTGGGCGGCATGACAACTACGTCCCAGAGAGATTTGATCATGGATGCTGTACAGTCCACAGGTCTTGATGAAAAATTGATAAAGGTTTGTTGAATAAATACTGCACAAACTATGGATCTGTTTTAAGTAAAGTGTATTCCTTGTATTCCTTCTTGTTAATATACAGTCAAACACAACCTTAATGACACCTTCTTAGAACGGGAAAAAACCCACGATATTGCACACAGTTTTCCTGGTGCCAACCCATACGTTCTCTCCTAATTAATCCGTCTAATACCAGCACTCCGATAATTGCGGACGAATTTTCTTGTGAGATCGAAAGGCTCATTGCTTTTTAAAGCATTTAATCAAAAAAATAAGGAGTCACGTAATTCGACTTTGATGTATCTATCATCATTATCAAGAATAAAAAAATTGGTGAATGTCAAAGTTGTTACAAGAGTTCACATTCAACGATTTTTTAATATCTTGTTAGATACATCGAAAAGTCGAATTATGTTACTCCTTGTATTTCTTGCATTTCCTGTTAAGACAGAAATTAAAATACACGTTGTACCATAGTACAATAACAGCCCTGCGTAAATGTTTATATTTTAGTTTGATCTGGTTCACATGCTTGAACAAGAGATGGGAGAGGCGATGGTAGATGGTGGCATCCCAAGACAAAGTCCACGGCAGAGATATTGTGCAGGGTTTGCTTCCTCTCATGGTCACTGAAATTCTACCTTCCATCAGACTGTGGCCAGAGTATCCAACCCAATCGGGCGAGGTGGAGAGTATGGCCCGCCATCTGTAAAAAAATTCCGATCTTCGGAATAGTTCCGAACTTCGCAACCATTACGAAGTTCGGAATTGTTACTATTCCGGAACATCGGCGATTTTCCGGAATAGTCCCATTCTTCACAATAATTACCAATTTCGTCAGAATTATTACAAAGTTTGGAATACTTCAATAGAAAGAAAGAAGTCGATAGGGCCTGGGAAGGAGCCATTTTGTTATCATCAAGTGAACTCTGTGGCTATTTTTTTTTCTCCTTCGCGCCTTTTTTTTTTCTGGCGCGATTTCTTTTTTCTCCAGCGCTGATTTGTTGACCGCTACTATATTTATTGTTGGTTTTAAGGTATCTGCACCGGCAAAATAGCCTCATTTTGAAAAACACAATAAAATATTTTTTTTGTGGTTGTCTCATTTTAAATTGCTTGGTGTGTTTCTTTGTACAATCAAGCACGCAGAAATGTAAAGATTATGCAGGTGCAGGCACCCCACAGGGTGTGGGAAGTTAATTATTAAACCAAATGATATTGCGAACTTTCCATTTTTCTCCACGGATATTTAAGATTATGTCAGAAATAAAATAGAATTGTTTTTATTTCATTATATCGCACTGATATAGTTTCGGGTCCCGTTTGAAATGATATATTTCCCATGAAAATCAACGAATTTAAATTTGAATCCATACATTTAAAGTAAAATTTTTTTGGTGAATGCAAATCCACTCTCTGATCGGGCCTTAAAACTACGATGGTCCGTCTACACGTAACGAATCTCCCTGCCAAGTAGTTTGGGCTCCGCTTGAGTATTTTGGAAGATATTTTATATTTCCTGAACACAGTTTAAATCCGAGTACTCAAAATGACTGAAAACGGGGTTGTCAATTACAAACAATGGCTTACTTTATATCATTTTAGTCGTTTTCCTTCTTCCTCTGTTGTTTCCGCCATATTGTTTTGTTTTTCCGCTGCTCAAAACAACTGCAGTCTCTTAAAAGGTAAAAAAGTACCCTCTCTATCACCCTGGGGTCATGTTTGTTTATCCGTTGCTATGAAGCTCAGCTTCCGGTAAGTTACCGCATGCGCATTGATGCGCTGATATGTCACACCAACCCGAGATAATTCCAAAATGGCTCCGCCGAAGAAGAAACGCAAAATGTCGTCCACTGAGAAAAAAAAGCTAGCGAAAGAGAGAGGAAAAAAAGTGCATTGAAACAAGGACAGGGTGTTGGAAGTAGGAAAAGATTTTCATTGCCAGCAAAGTGGCGAGAAGAGAAGCAAAAACGGGGCGGTAAGACAAGGCTGCAGTTCTCAAGTCCTGGGAAGACGAAATACACCACTCAAAAGGCGGTGAAGGAGAGCCTTGAGGCGAGGGACATGCAAGAATTCCTCCATGAAAATGATCGCAATTGTTTTAGTTCGGATGGAACGAAAAGTGAAGAGTCAGAATTTAGACCCAGTAGTGAAGACGAGCAGATGGACAAATTCGAAGTGCAAGCTGATAAAATGGGAGAAGAGATGGAACATAGGTTGTTTGTCTGTGAGTCAATGCAGCTTATGGAAATGGTGCAGCAAATCAACGAAACATCTAAATGTGGAACTGCCAATTGCAACGGTAAGATTAAATTATTCTGGCCTAGCTGTGCTTTATAACAGAATCTTTGACCTTCACAGTCAGTATGTGCTATTTGTGACAAATGGCGTATGTAAAAGGAACTTGGTATGCAGCGCATTTAGGACATGAAATCTCCTAAAGATAATGATTCTCATATGCTATTAAATTGGTAATGATTTTTGTTTTGAAAGTGAGTGGATAATTTTGGGTTTCTATATGCTCACTACAATCAATCTAGCTCTTGATAATATACTCCATCTGAATATTTCTTTTGTTTTGGAAGCCTTGAAGCATATTCGAATTTGGATATTTTTCTCATTGCAGGCATTCTTGTGCTTGCTAAAGTTGAAGCAAATGGTCAGGGAGGAAGTTTAAATGCCACATTCACTTGCAACAGCTGCAGCTTACGTAGAGTGAACTTTCAAGGATCAGCCTTAGTTGAAGTCTCTAAAAGAACAGTTGTTGGTCTTGCCCTTGCTGTTGCCTTTTTTATTTCTGGGCATGGATTTGCTAAATTTGACAAAACACTTAGGCAGTTCCTTGGAATTAGCTGCCTTTCAAAAAATCGCTATTATGATGTGATAAAACTGGTCTATCCTGCAATCACGGACATCCTGGATGGAATGTGTGCCAAAGAGAAAGACTGCATGAAGGCGATTCTACCTGAAGAGATTGGCAGTTGGAAGAAAGCTGTGGTAACATCGGATGGTGTGTGGCATACCAGGGGTCGTTTCAGTAAGAATGGTTCTTTTATCATAAAGAACTATCTTACTGGTGGTCTCCTCTGGTATGGCCACAAATGTATGCGGGGGGGGGGGGGGGTGATGACGTCATTGATGACGAGTTGTATGCAGGAACTGCTAAGTCCATGGAAGGTGTTTTAGCGGATGAGTGCTATCAGCAGGCAAAAAATTAAGGCTGTGTTATCAACACAGTGTGGCAAGATGGTGATTTCAGCTCCGCCAAATCAGTTATGAAGCACCATCCTGCTGCAAAAGTTTTTAAATGTGGGGGTCACGTAGGAAGGGCATTCTCGAATAGTTTGAAAGAAGCAGCTAAAAAGAAGGAGTTTTCTGCAGATGTGAAACAGAAGTACAAAGAGAAATTCCCATTGATTGAGACCGCAAAGTGCAAGTGTACTCGTCACAAGTCAGGCTGTGGATGTTTGTCAGATGCCTTTATAAAAGGAGCCCGTATAAACCATTTCTGCGTCCTGCAGCAGTGCAAAGACTCAGAGCAGTATGCTAAGCGCTTGAGGGAATTGTCTCAGTACCACTGCAGGGATATCCACGAGTGGAACGGTGGCTCATGTGACTTCCATAGCCAGCTGATCTGCACATGTGGCTCATGTGGTGAGGATGAGGATTTGAATTGTAAAGGAGCTCCCTACAAGACCAAATGCCCACTATCCTGTGAGTTTCATTGGCTGTCCTTCCAAATAGACTGTGAGAAAAGAGCAGAGGAGGCAGCATCAGTTATCCATCCAGAGTTGGGAAGAGGGCACTCCAACTTATGTGAAGCCCACTTTACAGTTCTCCCCCAGTTCAGGGCAAAGGAGCAAAGTCTGAACAGGTAACCTTTTTCAAATACATCCATTCAGAAAGGCATCAGATTATGTTTCATGCATTTTCTCCTAATGCGAAAGTTCTCAAATGGAACAACTATCTATTCTGTCTGACATAGAGTAATAAAGGATTATAATATTACACCAGTAAACCAATAAGCAATACGGTCTATTGCTTAATTATTTTAAACAGGTCATGAAAGCAGGGACTGTCATGTTTAATTGTTTTTTCGATTTTGAAATATGCAAGTTTTACTCATGGCTGGCTGTGCTATTTCTCAATTTTCTATATTCATACTGCATGTTATATGCTTCTCAGAAGTTACCAGTTATGTGTGAAAGGGTGGTAGTAGTAGTACACTAGCCCTGTATTTTCCCTAGTTCTTTGCTTCAGAATAGCAGTGTGTGGCCCCTAGAAAATCATGGCCATGTTACCAAACAGTGGACTGCATGGTAGTCTTTGAAGAAACAAGTCAATATACAATACTTCTTGTATCAAGGGGAAAATTTTGCATTATTTACAAACCAAATGTTTTGCTCTGAAATGTCATTTGTGCCTCCCCTGCTTAATAAAATTAGAGGTTTTTTCTGGGTGAGACCAACATTACCATTCAAAATACATCTCCCTCTTCTCTTACAGGCTGCACTACATGTGTTCAACCAATGCTGGATTGTGCCAGGGAAACATGACATGGTGCTTTGATGTCCAAGGGCCAAAATATCACTGGGTGATTGATCTGTACGAGCGTCTCAACCTTCCTGTGTTGCCAGCTGTTGTGGAAGCTTTGGAGAAAGCTGTCAGAGAGAGGGCCATTGAACTTCAGAATGAGAAGTCTGACAGAGCAAAGCAAGGTAGAGTGAGAATGAAAGTGGCTAGGGCAGAAGATCAGGAGGCTCGCAAGAAGTGGCTGAAACGTCAGGCAATTGAACACACATATGGCCATGATGAAGATGATGACATAGAGGAACAAGGTCCAAGCAGTGGTGATGACACCCCCATCACTGTAGTTAGTGGAAGGAGTTGTCGCTGTGGATCAAAAGAACACTCAAGGACATCCCATAGGTCATGTCCCTTGAATAAGAGAAAGTAGTCTTGAAAGTATCTTTACTTCTGTTTTTAATAGTCTAGATTTGAGTTATGCAAGATCATAAGAAAGAAGTACTAAAGACAGTATGCTGCAGGAGTGTATTTTTGGTGGAATAGCTTCGTGAAAGACAATAATATTGCAAAGAAAGAGTAACTTTGTTCATATACTCTTTAATGAATTTTATTTCAGTAAAATTGCATTATAATAGTGTACATCATTTTAATTCCTATGATTGTTCTTGATTTTACAAACTTATAAATAAATACCACTCCATTACATTGCTACCTATTGTTATAATATGGTAGTATCATTTCAATAATAATTTGTTTATATGTTCTTTATTTTGCAATTTCATATATAAATATTATGCCATGACTTTACTACCTTCATAAAAAATGTCTCATGAAAATACTAGCTCTTGTACAGTTTAATTTCCCAAATTATGACAGTTCATATAAAAATCACTGAACATTTTTCAAAAGTGATTGGGAATATTTTGATTTTTCTTTGTTTAACAAAACATTTGGGAACATAAGTTTTCATATTAAAAAAATAACAGTCAATTTTTGTCTACAACATTACTGTGATCCTTGTTTGGCAGCGGGCCAGGTAGCAAGGGCAAGGTCTCCTATGTTGACCTTGTAAACCTGGAAACAAGATAAAAAATGAAGTAAATGTGTAGCAGCTACAAGGTCTGAATCACAATATTTACAGGAATGATATAAAGGCAAGGTGCATGAGGAACATGCACTCACCGCAAGGACATCTTGTTGTCCTATAAACACCTCCTCTGCTTCTTGTTGTATCCCTAGAAGGATCACTGAATTTAATTTAAAAAATTTTTAAACTCACCCCCGCATGTGTTGGATCGGGTCTGTCCACCAGGGAACCGGGAATTATCTCCCTTATCACCTTCTTCAGAGTTGAAGGGAACACATACGTGGGCTTTCCAACATCAGCCCCAAGGGTTTTTTTTTACTTCCAAACTGAGATGCAAATAATGGAAACATAGGAAATTAACAAGGCAGTTGCCAACAGTTCTCCCTTCCACCGCAACTATCATTTTCAATATATATGTGAAGGAAATTATTTTATTAGGGTACTGTGTAGTCAAACTGCATTACTGAAAACCTAATGAAAAAGGCACTGTTCGAAACAACACTAGAAATGACAGGACTGCAATAACAAGTAAAATAAAAGAAAATCAGTAAGGCAAGATATTCAACCTGATGGAGAGCTAAGGTACTATATAAAGCCCTTATGATTTTTATGCACTAACTTTTTGAGCATCAACATTTGGGAAATAACCGAATCCTTCTAAATAGGAAATACAATTCTGTCGACGACACCGGAAATTTGCCAATTTGATGCTGGAGATCGTCTATGGATCAGAAAGAAGAACTCGGTTTCAAGGTCTGATCAAACAGGAACAAAATGAGGAGACTACAAAAAACTAATGCGAAAATTCAAAGGGATGAACTTCGTGCTTGAAAGTTAGGCGTGACTACCAAATCCAGGACTAATCTCAGATACTTATGAGCTATTTGATCGAATGAGACTCGAGCCCGCCACTTATCCTTAGTTCCACAAAGTGCTCCGATCTAAGTAAACGCGCCGGACAAAAGATACTCTAAATTCTGAAATTGCCTCGACATTGATAAACTTACCCATAAAATTGCCCAGAGCTGTCTGTACAGCCTGGCACGTCCGTGGTCAGGGGTTTCGCCAGGTTTCAGCGCAAAGGCACGCAAAAGACAAATAAGGCCTTTAGGTATCTGAAAGCTGAGAAAATGCAGGATTTACCAATAGACCCTCAAGGGAAAATAGCTGCACATAACAAGATTACGTAAACACCTACCCATTTCTTGAAAACTCGGCTTCGAAAGCCATAAATGCAGCCTCTCGCGAAGCACCAGAGATTCCCGCCATCTTGACCTGCCTTGACCTTTCACAATCTGTGAGACTCAGAAGAAAACCGCTGCTTCAAATTTTGCAGACTTGCGACTTTCCTGGTAACCGACCCAATCCTCTTACTCGGTCAACCGAACCAACTTCCGGTTAAATACCAAACTTTGGTGTTTATTTGTACATTACCAGCCGTTTACTTCAGAATAAAAACATAGTTTTTTAATATTACCTAACATGAGCTACAATTAGGCTGAAAATGAACTGGTTTTGAAAACATGAAATTTTGCCGGTGCAGATACCTTAACACGTGTCGTCAAGCCAATTTGTGACTTTTACCTCTGTGGCTACATTTTTTTCTCCTTTGCGCCTTTCTTTTCTGGCGCGATTTTTTTTCTCGAGCACTCATTTGTTGACCGCTACAACACGTGTTGTTAAACCAATTTGCGACTTTTGTACCTCTGTGGCTACTTTTTTCTCCTTCACGCCTTTGTTTGCTTTTTTTTTCTGGCGCAATTTCTTTTTATCTCTATCGCTCGTTTGTTGACCGCTACTATATTTATTGTTGGCTTTAACACGTGTTGTCAAGCCAATTTTAGCGCTTTTTTAAATGTTTATACAAATTAAACAAAAAGAGAAATGAGGGTGACAGTGAGGTTACCTGCTTAACCTGCACAGACTTTACTGCTATCAACATTTTTAATCGTATGAATTACAAAACTGATCATCTTTCTGGGGGAGGGAGGAGAAATATTGGAAAAAAATTGTTTGCATGGTCACCCTGAAAAGACAAAATGGGTTCTTTGCAAACGTTACATGGATAAAAATAATTGGTTGCGGAGACGCAAAACATTGATAAGGATGGTTTGCAGAAGAAAATTTCTCATGTTTAAGCATATGTTGAGAAAAGTAGGCCCATCAAATTTAGAAATTGATGTAAGAAGATGAAGATTTTTTTAGAATAAGAATTTTGAGAGATAGAAATTTATTTTGTCGATATTCACTTCGTTTAAGTCTTTTAGCGTCTCTTAGCCGTCACGATTTGCGACTTTCTCGCTGTTAAATGTTCGTCTCTGAGCCTGTGTTCGCCCTGCATAGCTCTGCAGTTAATTGTGTTTCTCGACTTGATCCCAGCCTCTTCTCTCTCCTTGCACGATATTGCAAACATGGCATCAGTTAGTGGCAAAATAATTCGAGATGTCATCAGATGGCATTCATTTGCGAGGCCTTGTCAGACCGCTTACTGTTGGGCAGGTTGGGCCGACACATCGTCTTTGCCAACTTACGGTCTAAAACTATCACAAGACCCTCTTGACAGCAATGTGAAAGATGAGGAAGTCATTAAGGAGAGGAAGAGCAAGTTATCAAAGACTATGGCTCGGATTCCTATTGATCGTTAGTTAAGATGACTTGTCTGGAGATGAAGAGGCGGAGAGTGATGTATTCGGCCTTCTACCTTGGCAACGCGACATGAGTGAAGTGTATGACAAATCAGGGCAGTGGTTAGGCTAGACTTGTAAGGAAGAATGTACAATATACTTCAGACCAATTAGGTGAAGTGTTTATGAACATTGCAAGCTCTGAAAAAGGGGGAGAGCAACTGGGATTCTTATGCAAGAAAGTGATTTATAAACACATGTATAAACGTCAGCAAGACTCAAAATCATGTTAAGGCTACCGCACACTAGCCGACGAAAAATCTTCACTTGTCGGCTAGTGTGCGGTGAATTCAGACAAGTCTGTGACAAAATCGGGGCTTGTCGGACGATATCTGACAGTGCTAGATCTCAAAACGTCTTGTTGGGCCTTGTCGGCTAGTGTGCGGTGGACCAAGATAATTTGTCGGGGCTCGTGTGTATCTCAACCAATGAGGAATTGTCATGAGAGTCACGTGAACAAGCCTCTTTTCAAACTGGGCGGAGATCGATTCGACCCCAAGACTAAACGCGGTATGTCAGGACAAAAAATCGGCTAGTGTGAGGCAAGCTGACGTCTCGACAAATTTTAACCCGATTTAACCCTGACAAAAAATCGGCTAGCGTATGTAGCCTTTAGTTAGCTGACCAAACAATGTAATATTTGCTGCTTACTAACCAAGTAGCGTTCTTTAGCTATACCCCACTGACACCCTCAGAAATGAAGTTATAGAAGGAAAGAGTAAAAAATTAGCATACAGGTTAAAAGTTAGGACGAAGATGTAGCTCCAACATAATGTAATTAATAGTAATTAACAGGAAAGTTAGACCCCCAAAAGTAGTGACCACCCCCAACACCCCCCCCCCCCATTCGCAAAAGCGTGACCAAGGTTCAGCCAATCTATTATCTTGGTTCAATAGTACATTTTTTTCAGTCAAGTGAAAGTGATTTACGGTAACTTAATAATTTTATTTATTTGAGCAAATGTAACAGGATATTCCCATTTCAGCCTAAAAATATGCTGACAAAGAAAAGTCTGGCGGTACCGATAACGATTGCGCCTTTGATCATTCGCTTAATTTCAACACAAAAAATCTTGCGTTTTTACCGAATTTGACTCACCAAATAGGGCACAGATAATTCTGGTCAACAGTATGGACAAAAAGTTCGATTGGATAACCAAATTCATCAGCCATAGTGCTTGCTTTCTTGCTAGTTATGGATTTTTATTTCGAAATGTCTGCGAGTTCTCAGAAGTACATGTCACAGTAAAGTATTGTACTTGTGGCCAATGAGTCGGGCTTATCAACATTACGTCACAATTTCAACACATTTCTGTAACTACGGCGTGCAGAGGACACATTCCACGAGCGCTTGGTTGGTCGTTTGCACGTTTGAGTGGGAGAAAGTTAACTGAGATTCTTAGCTTAGCACGATTTTCTTCTACCTTTGAATGGTAAGAGCGGAAAAACTGCTTATAACTTGGATCTGTATTGTTGTTATATGTTAACTCTCTGGGTATCATTCCACTTTATAGGCTTCAAACAACGGTTCTTCAGGCGCCAACGGGAATAGTCCGAATGGTAGCTCTTCGGTAAGCTCAGTTTAATATCTGATAATTAACCACGTCAGTTTCTCTGTTTCCCTTTCTAATCATCCCTGTATTACGCTATTGCTATATGCGGTGGCAGCGTTTTAATTACGACTCCAGTAATCAACATCGTTGCTGAAAACAGTGATGCAACAAAATCGCGATGTTCGTTCTGGTTTCAATCTTAGTAGGTTGTTAAGCTTATTACTAGCGCTTCTTATTTATTAAACTCTTTACTTAACGAACTGGAATAGGCATATTTATTTCGGATTTCGGATGTTTTCTAAGCATATAGGCAAGGTTATCCATAGTTGTCTCCCAGCATACAGAATGAGAATTGTCACATATGGCATGATAGGCCAGGTTGGGAATAAGTGTACACCAACCCCCCCTCCCCCTCTTCCTCCATGAAATTGGAATTCATTTGTGGGCAATGTACCGTTCAATCACAATTTACAATTCACCCTGGGTTTCTCATTTTATTAGTACTTCTTTCAAGGACAATCAATATATTTCTTGTTGTGTTTCCATGGAACAAAAATAACTGTCGCCTATAAAGCTCCTTTTAAAGGGGGTATACCAGCAATAGACAAGCCAAGTTTGAAAATCCATATTTATATGCAACAAATCAAGACAGTTTATCCATAACAAAATTAATCTTATGTAAATATACAGACCAGAGCTTTTGGGGCCAATTCACATTCAACTCACGAAAACAACGATTGCTCATTTCCAGTTTGTACTGATTTGTACTCAGAAATAAAACAGTTTACTAGATAAAATTAAGTATCAAAAGTTATTCAACTTAATTGGGGTTTACAGAGATGCACATGTGACCTGAGCAATATGTTTCTATTGGCTGCCGTTACAAGTAATTAATGAATTTTCCAATTCAAAGTATTGAAGTTTGTTCACTATACCATTAGGGAAAAATCAGAAAAGCTCAGGAAAATAAGAGAAGAACAAAACAGAGAGTTTCAAGCATCCTTACAAGCAGACCAAAAGGTGATAATACAAAAATGAATTTGTATCTTTTAAAATTTATCATATACCATATACCTAAATCAGGACATGAAAACACAAATTTAACCAGTCTCTTCTCATCATTACAGAAGTCAGAAACGAGCACAGGACAAATGAAAAATGAAATGTTAAATGCAGTGGAGAAGTTGGTTGTGGTGTTTCTCTTTTGAATTGTGGTTAACGTTTAAGGAATACATTAACAAATTGAGTTTGGGTAACTGAGAGAAAACAATACCATAGTTTAATTGGCCTGTCAATAGATTATGCAATGAACTTATACTGTTTGTTTTTTATTATTTGTCATTTCAGGCCTCCAATGTGAATCCTGTCAGTGAAGAGGCAACACTTACAGAAAGCCATGTTTGTAGACATTAATTTTTATAATATTTGTTATGCACTCTTTTGCTGACATAGATGACAAGTTAAATTCAATTCAAAGATAACTAAGTATGAAGGCTAAACAAAAGGAAATGAATGACTATGCCAATTTCAAATTGTCATACTGTATGCAAGAGTACAGAGGATGAAAAATATTGATTACTGCTTAAGTCAGTCAATTTCGATAGTTTTCAATCAACACATTTCTTTTCCTAAATTGTAGAGTAGTTCTGTGCTTCCAAAGATAAAGTAATGATCACTGTCTGGTTCATGTAGATAGACACTATTTAGGGAGCAGTACATTGAGATTATAGCTGTCTAGTGTTAATAAGACATAACAAAAGTCTCTATTCCATCGTCAAGTCAGACTTGGTAAAGTTTTTGTGAAATGTGATGGGCAGGTGGGGCGTAAGCTCGGCTGGTCTGTATGGACAGGTGGGGCTTGAGCTCGGCTAGGCTTGGATCATTTATGGGTAAATCAAGCTTTCCTCTTAAGGTGTCCAAATCCCATGGGCAAATGGGATGGGCAGGTGGGGCATAAGCTCGGCTGGTCTGTATGGACAGGTGGGGCATGAGCTCGGCTGGTCTGTATGGACAGGTGGGGCTTGAGCTCGGCTAGGCTTGAATCATTTGTGGGTAGATCTAGGTTTCCTCTCAAGGGTTCCAAATGCCATGGGCAAATGTGACGGGAAGGTGGGGCTTAAGCTTGGCTGGTCTGTATGGACAGGTGGGGCTTGAGCTCGGCTAGGCTTGAATCATTTGTGGGTAGATCTAGGTTTCCTCTCAAGGGTTCCAAATCCCATGGGCAAATGTGACAGGCAGGTGGGGCTTTAGCTCAGCTGGTCTGTATGGACAGGTGGGACTTGAGCTCGGCTAGGCTTGGATCATTTGTGGGTAGATCTAGGTTTCCTCCCAAGGGTTCCAAATCCCATGGGCAAATGTGATGGGCAGGTGGGGCTTGAGCTCGGCTAGGCTTGGATCATTTGTGGGTAGATCTAGGTTTCCTCCCAAGGGTTTTAAATCGCCGGGGAAAATGGGATGGGAAGGTGGGGCTTAAGCTGGGCCGGTCTGTATCAGTTTTGGGTATTTTAAGGCTTCTTCCCAAGAGCTCTAAATTCCAGGGATAAATATGACGACAGGTGGGGCTTGATATCAGTTAGGCTTGGATCAAGTGTGGGTAGATCTAGGTTTCCTCCCAAGCGGTCCAAATCCCAAGGGCAAAAGATAAACAATTACAATTTAATATCAACTATTAGTATTAATTTTGGATTTACTGATATGTGGTGTTTTGTTTTTGTTTCTTTGTGTTGGTGGACTGTTGTATCAATGAGCTTATTAACCATGTACCTTTGTGGATGAAAAAAGTTCTATAAATGCCAAGTCCTTTCTGTTCACCTGATTGGTGAGTTATTTTTAGTAACCAGCAATGAAACAAAATGTATTTGGATATGTCAGTCACTGAATGAATGTCCAAAAAAATGACATTGATTTGACATAATCTTTCATTCTTATGCACCAAGTTACTGCCAGTGCAGGTGATGGTGAGGGTGCTGTTGCTAAAGCTACTGCTGGTGCGTTTACTGGTGCGGATGGTGGAGTGTGTGCTGGTGCTGAAAGGGAATCCAAACACAGGAAAAAGAGAAGAGGACAAGGCACCAGGAAAAACAAACCTAAGAATAAGAAAACTGCACTTTAATTGACCACGGATACACATATAATTATTGAAAGAAAATCGGTTTGCAGAAGTAAATCCCATTCCCCCTCCTTCCTTTCAGGGAATTAATGGTCCGTCCCTAAATTTCAGTCCATCATCGGTTTTCTTAGAGGCATTAAGTGGGGGGTGGGTGATATACGCGAAAAAATTTCGCATTTCGCCCGCCACCAACTCTCTGCCCTTGGGTCTCCGAGGATGGTCTTGGGCCATAAAAACATGTAAAACGTATTGAATTATTTCTGCGTACTCCCTGAAAGAAAAAGTATTTTTTTTATTAACGTCGATAGAGGAACAAAAATTCCATTTGTTGGTAATCAAAAAATATACCAGATTGTCTTTTGTGCCGGAGTGACCTTTCAGTTACATTTCGTGAATGTAAACATGTAGCACGTGTTATGGTATTGGAATTTGTATAACATTTCCAGTGTTAAGTGTCAGTATAAGTTTAAATTTGATGTTCTACACAATTGTCTATTGTGTGGGGTTTTACTTTGTCTCCGAGTACCTTAAGTCAGTGTCACAGGCACCTTCATCGTTTCTCTTCTCCACTTGCACACCTGAACCCAAATCCCTCCCTTTTCCTCCCCTTCTAGCGCCTGTCACACGGACAAAGTATTTTATCTAATTCTTCGTAGATGTTAATGTAATTTTTAATCTTAAACAGTGAATGTTTTAGCTTGGGGGCTTAATAAAAATGCCGCTTGGTCTTTGATATTGTTATGTTGTAAGGGAGTGTGTTACTTAGAAAGGAGTGAAACTTTCTTTGAAGAAAATAAAACGTAAACAAGGTATGTCTATCATACAAAATAAATGGAGTGCTATTGATATGACAATTTTTCGTAGTGTAACACGACATAGCAGATTATATGGATTACATCTATTTCAATAGACCGTTTACCCTGCCAGCAGATT
Organism: Galaxea fascicularis; assembly: GCA_948470475.1. Taxonomy (NCBI): domain Eukaryota; kingdom Metazoa; phylum Cnidaria; class Anthozoa; order Scleractinia; family Euphylliidae; genus Galaxea; species Galaxea fascicularis. The sequence goes on from OX419341.1 coordinate 7,603,591, forward strand.
CTCCCCTTTGCCTTTTCAGAACGGCGAAAGACCGCTGTAATAGAGGGAAAGTGATACTTAAAAGAGGTTCGGAGCATCTTTTCTTTCGTGGTTGTTCGAGGTTTTTATTGTGCTGCCATTGCTCTCATATAACCCCGCGAGAAAAGTGTTACGAAAACACAAATTCAACAACAAACAAATTGCAGCAAATTGTATGTCGCGCTTCTTGGTCTGATTTGCTGATACACAAAGTGAAACTATGATTTTATCTCTTCATCCTCTACCTCTGAGCATAAAATGCCAAATTTGACACCGACAAACTATGTTAATGGCGTCTTGCACGTAATTGTGCGTGCCACTGGTAACAATAGCTTAATAAGCATTTCTTTTTTTTACTGATTTAGTTGCGAGGTGGCTTGCATGGGACCACAGATCACGTTTGCACCTTACCTTTAAGTTTTTTCCCCCGGACCCGTACTAACTATTTATTTAGATAGACTTCGACCCATAACGTTGAAAAAAAAAAAAAAAAACGAAGCAAATTTCTTTGAATCAATTATACTTTGGGAAATGAAGACTGATTTTTATTTATTATCTGTTACTTCCATGAAACTTTCTGAGGATATCTATTGTTGTTTTGGCCTATTTTGGACGTCAAGAGTGTGTGCCTCTCGTACAAATCTCACTTGATGATACCATGGTGACATGACAAAATGGCTTCTTCCCAGGCCCTATCGACTTCTTTCCAAGGTTTGTTGCAACAGGATCGGAAACATTCGGAAACATCGAAGTATTCCGAACTTTGTAATGATTACGAAATTGGTAATTATTGTGAAGAATAGGACTATTCCGGATTAGTGAAACAATTCCGAACTTCGTAATGATTGCGAAGTTCGGAACGATTACAAAGATCGGAATTTTTTTACGGATGGCGGGCCATATGGAGAGAGGCAGGAGGGGAGAGAACCAGAATTTCAGCAGGGAGGTAGAGGTGTTAAAGGATCCTCTACATCCTGATAGAGATGTAATCCGTACATTAGTCTCCCGTGACAAGCAGTTAAGAGGGAGGACTAAGGCTACAACAAATTAAAGGAACAAACGCCAGTCAACGATGATCATTGTTAAAGCACATGAAAAATCTAATTCAACATTTGCACAAACCCCGCGCGAAATTTACGATTTCTATTGGTTAAAACATTTCGTTATCATTCCAGTTATTTTGACACAGGCCCTCCAACTCATTTGTAATCTTATGACAATTACAGTGCGGCCTCCGTACAGCTTCACTTTTTGAATTAGCTTTTTATTATTCGATTTATAGTTTTGGTCTTTTCCATGAGTTAAGAATAAATGGTCTGGCATTGATATTGTCGAAAAAATGTATTATGTGGATCATAAATATGGCTAGTTACAATTTTTTGATTTGATTTTTTTTTATTTGTCCACAATATAGCAACTTCTTTGCTACGTTAAGCGGTGCTATATGCCTAGCACGCACAAGTCTTAAAAAGTTGTAAATTTACTGTTATTAAATCAGTAGCAGAACTTCGAGTACTGGATGGTAATAAATAAATAGTAGAGGAGAGACAACATTTCACTTGATGTAAATTAGTGGACAGTTTATTCAGTAAAGAAAATTGACATTTGTTTTGATTATCACGTCTTTTGTCATTTGATTCGAAAGATTGTTTTTTAATGAAATACACTCGAAGGCCTTATTAATGTAATGGGCGCTGACTAACGTCAGGCAGAGTTAACATAGCACCTTTTTTGAAACAGTGATTGCCTTTTTTATATATTTTTTATACAATTGCTCAATGATCAGACCGTACTTTGTGTTTGAACTTACGATGCCCCTTTACAATATTTTCATCAACATCTTGATTCAAAGAAAGCGAAGTTGCGGTACTAACTGCAAATGTGACACCTAAACGATCATCAAAACAATTCAAGCTCCAGCTAATTGAGCAGGAGGGCAAAAAAAAAATCAAAGAAAAGACAGGCTTGAATGTTAGCTGAAAATTCGTTTGCTTTTAGCGAAAAATTAATTCAGGAATTAAATAATACAGGCAAAGCTAAAAAGATACAGAATAGTCAGTGGGGTATTACAGGTTGTGCAAGCACTCAACAACTGCCAAAGCAGCCTGGGTTTGAATTCCAGAAACGGTTTCATATGTAGGTTGTATTTGTTGTTGGTTTGCATCTTTGTTCTGAGATTTTTCTCAGAGATCACTGGTTTTCCGCCCTCCGTGAAAACCAACACTTTTAAATTCCATTGCGATCATGAACTCGAGAGCAACTGGATTGTCAGATGAAATACTTTTTAATCAACTGTCGTAAAATACATAACGTCAACTTATTTCTTTATCAGAGGGCTTAATCTGCGTTAAGCGGTAAGGATCAAACATGTTTAGGGCAATCCTAAACTTTGTATTATTTATGTTGATGTGCCACGTAAGTGACAAGTTGAGGACCGAACGTTTGATAAAAATGGATCAAGAATACATCAACTTTCACTTGACTTCAATACTACAACATAAATAAAAAAGATTGAATCTAATTCTTCGGCCCTAGTCGAATTGAAATTTTGTTTGAGACCAAAATAAACGGCATTCCATTAGTACCCAGCATTTTAACATAACATGTTGACTTTTCCATGCACTTAACATTAGGGGGTGGTCTATCTTCTAAGGCTTAAACTACACCAACCTGAAACTTTTCCAGATTATTACGTTTGCAAATTTTGTAATATTTATCTGTATGATACATGTAAATTAGGTCACGTGATTTCTGACGGCTGTCTGTTTCTGACGGAAGTCTTCCAAAAAAACCTTTGAGTGAAAATGGCCCTTGTTTACTTCAGCAATCATTTAACTTGAATGCAAATACCGGTAGATAGCTCAAAAGGTTATGAACAAAGCATCAGTGTCTGGACTTTGCTAAATACTTCATTATTTTTTAAAATTAATAAAAGCCATTTTGTACTAGTGCCCAGTGCCCCAACAAAAATGAATCTTAATTTCTGCTTGTCTTTTGAAAACAAGTCCGGGCACGGAAATCAAGTTTATAATAGTCTTACCATTATAAAGCTAATGCCAGCTTCCTAGATGCTGTAAAAAATGGTACCATCTTCCTAAAATGAAATTTGAGCTACAAATAGCCCTGACAGGTCACGTGACAGTATTGGAGCCCAGGAAATATTTACGGTTGCCGAACTTCAAGATGATAAAGATATCCCAAGATTATAAAGTGTTTTGTTAAATGCTTACAAAATTAGTCCACCCCCTCACTGCTTCTCATATGACTAGTTTTGAAGGAAAAATATACTGAGAGGTAATACCTACCGTGTAGCATTAAATTTTGCAGGACTTTAATTTTGCGGATTAGCGATTTTTGGAGTTTTGCGAGAAGTAATCTTTGCAGCTCAACTGGAATTACTGAATTATCTGCTAGGAACTAATTTTTGCGATTTCTTTTTCAAGACGCAAACCGTCAAGAAGGAAGGAAATGTGATATTTTCAACTTTTATCACTTTTTAGGTAAAACAACAGTTCACTGTATACTTCTCAGATATTTTGGTCAACGACAAGCCGGTTCAGTGTACAACAGAGTATTTCCGGTAACAACACAACATTTCCAGTCAAACTGAACCGATTTTGAAGTGGCTGATTAAAATGTGAAAATACAATAAATCTGAACTCAGTCAATCGCAATAATATCTGTTGCCCGAGCAATGGCAGAAGCGCTTCTAGAGCTACCTGTAGAGCATGGGTGGTCTGTTGCAGGAGTTGACTCTGAGAAACCTGTAGGCTGTTCATTTGGTGAGTCATGTACCATTTCGTATTCTTCGTCCTCTGACTCACTTTCTATCTCACAAATAACATTAGGAAAAAATGTGGCATCCTGTTGAGGACTCAGATTTTGAAGTGTCTGACACCCGTGACGACTGATACTACACCTAATTATTTTCTAGCAGTCGTTTAAATTTGACTGAAATGGACTTCGCAGTGACTATGTTTAATTAGTTGGTTGAATCTTTTCTTCGGTGTTTATATACTAGATACGGCTTAGAGTAGGCTCTGGGTTTGGCTTACTACCAAAAAAATTAAACAATGGGCAATTAATGCCGCCATCTTCATTGTAACTGCTCATTAGTTAAGTTTAATACATCCCATCATCGAGATCTTCGTCACTATCGTCATACTCTTCATCATCACTGACATCATCTTCAAAACCAACCAACTCATGAACTGTTTCAGAGTCAACAAAATCAGCCATGTAATACCTAATTTGCAGTGAAGGTGCACAGTACTGGTTAAATAGATTACATGCTGTGGACAGGTGTACGCGCTCGTAATTAAGATCCCTTTTCAAAGCTTTTCAAATTAGAAGTTTCAGTTTGCTTGTACGATCTCCAGGTAGAAAGGTGGCTTTCCAGCAGCAGACATTCGTTGAAAAAAGTGGCAATTACGTTAGCCATTTCTCCTTGCAAATACTGGCTCTCCTCTTTGCACCGTCTAACTAAGGTGAGAGTGTCAACAGCAGCTCATTTTACAACCAATGGAAACTGATCGTCATCTGGGAAATTAATTGAGTAGGTACTACTGCTGACGTCACTTGCATCTTCTCAAGTCAGAGGTTTGAATGAGGAGTGCCCCTTTTGGTTAAGGATTTCAACAGAGGAGTTATATTTCTTAAGTGATTTCTTTAAGTTGCTGGTTTCGCTGGTTATATACTTTTCGCCAACCGTTTTGCTTGAGCCTGTCCATCTGAATAAGGAATGTTAAAAAGTAATCAGCAAAATCCCAAAGAAATCAAATAAAAAAAGTCTTACTCAAAGGTCCAAGATTACAAAGAATTCTTTATATCTGACAATAATGGTGTGCAAAATGGTTCCGATGATTGGACGTAGTCAGCTGGAGGTAAGAAATAAATGTGTTTTTTCAAGGACCTACTTCTCCCAACTGTTCCAATCGTGTGCATCATACATGTAGAAACCCCATACTCCCGAACAAGCTAAATATACCTGTATATTTCTTCTTTAGGGAAAGGAGAAAGCAATGTCTTCTACCAGAAACAAGCATCATATCCAGAGTCTGCTTCGCTTTGACCACTTCGGTGGTGATCAAACTAGACTGATACTGTGCATCTGATGGCAACCAACGTATTTGGATATTATTCTGCTGTTCCATCTTGAGGAGGCGTTCATTGAGATTGTTAAAAGAATTTTAAAAAAATGGAAAAGGGGTCTCAGTACTTGGAACACGTTGAAAAGAGAGAACAGTTTTTTATTGCTATTCGAAGAAAACACCGCCACTTATTCATTCTAACCTGTTCATAAGCCCAACGAGGTGCAGAGTTTGCAAGCCATCCGCACCAATCGCCAGACTGTCACTGTATGTGAGAAACAATACAAACCAACAGAACTACCACAAGCCATGCAACAACAGACTTTCTGCAACAGTCTGGCATGCACAGCAAATGAGAGAAATTTCATGATGGTGACCTAAATGGGAAAAATAGAATAAAAATCTTTTAAAGCAAAACAGATTAGCTAGTTTATTTGACTTTGACCTTTTTAAAAATACCCACAAACTATTACATATATGCACAGTAAAACATCTAGAATATCTGGATGAGCAAGAGTGGCTGTAATCCAAAAGCACTCTGTGAAAGACTTCATATGCATTTCATTATTTAATAAATAACTTAATTAATTCATTAAACTAATCAGATATATGGGAAAATAATACCACCGACAGAAAAATGCATATTTTGAAGGATCATGATACTGATGTCTGTAGAAATTCAGTTCAAAGCTTCGTGGTGTTTCTTAATTATGCTCAGATAAAAATCTAAAAAACATTGCCCTTAAGCAATTAACTTGAAAGTTGAAATAACATATCAGAAAATTATAAGCTGTGTTCAGCAACTGCTCACCTAAATACTTAACATGCAAATTAATTTTAGAAGTCTTTATAAGGTGAGAGATACAATGTAATAATTATTACTATTTATATTGGACATCTGTTGAATAAACCAAGAAGAACCTCAAGTGGGGGACCAGGAGAGGAAAGAAATCAACAGAATAATTTATCCCAAGGTTTAATAAATAACCTCTAATTATCTCTTTACACTAATAAAAAGATAACCTGAGGAACTGTCACCATACAAGACAATTTTTCAAAATGGCATCACCTGTTACATCAACCACACTAAAACATCTAGACTATCTGGATGAGCAAGAGTGGCTGTAATACAGAAGCACTCTGTCAGAGACTTCATATGCCAACCAACATCCATCCTATTGTTGACAAACAAAAGAACCTAGTCAAGGTACAATTCATTCCAAAATTCTGCAACAACTTTGTCAATGACATTATATAATTCCCAATTGAAAATATAGTTCTAAGCAAAGGTTTTCAGGTGTGTTAATGTTTTTATCAACATTTAACCTGCAGCTTAAATATACCATAACAACACAAACAGAGGAAGGAAAAGGATTTGTGCATTCTACTGTTTTTGAGTGACTGCATGGCTTGAACTGCACTAGGAAAATTAAGCATTAGTTTAATATTCCAATAAGTTTTGCATTTCCCAGAAGTCAATAAGTAGTTATACCAGTTCATTCAGAACATTACAAGCAATTTTGTTCACTAAAAGAACCACGAGGCAGACTCACCTTAAGCACTTCTGGGGAATGAAAATGATGTTTCGTTCTGTGCAATTCATTGCAGCACTCGATGCAATAGTATGTGCCAAAGCTACAATCCTGGCACCTAGTTTGAGCATCCCTATCACAGTCACATTCAACACATTTAGGCAGGATGAAACCTTCCAACCTGAGAGATGACTGAAGTAGGGGCACCCTTAACACCTCCCAGTTTCTGTACAACCGTTCTCTACGTTTCTGGTACGGCGTTGACGAGGTTTCACCATCAGATTCTTCATCTCCGCTCCATGACACGAAAGCAGCTGAGTCATCTTCCGCCATCTCGCTATAGCTAACTTCTTGTAGGAGTATTTGACCAACACGAAGACAAGTTGACAACGGATGTCCTTCTCTTATTGGAGACATCGATGACTTTAAAAGCTGATTTCCCTTGTCTCTTGCTGCTTCCGAAATACATATTATTTTGTACACTTACGAACTAACCTGCCCACCTAAATAACTAACTAATTAAACTAACTAACGAAACGAAAAGGACGAAAAGGCATGCCACATTGAAAAATAAAATAACCATTGCCCATTACTCACCCTCCAACCCTAAAAAAGTATTGTCTTGAACGTTGTTCACTTACAATGCATTAATTTACTGTGATACCACGTCTAACAATATCCATTAGTTAGTGTGTTACAACGTGAGGAACGGTTGAACAGGGGCGGATCTAGGAATTTTAGAAACAGTGGGCTGTAGCAGTTGTGGCTAGGGCGCAACCAGTGATAAACCACTGAAAACGTGGGAGCTATTACTTGGAGAAATTGACTCTGTTCTTCCAAAGAGGAGAATAAGACGGAATGAGACTTTTTGACCACATTCTCAGTTTCTATATATTAGAGGGAAGAGCGATAGAAATTTCAGAGAAATAAAAAGTGTCAAATGGTGTTCTATGACAACAGTCCGCTATCTCTTCATGGAATTATCATATGGTTATCCTCCTGATGGCTATTTAAGCTTTTCATTGATATGACAAATGAACTTATGTTTTATAGAATTGGAGAGAGTAATATGAAAGGGAGAAGAGAAAAAACGAGGACTTGCAAAGAAACATCGATAACATTAGTATTAAATGTTCTTTAAAGAACCACGTGATGTGTTTTATCTGATAACTTATCCAGGAAATTAATGGGTGGGTGTGGACATTCTAGCAGAAAAGCGTCATCACTTTTCCGGTCAATGATTTCCGTTGCAAAAAAGACAAAACAAAGCCAGTCTTTTTAAATAAAGTTTCTTCAATTTTAAATGGAAGAGAAGCAAAATCATAACCTGGAGATTTCTCTTGCATTTCCCTCAGATATCTAGTTTCTGTCCAGTTCATCCAAATAAACTGAAAATGTGTCTTCAGTTTGATCAAATTCGCACACGGTGCCATTGTTGACCACTGCCAACAGTTCAGAACTGAAAAATTGAGCACTTTTTCCAAGTTGAATTCATTCAACTTTGCCCAGAAACGTTGCAACACATTAACAGGTTCTCGCACCCTTTTTGTTTATTGTATGTGATCGACAAGTGTTTCCTTTTTTTGGTTTTTTTCCATCGCTGGGTTCCTTTCTTTCACCTTTTTTTTGTTCGAATTCTCAATAATGCATGTGTCGTAGGGTTTAGCTATTATTCTACTCGGGCTTGCTGGATATGAAATGGTCATAACCAACTCGGCACTATGCGCCCCATTGGTTATCCGTCATTACATATCCAGCACGCCCTCCATAAAATATTAAAATATTATTGCTGTTTTCACCTCTGGATGTTAGCTACAGGCCAGTCTTGAAAACTGCAACACAGAAAGGATAAAAGTGCAGCGGGAGCGTCATAACTTTAAAGGGAAAACTCAGGAGGTAAATTTCGGTCATCCAATCATTTTTTTTTGGGGGGGGGAGGTCATTTGGTATCATTGCCGTGGAATGCATTTGACTGGAAACTAAAATTGTTTGTTTGCTTTCTTAATTCCCAAAGCTCCTTCACAAAGTTAGAGCTGGAATTTGTAATCGACGACATGCAATCCCACGAGCAAAAGAGATTGTCTAAACAATCGCAGGTTTGTCGGGTAAACAATACTTCACGTTATGTTTCCATTGATTTTCCAGAGAGAAAACCAGTAACCCTTTACACTGTTCCACCTTTGATTGTTTCAGGTAATCAGCACGTTGCAAGATGAGCTGTCATCTACAAAAGCCAACCTGGATCAAACACAGCTTCTCAAAGTGAATGACGAGTTGGTAGGTCCCGTTTTTTTCTGTCCTTCCCAAGTTTCTGGAAAATCCCAAAATATAAATGCCAAAATCTGGCATTTCTCGCCAATACGTTGAACAAAGTAGTTACTGACATCCCCGAAACAGCCTCTATTAGAGGTGCCACCCCTCGTAACTCAGTGATATTCAGGTTTTCCCTGACTGATATAATTGTATGAATCGATTACAGGAAGTAGCGAGCAAGGGAATTGGAAACACTACGAAGACTGAAAGTGCAGGTCGAGGTAACACTTTCCACACAATGGTCTATGCTTGGTTCCTTATTTGATTAGGGCGATTCGTCTGTCTAGAATAATAAAGAATTAGTCAATCAAGAATGGTAACACACTGCTTTTAGAAAGAAGTACCAATTACGAAGTACAATGTGAGAGATTTTTCCCTTCATTTGTCTCGTCACGAGTTCAAAAACTGTCAAGGGTGAACATTGGAAAAGGATAGATTTAGCTGAAATTTGAAAAAACAGTAGACGTTGGAGATGAGTTTTTGCATTATGGTGCCCAGCTATACACCAATTTTTTTCGGTGGAGTTTTTCATTAGCGTGCAAAAAAATATGGGCTCCTTAGTAAACAGATAATCCCAGCTTACCGGACTTATCAAAAACCTTATGAACTGTGCGCAGGGCAGCCGTAATGTCATCTTTTCCTAGTAGGAAAGTGTATGTTTTTCTTTTGCAAGAAACACAGCACCATGAAAAATCAACTGCTTCTAAAAAAAAGCCAGTCTACGCTTATTTAACATTTACCCAACAACATGCATGCGTTGTTTTTCTGCTCCACATGTTCTCGCGCCAATGACGTACACAAGAAACTGGTATACCACAATCTTTGTGTACCTACATTAATGAAAAATTGTATCCTGGCCTTACCCGCTATATCCAAAGCTGGCTCATTGAATGGTATCTTTAAAGGCTTAATTTATGACAGGTGGATATGTTAATTAATCAGTTGTCTTGGTTCTTAGGGCCAAATCAAGAGCAAACGAAAAAGCACCCAGAAAACAGGGACAATGACAAGAAAGACAAATGGAGTAAGATCTAGATCATCCATATTTGATTTTATTTACAACATATTGTGCTCCTTTGGCAAAGATTGAGATACCTATGAGATGTTGATTTCCCTTACTTGCTGCAGGAAACCTTATTGTCGGGGAAAAAGCTCTTACTCGACGACCATTACCCTTCAGGCATTGTTCTCTCGTTGTCACCGGAATCAACAGTGGGAGTCCCATTAGACGCAATACCAATGCCTTTTATAGTAAGTGTTCCCTTTACACAGCTATATCTACATAACTCATGTGACAACCAAAGTTAAAAGGAGCGCGTAAATGTAGTGTATGTCCATATTTGGTACTTCCTTATTTGGAAGTGAACATGTGCTTAGAGCGGGAGACGCCATCTTAAATGGAGGATAAAATTTGTTGTGTTGTCAAAACGTGTCTTTGATTGATACACCTACGCTACATTTGGCGACGAGGATGGCGGTTACATTAAGTGGTTTACCTTGTATCTCTCCCTTCGACTGCATTGGGGAACCAGCTACGTTAGCACAGCGCTGGGACAAGTGGAAAGCCGAGTTCGAACTGTACATGTCAGCTTCAGGGGTAGCAGACAAACTGCAAAAGCGAGCTTTACTCTTGCATCTCGCCGGCCCAGGAGTCCGTGAAATCTTCAAGACGTATTCAGACGAAGTAAAAGGTGACGCTAAAGAGTTTGACAAAGCGATGACATGTCTGTCGAATCACTTCAAAGTCAAGAAGAACG
>OX419341.1:7619300-7626800 GCA_948470475.1 Galaxea fascicularis
GAGAGGGCTCCAATAAGTGGACGTTTTAGATGGAAAACAAGAACAGGTACCTACAGAAAGACAAGAGGTAAAAGGAAGAACGGCTAAGTAGAAAGGAATTAACTATGTTGATTTTGCAAATGGCTTACTAGAAAATAATGTATGACTGATATGCTGTTTTCCTTTGCAGGCATCTGGTGGCCTGTTTGTTGCTGTCGCATACAGCAACTGTGATTGTTTTTGGGTAGAGTGCTCAACATGGAAGATGGCATTTTATTGATAACGTTTTTGGAACAAATTGTTGGAAAAAATGGTGTGTTCGGTTGGCCCTCCCAGGCAACAGTGGTGACAGTGGATGCCGAACAGGTGTTCATCACTGACCTAGAAGCCGCAGAAGCTAATACAAACCAGCTAACATTCCCTAGACTACGGGAAGTCCAAAAAGCATTTCCTCAGTGCAAAGAGGCACTAGTAAAAAGACTAAAGATTTCTCAGGTAATTACCATACTTTGATAGCTGACATAAGAAGCCTAAAAAGTGTTCCTATTACTGTAGATATTCTGCCCTGCCTTTTTGATAAATACGTATTTTTAAACGTATTACCACAGTTTCACGTTTTTACAATTTGGCAAAATTTCCTTCTCGTCAGGTTCAAGCCATATGGAATGATACTTCCGCCCCTTATCGCACTTTCCCAACTGGTGTTACTTGGAAGGATATCGAGACACTGCAATTAGAGATGCAGGACATGCACGAATCTTTAATGGTGTCCCTATTTGGGCCATTGACAACTTGGAAAAGTGGATGGCTAAATGATTCAGTAAGAAACGGCTGATGCACAGTTCACTGCACATCCAAGGCTAGGAATGAGAGCAAGAATCGCTCTGTTAACTTTCGGTTTCACATTATAGAAACACATGCAGAACAGATTTAAATCCTTTTATATTTGCCAGTTTCTAATAGTCTTCTTTAATATAACAGGTTATCAATGCATATATGGCAGTATTAGAAAAACGGGCCAACTAAAACGTAAGTATAAAATGACTGTTAGGGTCAATGTTGCATCACATCGTGAGTAGCAAGTAAAAGAAATTTAATAGCTTTCTTTCACAATTGCAGGGCAAGTTCGTTATCACCGTGTAGAGTTTTTTTCTTGAAAGAACTAAGCAAGGAAAGCCCTGGTGCAGAAGGGTAAGTATCTGACATACACACTGCATTCATACCACTTTGAACGTGCAGAATTGAGTTTTTTTTTGAAAATAGGTACACAATGTATACACAAGGTTTTTTTGGTTATAGCTAGACATTTTGCAATACAAGAAATTTGTATTCCCTTGTCAGGCTACCCAGCAATATCATTGGATACTAGGTGTAAGTATACTTAAGGGGAACTACGGGCTCAGAACTTAACCTACACATAACCGCCACCGATGATAATCACCTTAGACAAACTGAAGCTCCTCGCCTTTTCTTGTACTTGCTCACATTATTTTCAGTTTTACAAAACAACCATGAACATTAATAATTTATCGTATAACCAGGAGGCTATGACTTTGGGTGTGAATCAAACTTAACTTTATCCCTTAAAGGCAAAATTTTAAAACAGACCGACCAATATATAAGAGCTACGGTGGCCTAAATGGTAACAGCGACCATTTACCATGCCTAGACCACAATAACTATAGAAGTGCTACAAGCAGTTGCAAAAAGGTTGAGACATTCAGTAGAAATTTCACCTCTTCCTGCTAAAACCCTATTTCCAAACCTAAAGAGAAGTCGCAATGCCCCTTCTCCCCCTCCCCCCATTGCAATGTTGATACCCTTTCGTTTCAATGCTAGATCAAGATGAAAACAACTTTGCATGGGGGGAGGGGGGGGGGTTAGAATATGCTGACCTCTATGTCACGCATTATAGGGTGTTTCACAGTGAGTGTCTCAACTCTTTTTGCAATTGCTTGTAGTTACTTCCTCACGTTAAACCTTAAGTGATAGCTTGTTAAATGTATTTGTGTTCGACTCGTCTCGAAAATCCAAAATGATAATTCATTATAATCCGTTATTTAGACTTCTAAGAGATGACAAGCATATCGACTTTCTTTTTTCACATAGGAGTTGGTCAATTTCTTTCCCTTATTTCATTTCAAATAAAGTGTTGTTGAGGAATTTATCTCATCATATTTTACTAAATAAAGTTATAGACAGGATAACATCTATTACTTCCTTGCTTTCTCAGATCATAGACTTGGACAATTGTACAATTACCCAAGTGGATCCGGCGGGGAGAAGAAACTCAGAATTCTTCAACATAGTTCAGTACGAGATATACTGTCACTTGTGAAAGTCACTTGCACACAAGATACCTTTTTGTCAATCTCAGATCTAACTGACAAACTGGAGCAATTCACATTCATTATGTTCTGTATTAATTTGAGCATTTCCTTGCAAGGCACTTCCTAATGGGAAAGTCTAAATCAAATCAAAGTGTTCACGGTTTTTGGATTCGCACAGTGCCTGAAATGCTGTACTTCGTCAACCCACTTATATTTTTTAAATCTCATCACTGTGATGTCAGCAAAAACAGAACAACTTTTTCAGTCATTTTTCCTGTGCCATTCATTTTATCCCATCAAGCTGACTTTGCAGCTATAAATCATGACTGAAGGTAATTTTATAAGGGACCAGTTTCTTAGTATCCTTAACCCTTAACTGTGGTGCAAATACAGTTCTCTCTGCAAACGCAATCAGTTGCATAATTCTGCGTAAAGTCAGTTAATACACCTGCATATCTACGTTCCCTTCCCCTATAGCATGACATTGATGACTACAGATGGGAGATTGCCTACAGGCTACTCAATGATGGCAACTGGTAGACAGTTGGACTGCAACTAATTTTTGTCAGGTGTCAGTGGCTTCTAAGGCCGATAAAAACTTTGTGTACTTAAGAGTGGTTGAAATGTTTCAAATGTTTGTAAAAGCCACCACATCTTCAAAAGCCTTCCAGTGTCTCCGGTTAACGCGCTTACTAGCCTGAATAAAATGAACAGTGAGAAATCTTGTTGCGAAATATGATTTTGTATAGACACGCAAATCAGTGTTGACTTGGAATTGCATGCTGCTTTCATGCTCCAGAGCATGCACAGTTTGCAGAGTTTTGCCTGACCGAACAAGGCGTATATGAAAGGAAAGGCATTCAGAGAGGGCAAAGCAAGACAGAATGTCTCATTCGGCAAAGTTCATTTCAAGTGTGCCATTTGTAAGGTTGCTTTCGCTTTCAATGAGAATATTTCTTATAATATGGTGCTTATTGCTCCCGCCGTGATCACTAAGCCCATTGTTTGAGTGAGTGTGAGAAAAAGCAACCCTGACAAGATCATCGGCTGCTTCAGTACAGTATTTGCTGGTTTCAAATTTGCTAAACAGAATACCATTGATGGGAACTTCATACACGATTTCTGTGATCTAGCCAATATACCGCCGAGGTAGGCTCTCTGGCTAGACTGAGTAAACAAAGCCACCTTCATTTCATTGGGTGGGAAGCTAGTGGCTGACTTTGCGAACAGTTCTTGGACAAACATATCACCAATTGGCTGAAAACAAGAACAGTTGCGAGAATGTTAAAATAAGAAAGCTCTGTGGCACGGAAATCGTTCAGTGACAATTCAAATCAAACCCTCCGCCATCTCGAAGTGGTCTGTTCTTTCATCAGGTCATATTCTCTATGATTTTACAGTTGATAACTCGAACCCCTTTTCCAAGGTGTAATGAGTCAATAAATACTATAAAAAATTGAATTTATTTCTATCTGACTTGAGTCAGGGTTACTGATGTATCTTGAGAGTATTGCAGGGTATCTCACAGTAGTGTTCTTCTGCTAGCCACTTCGCATTAATTTGGACAGAATTTTCTTGTTATTACTTTGTCAGTTTTTGTTAGTCTTGAGCATAATAAACACGATGTTTGAATAGCAATCAAATACATGTAAATGAAACATTTTTTCATCTCCGGTCATTTGTTCCCATGTCTCGTAAGCTCGAACTCCCACTAACTCGAACTCTTGAGTATCCTTGATTTCATAGATTAGGTAGAGAGCAATGAAAACTAAATTACTCTGAGGTACATGTACACTGACATCTATTGGCTAAGACTGAGAACAGTTCTCACATTAACAGTAAGTCCTTTTGACATGCAAATTGTTCGCGTGCCGTTTTCATGCGTGCACAGTTTTGTGGAATTTTTCCAGACCAATTAGGTGTATATGGCGGGAGGATGTAGGAAGGACAAAACATGAACAAATATCCCATTTCACATGCATTTAGTTCATTGTGACACTTGTAGTGCTGCTTTTGCTCTCACAACAAGGTGCCAATTATCTAAGACTGAGAATTGAGCTGGAACCTGTCAAAATTATGCCATCGTCTCTTCTGACGCCAAGTGGCTGAATTTGCGAACAGTTCTCGGCCAAAGAAAACGCCAATTGGCTGAACCTGAGAACAGTTATGGGAATGTTAAAACAAGAAAGCTCTGAGGTACGAAAATTGCTCAGCGACAATTCAGTGCTGCTGGAGTAATCCCGGTGGAGAGCACGAAAGAATTACTAAGAACCAGTCAGAATTCAAAGCCTTTTCACAGGCAAGAAATTGTTGGCCAAGTTCATTTTCACTCATTGTTGCCATAATCCATTAAACTTGAAATCATAGGTCAAGTAGAGGGTAATGAAAACTAAATTTGTTACTCCTTTTCTTGAATGCCGAGGTACATGGTACACTGACATCAGTGTATTGGCTAACAGTGAGAATAGTTCTCACAAGTTAACAATAAGTCCTTTTTCTACGAATCTCAGGGGTGACACGCAAATTATGCCATCATCTTCTGACGCTAAGTGGCTGAATTTGCAAACAGTTCTCAGATAAACAAAACGCCAATTAGCTGAGCCCGAGAATAGTTCTGGGAATGTTAACAGCAAGCTATGCAGCACAGAAACTTATATATTATATATTATATGTCAGGCGGTTAATTCCCACTAAGAGGCGAGATTTTACTCTCTGGTTTATCGTTAACATATTATTTCATGGAAGGCCACCGAGACAGAAAAGCAAAAGATTTTCTGGTTATGCCCAATACATGTAATGAACAGAGATGACTGACATGACCAGAAGAGTTTGCTCTCAAGCAACACGCAAGTTCTTATGATCTCGTAACATGACACCTCGAAAGCCGCAGTCGTGCTTCATTATTTCGAAGTTTTCAGAAACATTAATTATTGCTTTTCAAGCGTTATATTTAAGTAGAATTTATTTGCTCTGTAGTCCAAAGTGTTACTAATCGTCTGTCAAAGAAAATAATCAGTTTATAAAGGTGAATATACAAGCAATACAATGTCGATTGCCAGAAAACGAGAACAGTTCTCAATTCTAAAAACATCTTGACCTAACTTGCCTGCCGGCGACCTTTCAATATATGACATGCTTTTTCAGCAGCCATGCATAAATTGGGAATATTGTTCGGCATGAGAAATGACGGCGTAAGGAGGTGTTACTAGCTGTCTGTCCATTTCTTTGATGTTTATAGGTGGTAAATGGCCAATGTAATAGAAAGATATTTGATGAAGCGGAGAGTTCAATCTTCTAACTCCTCGGATAGTTCTAACGATTCTCCAGACAAGAAAAAGTAAAAAAACCTGAACTGTGATGACCTTGAAAACGTAGGTGACGACGAGATCCTCACATTTTTAAACATGTTGGAGGACTTGGCCACTACACTTCAACAAATTTTATCAAAGCTTCAGAAATTAGACACCATCGAAAGTGCCATAAAGAGCATCGAAGTTAACTTACAAAATCTTGAAACAAGGACACAGTGCCTAGAGAGTTCTGAAAGCACGGCCAAACAGGAGCGAGGGCAGTTAAATGAACGAATTCAGAGTACCAAAGACCAAGTCAATGACAGGATGAAAGAGGTTAAAGAAAAACAGGACTTTTGTAGCAGAAGGTGAGAGAGATGCATACGAAAAACTTATACCTGAAGACTTATTCTAGATGCAAGAATATCAAATTCATGAATATTGAGGAAAGAAAGATATCAGCAGATCAGCGAGATGCTTTGCCAGTTTTTGGAACAAGATCTTGGATACAAAGATGCAAGGAAAGCCAAGATTCAGCGGGTTCAAGGGAAGGAACGGAGGACTACGACCCATACTAGCCTGCTTTTTAAGTTATAAAGATTGCGAGGACATATTGGCGCTGGGTCGTCGATTACACGGTACACAATATCAAATGTTCAAGGACCTTCCCGACGAGATCATCAACAGGTGAAAAGTACAACTTGAAACACTGAAACAGGCTCGAAGGAACGGATTACCAGCCTCTTATAGTACCTCCCAACCTGACAAACTAAACAAAAATGGTAAGTTTTGGCCTGCTGGCAAGGAACTTGAGATATCTGATGGCCGCTAGTCTTGAGAACGGCGAAAGCTTAACATAATAATCTAGTATGTTTATTTAGGCCACTAATAAAATGAAACTTAAATTTTTATTGAGGGCAGACGGAAATGGACGGCTTCAAAGCTAGACGGCAAGCAAAACAAATCAGCATTGCAAACTTCAACTTTTCTTGTCCAACTGCTGTTTTTATTGCTGTTTTTGGATGTATTTTGGTCTGTGTAATTTCTTTTCCAGTTTCTGTTTATTTGTTGATTTTGTAGTTTACAAGTGCTCTTGGGTATGGGTAGCTGGGAAAATTTATATTACAAAGCAAAACAAACAGATAAATGGATCTTAAAATAGGCTCTCTTAACGTAAGAGGATTAGGAGACAAGGCAAAGCATCGGGAAACGTTTCATTGGTTTCCCTCGAAAAAAATTTCAATATTCTTCCTTCAAGAAGTTCATTGTACTGAAGACAATAAGCATGATTGGTGAGCAGAATGGGGATATCAAGCGCTATTTAGCTGTGGCTCAAGCAAAAGTGCAGGTGTTGCCATTCTCTTCAACAACAATTTTGACTTTCAAATTTCTAAAGTCTATTCAGACCCCAAGGGACGCTTTATAGTATGTGACTTGATTACGAATGGGAAACATCTAACCTTAGCAAATATTTATGCGCCAAACGAAGATGATCCAAATTTTTTTACTTTGGTTTTTAACCATTTGCTCGATTTTAATTGTGAAGAGAACTTTAAACCCTGATCTTTCAAGATTTACTTGGTGGCGGTGACAGCCAGAAATTCATTGCAGACTTCATTTCTTCCTAGTTAATCAAAGCGCATCTTGTAACACAGCAAAGCAGATATTACGCCAGGATATAAGTCAGATAATTCATTTGTCAGTTTACAAATTTCTCTCCATTCAAATGCCAGGGTTAGGGAATTCTGGAAACTGAACACTTCTCTCTTGACGGAAACGGAATTTATTAATCAAATCAAATCAACTATACAACAAACTCGGGATGAGTATGCGAATGACGAGTTTGTAGATCCTAACCTGCTCTGGGAAATGGTAAAAATGAAGGTGAAGGAGGAATCAAT
>OX419341.1:7631800-7641800 GCA_948470475.1 Galaxea fascicularis
CGAAAATTGTGAAGTTTTATGAAGTTTTCGCACTAGCTTCCTGCGTTTGAAAGTTGGGAAAAAACGGCCTTTTCAGTGGGGACATGTTCCTGGCACGAAGTTAAGAGCATTTTTTTGAGCAAGTGAGACTGGCTTCAAAAAAGTAAACAACGGCAAATAAAAGTTTGATGTTTTTCTGAACTGATACCGTCTTTACTTTTTAAATCGGCTTGAAATAACTACTAGCTAGCTGACATTTAAAATTGCTAGTTGGAGTTGCGTTCAAATATGGCGCGTCTTTGCTTAGTGATCCATTGTTCGAAGGACATGGCTGCATAACAACGGCTGTCAAGAAATTACCGTATCTTTTCAGAAAAATCACTCAGTCGTTAAATGCGAATCATAGATCAGTAGCCCGCCAACTTTGAAACTCACAATCAGGTGCTTGACGAAGGTTAACGCGCGAATTTAAGATGAGCGAGGAAAACAGAAGTGCACTGGATTGGGAGCTCTTTTCAGAGCTCATTGAATCCCCGATCCATCCACTTCTGATCAATATGGTTCGTCCTTATGTTGACTCCTGTGACCAGAAATTTCGTCTTCAAATAAACGGAGAGGCACTTTTGCATTGGCAAGAAGTCCGCGGAAAGCCCAGCATTGCTTTTGAAGTTCTACAAGCAAGCATCTCGCATCTTGGATACAAGCTGGAGGAATCCGCGCGCGATCATGTTGGTCGCGCTATTGCGACGAACATTCGAAATTTCTGGCAAAAGATTGATGGAATCTCCAACAGTAAAAATAGGAAAAGAGTTCGAGCCAGTAAGTGGGTAACCATGAGTTTCATGCCGAATGAGATCATGCTGTCTCCAACCGACGTGGTATCGCAGCTCAAGGAGGAAAATGGACATCTTCGCAAGACTGTGGAAGAAAAAGCAGCGGAACTGTACTGGTCCATGAAGAAATCGCTGGCACATAGAGGAAAGGATTTTGTGGATGTTGGTAAAAAGCAGCAACAAAGACACTTGGAACAAATTCAGTAGGTGAACTTTATTTTACAAATGGTCAAAATCAACAATTTGGTTTCTTAGGATACGTTTTAAATGTTACTAGCACTGGGAGTTCCTTTTCTATACATTCTCGTTTACAGTACATTACATTGCATTGCTTACATCTCCTTTTTTAAGACTCATTATTATCTTATTTTACTGTACAGAAAAAAGCCACAGATGCCCTATGGTTCGCGGAAACCTACGGGTTGATGCCGGAGTCATTACAGCTGAGGGATAAGGACGGCTCACTTCATGAAGTGAATGTCAGTACAACTGCCACAAACAGCGCTGAAATTCAAGAAAGCTCAAGTTTAGAGAGTACTGGCCATGGCAAACATAGCCATAAAGGTGAAGTGGCCTGCACATTCACACAATCTTATATACATTTAAATAATACAAAAATATAGGCAATACCATACCTTTAAAATCATTTTGACCACATTTATATATACACAATCATTATTATTACAATAGTATATACCTTTTGGTCTTATGTTTACTTTAATTTCATTTAACCAACAGAAAAGAAAAAAGAGGCCTATGACAAATTGCCTGTAACAGAAAAGGAAAAAATCAGAGCTATCCTATTCATCATGGGTAGATTTTCCATTTCATGGGAAGCATACCATGAGCTAACACAACAAGATGCAGACTTACCAAGATCCTATCTAGTGGAGGGATGCCAAGCTGAAGTGGATTCACATTGGAACATCACAAAAACACCAGGAGAGCATCCAGGGGCTGAGTTGCCACTTAGGGAGTTGCTCAAAAAGGAAATACAGGAGCATGTGAGTACAAGAAAAATAAAATGTATCAAATATGTTTCAGTAATTATTAGTGTGAGGGTATTGAGCTGATTTTTACATTCAATTTTATCATTAACAATGAGCTTTAATCTAATTTTCCAACAGGCTCAGAGATGGGGAAACTCTCTGGCACAAATGGCTGGAAGTGGACCAGGATACCTGGCAGAAAACATAATAACACCATATATTCACGTTATGGTCTACCATGTGCCAACCATGATACGCAACAATGGGTCATTGAAGTATTTCAGTGGTCAAGGTAATTTTTTCAGATGCAAAATACTTAAACAGACACTTTGTTACTTGAAAAAGCAAACAAAGCTTTTGTCAAAGATTAATAATGGTTTTCAAACCAGTTATTGCTAATTATATTAATTAAAGCATGTGTATTTCTTACCAGGAGTAGAAAAGAAAAACGATGACTTCAGACGATATTTCCATAGAAAGATCAACCGGTGGGATGCCTGCGCCAGCCTACTTCTTGTGGAGAAGCACCAGGAAACCTTGCTGGAACACCTGAGGAAGAATATCTGAAGACCCAGTCACTGATACCCAACCAATTTCCTCTCCTCCTTCAAAAAGAGAGAAAGAACTGAAAAAGCTGAAAGTCACTGAACTTGTTTGTCTTCTCACAGAGATAGTAGGCTGTCAATTAAATCTCCCAAAAAAGCCACGGAAGCTTGATGTACTTTCAAAAATTCTTGATGTAGCCATTCCACGAGGCGATTGAAGAACTGCTCAGTGTTGTCTAGATTCTATCATTCAGTTGAAAATTCAAAAGCAAAGTTAATAGGTAATGTTTAATGAATGTTTTGTGAAATTTACAGGGCAACAAAAGTGTGATCGTTTGATTAAGTTCGATTATTATCCAGAAAAACATATAGAATAATACTGTTGTACATAAAGACTATTTTACTACCCAGTTTGTTGGGCAGTTAACTTCTTGTAATAAATCATATTTAAAAGAAAACATTGTTTGATTCATTAGTCATCAATAATGTTTAATTTCAGTATATATAGCAATTCTGCTTTGGAACAAGAAATTATTGTTTGTTTGACTTCAGTCCACAACAAATTTGTTTTAGAAGAAGAAATTGCTGTTTGTTTGACCACAGAACACAGTAAATCTGTTTTGAAACAAGAAATTGTTTGTTTCCCTACATAGTATGCAGCAAATCTGTTCACGACGCAAGACTTGTAAATACAACAAATCAATTGAATTTAAAAGGCAGAATGTTTCATCTTTTACCGACGAAATTCGTAGGACAGGTCGATTAGGTTAGGTTACTTGGTAAAATACGACATTGGTTACTTACCTACTTGTTTCTTTTTTCAATTCTTTTCACGTTTGGTTACTTTTACACTGTCGAAAGTTTCCACGAAGAGAAATGAAACCGGTTGCTGGCATCCACGCCATTTTGACGCCTAACGCGCATGGCTATGGCAGCAAGAATGCTAGCCAGACATATCGACTAATACAAGAATCGCCTTGGAGAGGAGGGGAGGGTTAGTTTCTTGTGTACTGTGTTTAGTTGTTTCTTGTTTCTCCACACTGGATATCGTCTATTTAGGCATAAAAACGGTTGAGGGAGTCAGGGGTGGAGAGTGAAATGCAAGTTTGGTTTGATAAGCGTGGTATATATTGGTAATGACTTTTTTATGTTTGGTGGCTTCTAAAGAAGCCGTTGTTTTTCTTCCATTTTCTTCATTGAGAAACTGCATGATAGCTCTTTCTGAATACAATGCGCAGACGCTCGATCGGTCGGGAAACCTTCTGTCCATGTTGATAGAACGCAGGAGACTTTGAGAGCAACAGACGGAAAGTCACCTGAATTACACGGCATCGGCTTCCATTGGCGTTGATCGTGCGCTCTGTGTAGGCTGCAAGTCCAGCTCTCTGAAGGTCCTGATCATGGATGTTAATCGGCTTAACTCTGAAATCGGCTGGCAGGCTGGGAAACAGGAAACGCACCACGGCATGTCTCATTTCTATTGATTCTTCGTGTTGGAGAGGAACTTTCATTCCTCTTTCAAATACGAGCCCAATTCTTTCTCGTGCCTCTTCTACGCGAACTGGATCAGGATCAGGGTTCTCGAAGGCTGCTACTAAGTCTGCTGGCAGGTGATCTTTCGGCTCCCAGGTGTTTTGGCTGGCACAGTATCCATACCATTTAACCATGTAGCAAGGTCTGCCGTTAAGAATATTTTTGGCCATGCGCTCAGCTTCGAAGGTGCCAAGAACTTCAGGTTTTCTTTCACATTTACGGCCACGGGGAATCGAAGGCGTCTCAATGGACTTGTAAAATCCTTGAGGCGGGCGAGAACATTTCTCGATGGTCTCTTCGTTTGTCACTCTCAGCTAGAACTGTTTATACTGTATCTGTAGGTTGCCATGGATTTTATAATGGCAAATCATGGAACAAAGGAAGGCCGCAGGATCGAAAAGCGCCAATGGCGTTCAATGTAGACCAGACTACCCAAATTAGCATACCCGAACAAAAGTCATCTTGTTGTTCTTAAGCTCGGTGTCATAGCTTGCAGCTTTTCACGTTTCTTAGCAAAATGTTCTAGTTAAAGCTTCACAAATAGTATGAAGCAGGCCAAACGGCTTTTAAAAATTTCGATCCTGTTATAATATTGAACGTTAATACACTTGCTGCCGGTGCGCACTTATTCAGCCATACTGTAAATGTGCGACATTAGAAAACAATAGAATGAACAATAGCTCATGTGGCCTTTGTCTTTAAGCTCCGCCCTGACAAGTTGATGAGCTAAGCGGTACTCCCAACAGAGCACAGCGCACGTAGATTTGAACCAATGAGAGTCACTCAGTTTACGCTTCACCGCTAGTATTACAGATCTATAATTTTTGCCGTACAGTAAGTAATGTCCCCAAAACAATAGGCATTCTGCGCGATGCGTCTCACAACTCTTCACAAATTGACTTTGTGGGACGTAAAAGACGTGTTAGAAAACTCTTATTGGGTTAAACGTGTCTATACCCTCTATAAAAAATGGATATCGTATCGTATCGTACCTACAAACATTACACTTACACTTATCAGCTAAACCACGTGCTAACCTAACAACCAAACACAACGAACGCGCACTGACGTAACGATCAAGAACAACGAACTACAGAGCACATTAACGTAACAATCAAATACAACTAAGTACAGAACGCGCACAAGCATAAAACTCAAACGGGCAACTACAGGGTGCATAAACACGACAATCAAAAACAACTACAACAACCACATCTTTTATTAAACATGGTGAAGGTTAAAGCTTGTACAACTTATTTGGGGCCATGTAACAATGTTCACTGAATTAAAGACTTGTGTAAAAATAATTTCATATAACCAGCCCTGATTCTAAAGTATTCAAATTCTATGGAAACGTTATGTTAGTGTGTGGTGTAGGTAGCATAGAAACCAAAGGAGAGTAACTTTTCTTTTTATTTTAACGTTTGTTGTTACGTGGTGGACTAATAAGGTAAATGAACCTTCGAAGAGAGTTATAAGCTTGCAAAGTAGCCTTATCCCTTCTTTATTATTAGAGGATATCAAGTTGAATTGTAGTTTTTTTTTTTGCGGTTTTCCTATAGTAAACAGTGGGGAAATTGGACAGAAACATGGGAACTATTATTCCAGTCAGCCAAGATTACTGTTCGAAAATTGGAGGCTTGTTTGTTGCGAATGTTTTCCGAAAGACCTTTGAGAGCGAAAACTACTGGAAAATAAATTTTCATCCAAGGGAAAGTGCTGATGATTATGTGAACACAACAATAAACTAATCTAATGAAAAGAGCCTGTTCATTCAGTGGGAATTAGATCAAGAGTGCTGCTGGAAACTTAAATCGTTTACCCAAGTCCTTGCGGCTTGTTGTGTTGCTATGAATTTCCTTTTACGAATATAGCAGTCCTCAGTCTTTCTCTACATTGAGGTAATACTGAATGCCCAGCAGAATGGGCCCGGTTGTTCGAAAGCCGATTAACGCTACTCTGGGATTAAAAATTAATCAAGGAGCTTATTTCTCTGTCCCCAAACGTTGTTCAATGCCAATATTCTACAAAATTTTAGATTAGGGAAAGTCAATCCTGAAAAACAAAAGGCAGCGAAAACAACTTCCATCCAATAGTTAAAAACTGCACTCAAAGTTTACGCTAAAAGAGAACACGGCAAACCCCAGCTAAATAATTTTGTTTTTTCTTTTCGTTTTTTATTGGGATACAGGTCAAATAAATTAGTAAAGTACATTAGATTACTGAGACACCTTTGAAGCAAGAACCGAAATATCATATTTCAATGAAGCAAAACGAACCTCACTTTCTTTGATGTGCACGTTCTTCTGATTTATTAGATGACGCAGTTGTTCGTCCTGGTCATCTGTACGATTCCTTAGAGATGATAAATAGTCCAGCCTGTTTTTAGTTTTGTCACCAACTTGACAAGTATCAAGTCTTGGTTTCCTAAAGCTTAGTACATCTTTCAAGTTGCTATTAAAAATATTTCTGAAAGCAGAAAAACTTATTACAGGTCCTTTATTTTTATTTCTTAAACTGGTTGTCTGTAAATGGGGGTGTGCACGGACAAATTCGAGCCACATTCGGCGCATCGAAATGTTTGAGTTGAAGTACCTTTTGGCTCCAGTTCTTGAGCTTCGATAATATGATTCCGCAGCTTCATGTGAGAGTATAAAGTCCGTAACTGCATTTCTTGCAGAAGGCAAAAGTTTCCGAGGCGTCTTTTGACCCCTTTGGTCTGGTTCTACTGATGGCCCCTCCAAATCGATCTTCTTTAACAGAACTTGTATCTTTGCTTGTGAGAAGCCATAAACTTTTCTGAATGCAGTCTTGCATACCTTTCCCAGAGATGGAACATGATATACTATTTTTCGTTTTCCTCTAAATGTCAATGTAATATCCATGAGCTTTGAGAGAAGGTAGTTTTGTTCATTGTAGGGTTTTTCATAGAGAATGTTCCTTTGCTGTCGAATAATAGCTTTCGCTCTGTTTACACTGCTTTTAAGAGGCAGCCACTATCGCAACAGGTGAGGACCAACTGCCTCAAGTCATTAAAAGCTGCGTTGTTGCATCTAAACGCTTTCCTTTTCTTTGCCACATAGATCTTTCTGAGTTTGCTGTTGCCACTTAAAGTTCTTCTTCCTTTTTCTATGGAACTTACAATAGGATTACCTTCTCTAAAGTACTGCCATGGTCTTCTCACATCAAATCTGTACAGCAGTTTACCCAGGTCAATGTTGTCTTTAGAGCTGCTCTGGATTAGAATGATAAGTGGAGGTCATGTTTAAATCGACTGTATGTACAGCGCTTAGCCCAGGTCGCTGAGACTTGCCCTCTGTATGTTGTTGATCAAATCGTGTTGACGTCTTTGCCAGTATTCGTTTGTGGAACTCTTTTTATCATCCTGATGTTTATAGTGGAATTCTGTAGAACATGTTACAAGACATTGCATCACACTTCTCAAAAACAACTAGGGCGTGACAGTGTTGACAGGATATGCGTCACCAATCCTATTACTGGTTATCTTTGACTATCTGTCACATTGAAACAGCAACAATAACAAAGGTTTAGTGTAGTGTATTAACAAAAAAAATAAGGTCATTTACAAAAAGTTATATGTGACCTCTCACGCGAAAACGTTCCGAAAGGTTAGCCGTTTCTAAACAGATAGCTGTTCACCAGCCGTTCGTCAGCCGTTGGAACGGATTGGGCTGCCGTTCGAACGGTTCGAGCTATCCGTTCGAGGAAATTCATCAGCCGTTCAAGCGGGTCAAGCTATCCGTTCGAGAAAATTCATCAGTCGTTCGAACGCTCGAGCTATCCGTTCCAAAAAAATTCATCAGCCGTTCGAATGGCTCGAGCTATCCGTCCAAGAAAGAAACAATATTAAGTTACATGTATTTTGGCCGCCGTTCCAACTTCAAGACTATTTTCCACGCTTCGTTAAATGAAGCATGTCATCATGTTCACATAACACAAATGGTTATCACGTTTCTGTTCTTAGTTTACCTTCGCTTAAATGACACTCAGTTAATTGTTTATGGAAAAACGTTTGATTTACAAATCACAAGCTCCTTTTAAATCGAAAGCCTTATGGTCCTTACGTGTTTGTGACGGCTTTAGAAGCCATGCGCTTCTTCCTTGTGAGAGAGATTAATTTCAAGATAAACATGCAGATAAACATTCGCTGCAGGTTCTTCGTTTCACCATGCGCTTCATTTAGCTTGTGTTTTAGCAGAATAACAAAATTTCATAGTGTTCCGAGGGGTCGGCAATTTTTTGAAATTTACCGCTCATTACAATATGCGAACACAAGTTGAAAACAATTGTTTTCCAACTGTCCAATTAAACTTTAAGATTTTCGATCTTCAGGCACTATTAAAGGACTCGAAGAAGCAAACAATTTTAACTGTGATCTTGTTAGTTGCTAGTTGTGATCGTTTCAAGTGATCTTTCCACAGATTGTGTCAATACGTGTTTTAGAATTGAAGTTAGGACCTGTTGTTGCTGTGTCAAAATTATGCAAATCAACGCGGCCGACAAATTGGCACGCGCTTGTTTGTTTACTTTTGATTTCATTCGCACTGAAGTATCGAAGAGGAAAGATAAGATAGAGAGAAGTGTCGCCCACTCAATGACAGCATTCTGACGAGCGAAATAAAATCATTGCTTTAACTCATTCTCGAAATGCGTGATACGATGTTTTATTAAGCAAATGAACACGGCAGACGCTTGATCAGGGATGTTATTCTCAGAAAAGAAATTCGCTTTACTCTCAAAAGTTTATTCAGTCGTTTGATCAATAATAATATAAATGTTGCCAGCTGTATAAAAATTTTCATAGGCCGTTTATCCATTCGAAAATTTTCATTAGCCGTTCATCCGTTCACGGTATCCATTTTGAACGGCTTGCCTAGCCGTTCGCTTGCCATTCCGTTCAGCGTTCAAACGGCTACCGTGCGGAACGTTTTCACGCGAGAGGTCACATATTCCTAAGATCCTCTGAGGTAAAATAGTTGACAGTACCCACATCTACTCAGTGCTTTGATCGGTTGTCTCAAAAACAGTGCTTAAAATGGTTAAAGAACACTGCACACTGCTGACACGTAGTATGTGCGGGTTTTGGTAGAAATATCAAGCTCTGTCACGTCTCTCGGCTCTTTGCAAGTATTGTTTGCAAGTTAGCCTGCAAACGCAGACGTATTTCCGGTTGTTGTTTCTCTCTGCCCGAAAAGTAACGTCTGCGAGCTCAAGCTGCAAAACGATTTCTGTGATGTAAAATCTTTTGTTTGGTAGTGAACCAATCAGAGTAAACGATAGGTACACACTCGAGTTACTCTCGCGCGAGAACGCGCTCTTGCGTGTCTGGAATGTGCAGGCCAGATTCTCAGTTATGCCGTGTGAAATCAACAACCATGAGTGAAACTCCGAAGAAGATTTCCCACGACGGTGAATGCTGCATCATTTGTAAAAGGACGTTTACTTCAGCTAAGCAGAAGATTCTTGTGTTTCGCAAAAGCGGTGTTGACATACGTTCTTTGGTTTTTCGAGCTACAAATGTTGATCTTTTTGTTTACGTCGACTCTGAAAAGCTGGCCATTTGTTGCACTCAGTGTTATAATCGTCTAGTGCGATTCAAGAATGCCCTGCAAAAGGTGGACGGAATTAGCGGAGAAATCAGGCATGATTTTGGCAGCAATTTGCCCCTTCGTGTTAAAAGGATGGCGAAAGATGACAGCCACACACCGGTTGCGAAAAAAGTCTGGATTTTGGAAATCCCCTTGTGAGCGGCACTGAAACAACTGAAACCACCAAGAACATTGTTCCAAAACCTGGATTTAGCCCGCATCCTATCCAGTTTGATGCCATAGTTCCTACGCAGTCTCCGATTCAAGTTGTCTGTTCATCAAACAGCCCTAACTTAGTTCAAAAAGCTTTTCCTGGTTTGAACCCAATATTTACATCCACCCCGCTTCCCCGCACAGCCAGTACACAATGTCAGAACGAAATGTCCTTTGCAGAAACTCGAGCAGAAACGGTCACAAGAGAAACTAAAGTTCGTCTTTCTGTGGAATACCCCAGCAAATCAATCTGCAAAGAACTCAAAGACGACTTTGCATCTCTCGGAAAAGCGATTGTC
>OX419341.1:7649300-7671800 GCA_948470475.1 Galaxea fascicularis
GACTGAAATGTTTGGAGATCTTATTATGCTTTGTCCATTGAATATTCAGAAGTAACATTTTGTAACTTGATTAGAAAATCATAAGTATAAATTGTGCTAATGAGAAAAATTAATTCTTCAGATATTGTAAACAAAGATTGGACTAAAGTGTTGAATTGCCAACAAAAGAACTAGTTATTACCACTCACTTGGGCAATAGAAGAATTATGATGTACATGAAATCCAGTTTTCCACCACCATAAATGTTTACAGCACTGAATCAAAGCTCAGCTTCATTACTGCATTAAGTGCAGCACTAGGGACTTCTTGGAAAACTCCGTCATTACATGTGTCATCTGAATCATTCATTTCAATCTGGCTTAATTCTTCAATCACCATTTCTGCCAGTTCTTTGTCCAAGAGAAGGTTATTCCAATCCTCAGACAATAGCAAATCATCTTCCTCGTCAGAAGAACATTCTTCTACAGATTCATACGTATGAGTGACAACCATGTCACCAAACACTTTCTGCATAATTGAATAAATTTTATGGGCATGTAACATACCATATTTCAACAAAGTTGCAAATATCTTTAACTGTAAACAGTTCTGAACAATGGTCAATCACTTGGGAAATCTGAACATCTGAAAACCCCAACAGCAAAGTGGGATGGTTGAAAACCTTCAAATTTCCACTAGGATCTCTCTTCCAAAGATCAATCAACAAACTTTTATGATATTTCCTCAGTTCTTTGCCAAGCAATAAAGTTTGTTCAGAAGAAACCCTGCGAGTTTCTGAGGTGGATGTCTCCAGTGTTGGTGATGACACTGGATAACTAAGAACTGTGCATTCTGGGAGTCCACACTTGCACCGTAAAGAGCAGTTATCGCAGCACAGATGCAGTGGCTCCATGGAAGAACAATGAACATCAAAGTAACTCAACAAAAATTCGCATCTGCAAGAACCTGACTTTATATAATTTTTAATATCTTTATCCACATGAGTTAATTGGACACTCTGGTACAACAGGTAAGCTGTACTGTGCTTGCCATCCCTGCCTGCTCTTCCACTTTCTTGCATATATGCCTCAACATTTTTGGCAGGACCAAAGTGCACAGTTTGGTGAACCTGTTTACAGTCAACACCCATCCTGAATGCAATGATGCTACAAGAATTCGTACACATCCCGTGTCACTTTGGAAAGACTCGAGGATGTTCTGTTTGTTGACAGCAGGTGTACAAGAGTGAAGCATCTCCAATAGCACCCTCTTTACATCCTGCTGGACAGGGTCTTCATAGATTTTTTCACCGAGCAAAATCTTTATGGCAGTGTACACCATGGCACATTGCTTGATTGTCTGACAGTAGACGATTGTTCGTGTTGCTCCTGTACCATTTTCCAAAATGTCGTCAGCCAACCAGGAGAAGTAGTCGGACAAATCTGATTTTTTCTTCATATAGTTCACTACATAAGAAATGTTCTGCTTGTTTGGACTTTCTATGACAGAGTAAGGATCACTGAATAGCAAAGACTCAAATATCGTATCACGGGTATCTCTTGTGGCAGTTGCAGTCAGGGCAATAAAAGGACAACCTGGAAGCAATGATCTGAACTCATGCAACTTTGAAAACCATACTCTAAAAGCAGCATGCTTCTGGGATTGGGACTGCCCCCTATAAAAATAAAACAAGTAATGAATATTTTAACTTTATTCGAAATAACTTTTGCCTCATGCAAGCTTTTTTGACAACAAAAAACAGCCTGAAATAACTACAGAAGTTTCTACATGAGGTTAGGATCATCCCAGGTCTCAAAAGTTTCAATTTAAGCTTATATTCTGTTGACTGTTTAAATGCTTACAAAAGACCAGATTAACTGATCGAAATTTTATTACAATTAGCTTTCATTCTTTAACTTCAAGTGTGGCAATCTGCTCGTAAATTTACTAGATACTTTAAAACTTACCAGTGACAAATAACATGAGCCTTGTCAACCGCAACTCCCCTTACAGATTTCTGATATAACTTGCTCATTGCCATTTTCCTCCATTTCTCATCTCCAAGCAACAGTTCAGGCGATCCAAAGACAATTGAGTAATCCCCATTATTGATTTCTTTTGTTTGTTTGTCAGTGGCTATTTCAGCCAAAGATATGGAAGTAATTCCCAAGGAATTTAGGCGTAGCACTTGATCTTTTATGAGGCTGTTAAGCGGAGAAATCACAATGATAATATTCTTCTGGTCAGTTGACTGTATGCACGAGTAAACTAACGGCAAAGCCTGATAAATGAGCGACTTTCTGAAACCCGTTAGATTAACAAAAATATCCTTCTTCTCTTTAACAATGTACTTGATGGACTCCCTTTGATGCGCATTCAAACCGTCAAATCCAAAAACATCGCAAACCTCCCTGAATGCGTGTTCCATTGTGTCCGCCATTTTTTGTCCACGAGAAAACGTGACTATTGCGCACGTCTTAGTTCTGGATTTTTAAGAGCCACACTGTGATTGGCTGAAGATTTTTACGTCACCGAAATTGTTTTGCAGCTCGAGCGGAGAGAAACGACAACCGGAAATACGTCTGTGTTCGCAAGCCATTTGCAAGTGTTATGAGGATCAGAATTATTTTTAGTTTTCTGTCATGCAATTCCAGACTTTTCTAGAATTATCTGATAATCAGTAATATTCCATAAATAGCTTTGTTGTGACTCAGCAGTTTCCACAAATAGTACACCTTGTAATAGGCTATGAATAACAACAGAACATTCTAGATACTTGAAGAAAAAGTATAAAAGCAGGCTTGTAAGTAATAGAAAAAAACTCTCTTGCCCGAGGGCTTACCCTCGTGGCCGACTGTGATTGAACTTATGCTACAGATGCTATACTGTGAGGAAGCTATAATCAAGTGCTATAGAGAAGCTATAACCTATATCCGGAGAGAAGAAAGAGATGATAGCAGAAAAGAGAAAGAGTTCAGAGTTTATTATGAAGTCCTCTGTACGAGTTTGTGTGCTCAGAGAAGCCAGTGAGTGGAAAGAATCCAGTGTATCAAGAAAGTCAAGCATTGTTGTCAAAGTTAATCAAGAAAGTCAAGAATTGTTGTCTCTAGATGGTGGAGTTGGAGTTCAAAGTGAATGAAAGACAGTAAGCCTGTTTTACGAACTGCTTAACATAATCTTTAACCTAACTAACTGTAACAGGGTATAACTAAATAAACAATATTTAAAAGGGTAACTGCTCGTTGCCACACTTTTGTTGCATGCTTTATACCGTACTCGGGAGCCCTTTTGACTTATGTCATGTTCGCAGACATCTCTTGGTTATTCCCGCACGTAACACAAGTGTGACCAACTTTCAAAACTGAGACCGTAAATTGTCCAGTATGAACCCAAAGACACTTGTACTACAAATGGATTATCACAAGGTTTGTGCCATATTTAAAAAATAGACGAGACTGTCTAGTTGTTATGATTATTATTAGTATCACTTATAGTATCCCGAATGTTATTTCATTTCGAATTTGTTAACGTATCTACTCAATTAAAAATAGGCACTTTCCTTGAAGCTGGTGGGATGTCCAGCCTTGATCACATGAAGTGTTATGAAGGCGGTCTTGAATTGCTCTTTACTGTTCAATGTGCGATTCTTTTCCAGAAGGACATCTTATGAAAAGACTGGCATAATTTTTATAAACATGCAAACCAACAAACACTGGAGGGATCCGGCGTCCGATTTCAAAAACAGTGATCACCGTAATACAGGAAAAAAAGTGTGCGTCCTCTGTAATACAACACAAACGCAAATATTGCAGTGTTTTATTTTGATGTACAACACCCATCCTAGTTCTGTTACGGCAGTACATTTCCTCTGAACATTTATCTAAAATTACCAGAGCAGCATACCTTATTATTCGTTCTGTCAAAGAGCTAAAGCTCCAAACGTCACCCTGATTTAAATCCTTGTTCGTACATTAGTTACCCTACTGTGCATTATCAACTCCGTTCATAAAACCAATTTTTTGTGTACCTTATTCCTTTTAAGTTCTCGATCAAGTCCCTGCTCTTATTTAAAACGCTTATAGTTTTCACCCTGCATTTATGCATGCCTTTCTAAGTCTCTGTCACTCTAGGTTAATAGTTGTTGTTGGTTTCATCAGGTTTTGCCAACACCGAAGGTTTCATCTCAAGATTATCATTATGCGAGAATCTACTGTGCCAACGAAGAGGTCATTCACTGTTTCTTCTATGACGAATCCATTGGTGGAGTTGGCCCAAACGAGGTAATATCTTTGTTGAACTATCTGCTGGAAAGACTCCAGGAAAAGCATGGAAAATTTCACCACCTTATTCTTTGGGCAGACAACTCTCCGTCGCAGTTTAAAGAATGCTACCTATTTTTTTTCCTGGATTATCTCGTTAACAAGGGAGAATTTCTTCGAATTGACCTTAAATTCCTATTAGAAGGACACTTGTATTCAATTTGTGATAGGCGGTTTGGCTGTATTCAGCAGTTCTTTGACTTGCAAGAAAAAATAGAAACTCCCCAACAATGGACAGTACTATTACGGACCAGTTCTCTGAGTAACGTACAAACCTACTGGGTAAATTTGGGATGGATCATGGACTTTAAAACCTACCTGAGAATGAGATACATCACCAGAAGTGAGGACATTAAAAACAGAAAGTTTGAAGTGAGGAAAATAGCCTTTATAAATTATGGTTACGGAGAAATTGTTGATCAAGAAGCAAATTTGCAACAGAGAGAGCACAGGGACACTCCATTTATCAGGTTTACAATGGACACAAGAGAGAAGCCCACAATTGTCTCATTCGTGAAGAAAAAACAAGGAATTGATGAATTGAATCCTCAAGATTTGATCCAGTAAGACAACAAAATAGGCCCATTCGCGATGATGTAAAGGAGGCCTGTATAAAGCTTGCTGATAAATACTTGTCTGAAACAGCAAAACGATTCTACTCCTCATTGACAGGTACTTCTCTAGGAAAATCTGCTCACCTTTCCTTCCCTCGTGGTGTCCATAGTCCTTCTCATACCAAGATGGCAGATAACTCATCTCCAGGCCCCAGTTGTTCAAAGCTGGATAGCGCTATCCACCAGATAAATACAGTACTGTGCAAAAGTAATGAGAGCGAATTTCGACGAATTTCGTCTATTGTTCTAGCGAATTTTCGCCGATATATCGTCGAAAATTCGCGCGGTATTTCGCGTCGCTCAATGCGATATTTCGAAGAAAATGCGGTGAAATGATGCGAATTCTTTCGAAATTTCGAAGTATCGAACTTTCGTTGCTGCGAACTCTCTCGAAATTTCGAAGTAACGAACTTTTCTTGCTTTCGAAATTTCAAAGAAATGACCTTTCGTTTCTTCGAATTTTTGAAGCAGTGAACTGTCGTTAAAAATACACTGTACATTATAATTGCAGTAACATACATAACTCGGAACTAAACGCGCTTTGTTGATTTATTTACACCACGACTGAAGAGCGTTTCAAAAATGGGAATAATTTCCGTACAGGTCCCTACATTATTTATGCATGCAAAGTAAATTAATTATGTATGTACGCTATTGTTTTTTTAGACAATGCGTTCTCCCAAGCGTACTGAATATATGCATCTGTAATTTGTACTAACTTCGCGAATAAAAAAGGATCTTATTTTGCCTCCCTTTCCTGATTTTTCTTTTCCTCCCTTCTTTTTCATCTTGCATCCGCTTTCTCCTTTCCAGGCGTCTTTCTTCCCAGCTCCTCCGCACCTTATGTTCGCTCCCAGACCTTTATCGTTCTTCCTCTTTTCTTTTTTCTTCGTTTTTTATCTCCAGCTGGCTTCGAACTCTGTCTCTCTGCAGAACTCTGGATTACCTGTCTGTGTCTTTCATCAGTGTGCTAGCGTGATTAGTTGTTTGGTTCACACCTCCCAAATTATATTTCAATAGGGCTTAACAATTTATTTACATAACAATGGGGGTCATGTAGCAGCCGTCGTAAGATCCTAAGGCAATTGGTTCGTTACCTAAACCCCTCGACAATGCTAAAACAATAGTGACGATTGAAATCTATTGATAGAGTATCCAATGAGAAGATACCTTACAAGCAACTGTTACATTACTCAAGGGAAGACAATTATTGGGACATGTGCTCCACGCACCTAGTAAGAGCACTGCACGGACCAATGCACCAAGTCCTAACGTGATTGGAAAGGCAAAAGTTTTAAAATGCATAAATTCTTGTCACCAAGTTTTACGTCACAGTAGAAAAGCTTATTTTCCTCTACTAATAATGTTTAGTTGATCAGGACGACGCGTATGATGGCCTTACAAAATATAAATTTTTGGAAACTTTCCCGTCTCTTGGCGGATCACGAACAGTGCATACAGTGGTGTAAAGATCACAATCTGCTCTTGTCGTCGATAAAATGCCCCAAACCTGAGTGTGGAAATACACTCAGATGGCAAAGACGAAGTGCATCGGGAGATGGATTTGTATGGCGATGCTCGAAGAGAAACTGCAATGGACAAACGACAATCCGCCAGAACTCGTGGTTTTCTGGCAGTAAGCTTTCCATTGAAAAAATATTAGCCCTAACTTACGCTTGGGCACACAAATTTACTGTAACTCAGGCAGTGCACGAAACTTTGTTAGACGATGAAACAACATCTACTGAAACGGTGATAGATTGGTATAACTATTGCCGAGAGGTTTGTGCAGACAGAATCATGAAGCTTCATACGGGGCCAATAGGCGGATCTGGTACAACTGTCGAGATAGACAAGTCCAAGTTTGGTAGGATGAAGTACCACAAAGGTCGCTTTATCGAAGGACAGTGGGTCTTTGGTGGCATTTGCCATGAAATCAAGGCCTGCTGCTTCCTTGTTCTGGTAGAGCGCAGGGATAAAGATACGCTCTTGCCCATAATCCGCGCTCAAATATTGCCAGGGACGCGCGTAATAGGTGACATGTGGAAAGCTTACGACTGCCTTAACGACGAGGGCTTTCAACATCTGACAGTAAACCACAGCCTAAACTTCGTTGACCCAGACACAGGTGCCCACACACAGGGCATTGAAAATACATGGTTGGGTGCAAAGCGAAACATGCCTCGGACAGGAACATCCAAGGATCTGTTTGAAAGCTACCTACAGGAGTGGTTGTGGAAACATCATCGAGCATATCGCCGATCTGTACAATGTACACTAAGATTTGTGGCCTCTGTATGCGCTGTTCGTTTATCCGTAAATACCCATGTTTAAAGAGGAAGGAACTGAAGGGATACTCTTTTTAGCATTTACCGGACTTGGCCTCAGAAAGAAAACGAGATCAACGAAAAAAACCGGGGAAAGAAGGTGAGCGCTCTTTGCCCAAATTTATTGTTTATTAATCTCATAAAAATACACTCTAGTTACATTTCTAAACATAAAATGCGCCTTAATTTGACCTTTTTTTAGAATGATCAGACTGTTAAACCCTTGGAAATCCGTGTAAATTTCCTAAAATTTGTTCGCATTTCCGTATTTTGGCTGCGAAATTGTTCAATTTTTCTAACTCCATGTAGACTTAGAAAAAAAAAAAAATGAAAGAACAAAGCAGAGTCTCCCAAAGGGCATCTATTGTTACTTCTATTGTTTCCAAAAAACAAAAGACTGTATGCATAAATAATGTAGGGACCTCTGCGGAAATCTTACCCAAAAATGAGCTATAGAGAGATTTAACCAGCACTCTGCTTCAGTAGAGTAACTGCCCGTTTGTTTTTAGACAAGACTAACCGTCAAGGACTGAATCGTAATGACAACAAGCGGGATCATACTCCATGATCTTGATAACGCATGCATATTTCTGGTTGAAATGTAATTCCGACTGAAGGCCAAGCTTGCAATGTTTTGATCCTCTTCATAGACAAAAAGCGCTTTGACTTGCATACCAGTAGTTCGAAAATGTGAATGATTTCAGAAAAACATAGAATTAGTTCAACAATTCACCATTCTATTACTTGCCCCCGCTGTAAAACTAGTCTCATACGCAGCCGTTCTTAGTGTCATGATGCCTTGTTGTCTCAAATAGAATTGTTTATGCAAAGGGTTGATCGAAGGATTGCTGCACTCTTCGAAACTTTGAAACACGCTTTGACCATTCTTCAAAATTTCGCGAATCTCCTCGAATTGTCGTTCGAATTTTCGCTAGAACATTCGCATACAATTTCGAAATTTCGAAAGTGTCAAGACAATAGCGCTTTCGAAAATTCGTCAAAAGTTCGGCAATATTTCGTTTCGTTCAAAAAATCGCTGGTTTTCGTCGAAAAGTGACGAAATGTCTCGAAATTCGTCGAAATTCGCTGTCATTACTTTTGCACAGTACTGTAATTATCCAACGGATAAGTGTCAACAAAACAAACCACACTATCCATTGGATACTGATTTATCCGGTGGATAGCGTTGTCCACCTTTCGAACAAATAGGGCCAGGTTCAAGTTTGTTTCTGTTGGTGGGCAAATTAAATTCCCGACCAGGCGGTGTGCGCACTGGGGTCGCACTGATTCATGGGTGAAAATTGAATTCTAACTCATTTGCAAGCAGACGCAGTTGAGCGAACATCTATTGAGGTCAGCTTTGGTATCAAACTTTGAATGCCTGCACGAATGCGTAATGGGAATCAACTCTTGCCTTTTCCGAAAAAGTTCAGCAGAAAAGTTAATTTGCGTGAATTTTTTAGTTAAGCTATGGCTATCGATGCTTCGTGTTGGATACATAGGGCTTTGTATGTGTCGATATCTGAACGTGGAAATCGCGAGAGGTGAGAAAATTTTATTGTGATGATCATTTCATTTCATTTACAAATGTTTTTCTGATTATAAATGTCGGTATTAATTTACAAAAGCATAGGGTATTTTGTTTTCAATTGAAGGTTTCGTAGTATATTTCAAAGATATCTGCAAACAGTGAAGAACGCCGGAGTAAGGCCATTTGTTGTCTTCGATGGTTTACCTTTGCCAGCTAAAGCAGCCGAAGACGAAAGGAAAACGTAAGAATACTTCTACAGTGAAAAAAAAAATTAAAACGTGCTTAGTAAGCTAAAAAATGTTTTTATTTCTGATCAAAACAGAGACAGAGAGAACCGTCAAAAAAAAGCTGACGAGCGAAATTTGACAAGCGAAGAGGCCAACAGACTTCAAGGTCAAGCCGTGGCGATAACATTTGACGATATCTCCACGTGTATTAACGTGAGTTCTGTCTTTATTTTTTTACGACCTGGCTTTCGTATGATGCTAACGCTTTCTGTTTAGCTCTTTTAAGAGAATCCATATAAGCCACAAGAAAGTGCATGTGCTGGATGAATCATCTTAATGTTTTACCTTAGAAATCTTATAATATTTTACACCACTAAAAAAAAAATGTTGAAAAACCTTTTCTAAATTTCTCTCTTAGATTTGTTTGTCTGAGGGTGTGAAGTATATTGTTTCCCCATACGAGTCTGATGCCCAGATAGCTTCGTTGCTTGCCAATGGCTTTGCAGACTTTTTCACCGAAGATTCAGACCTTTTGGCATATGGCTGCAAAAAGGTTCTCCATTGCACTTCTTTGCTTCTTTCCTTTGGGCTGTTGCAATGAATTTCCCCCTCCTTTTCAGGAAGTTTTCATTTGCTCCTGCATAAATAAATAAATTTGCTTTTAACCTTAAGACTTCAACAAGTTGTTGGCCTTCTCCAAGAAAGCTTTGTTTCATAAAATTATTTCTTTCTTCACATATACATATATAGTTTTTTGCAGAACTTGTCCTACAAAATTACAAAATTTTCTTATATACGCCAAAAGAATTCCCCAAATTTTATAGCTTACCCCAACACTGGCAAAGTGAAACTTTAACCTAGGTGGGTGCCATACTGAGCTCACCAAACAACTTTGAGCAATTCAGATAAAGCAAACTGCAGCAAGTTGCTCTATTTTCAACCAGACAATAAAATTTCAATAAATCTAATCTAGATGGTGGTCAAAACTTCCTTGAGTGGAGATGGCGAATATTTCCTTTTGTCTGATGTCCTGGATTGCTTGAAGTTAAGCATGAAGGAGTTTAGGAAAGCGTGTATTGCCGCAGGCTGTGATTATCTAAAGAACGTCAAAGGTGTTGGTATTCAAAGGGCATTCCAAATGGTTGCTTCAGGGCAACTTATGGAGTTGTTGGTTGGAAGGGGCACTTCCGAAGAATACTTGGAAAGTTTTTCAAGGCTGAGGCAGTATTTGAACACCAGACAGTTTTTAATTTGGGTACCTGCTCCAAAGTACCTCTTAAGAAGTGGGAGACAAATCCACCAGCAGATCTTCAGTATCTTTGTGGAGAGTATCCTTTAGCCACTAACACCCATATCAAAATAATTGTAACTCAGCTAACTATTGTATTGTGAAAAAAAATAACTCATTAGGTGTGAAGATTTTATTTAGGGAATACACCCTGTAGGCGAACTACACAAAATTCTATAAGCTACAATGATAAGTTTTCCTTTAGAAAACATAAGAACCCTTTTAAGAAGCTAAATACATAGGCTAAGTTTGCACCAAATAAAAGTACCATTTTTACCTTGGAAAATGCAGGTTTTTCTGTGTGGGTTTTTGCTGTATGTCAGAGTGCATTCTAGTGAAGGTGTCCTCCAATAGTATGCCACAATCCTCAAACTTGATTGTTTAATATACCTTGACATTGAAGTCTATTGGATGATTTGTACTCTAACAACTTAGCTGTTGGCAATGTGAATACTAAAACTGGAAAGCAGACATTGAATAAATATC
The DNA here is from genome assembly GCA_948470475.1 of Galaxea fascicularis. Taxonomy (NCBI): domain Eukaryota; kingdom Metazoa; phylum Cnidaria; class Anthozoa; order Scleractinia; family Euphylliidae; genus Galaxea; species Galaxea fascicularis. The sequence continues at coordinate 7,660,072 of OX419341.1, forward strand.
CCTTGTTTACCATAGTAAGTGACTAGCACATTATATTTTTTAAGGTACCAGAACCAGAGTTACATGTATTAGTGTGTTCATTTGGTATATTTCATCTCCTGTCATCACCACTTTTAAAGCATCTGATCTGGGCACAGAAGAATGTGGTTTATTTGCATTATGTTTGAACTGTTTTAAATGCACACACTTGATTTCTTCAACCCTCATAGGAAAGTTGGTATTTGCATACAATAAACATGATTTCAACTATAACTATATTTGTACATGTACCTTTCTTCCTTACTTTTTAGACATCAACAGAAACCTCAAATAATACTTCTGGCATAACATCCCAACAGAATACAACAACTGATCATGATGGTGAGCTACTTCTATTTTCATCAGAGTGCATAGAGTTTGTCAGGAATTAAAAAATTTGAAAATTTCAACCTTAGTTGTTTAAGGAAATCCACAATCTTATTTCTTACCTGTAGGTGATGATGTCGGGCAACAAGTGATGCCACATGGAGCCATGAAGTGTGAGACCACACACATTGACAGATTTTCTTCATTTCAATGGGAAATCCCTTGTTTTCCTGTAATGAAGCTAGAATTTCTCAGAGTACTATTCAAAATTGGCACTGAGGTCTCAGATGGTGTGATCCAAAAAAAAAGTAGCAGCCAATACCCACACAGGGAATTTCATATGTACTTCTCACTGTCGCGTAAAAGTACGAGACAAGGACTACACAGTGCTATGGAATCTTGTTGCCACAAGAACAGGCCAGACATCAGTCCCTAATTACACATCTAAGAGATGATTCAGGGGAAGTTAGTGCTACCTGTTTGCCCAAAGGTGTTAGGAACTTGTTATTCAAAATCTCGACAGCAAGCTCTAGAAGAGGCATTTGAATACCTCTACGACCACAACAGACCTGTCTTTGTAAAACTACAGGCTGAGCCAGACAATCCAATTGACAAACATGCTATTGCTGTTTAGGTGATGTCATCTGCCGATTATGAAAACGTAGGATACATAGCTAGTGAAATGACTCAGTTTTTACATCCTGCACTCAGAGATTCATCTTTTCAAGTGTCAGTGAAAAGAATTTGGTTTTCTACTGTTTTCCTTATGATTGTTTTTTACATTACCATCAACATAACAATTTCAGGCCCATGGGACAAGAAGCCTGTACAAGCCTGCTTTAGAGTAAAGTAAAATTATGGCCTGTGCTTATGACACATATTTGCTGCTGTGTAGATGCGAGGGTACAGTCAGAACATTTCAATGTTGATTCAATCATTATTTATTTTTCTTTGCTGTTAAGTATGGTAGTGTTTGATAAGGAAATTAAGAAGGATGAAATGTAAAAACTTATCAAAGCATCACAGAATAAAACTAAAGCACAACAAACACTTGAAAATACACTGTCCAGGGCATGCTAGATAAGCCCATCAGTTCAGTTTAAAAGTGTATCTCAACACAACAAAGTGAAGACTATTGTTCTGCCAGCTGGGGTGGAGGCAACTCTACCGGGGTTCTATGAAAGTGGGCTCTGACAGTTAACTGTCCCCTCTAGGGTAAGGAAGCTCTGCTGGCAACCAAGACACCTGGATCTCCTCTCCTTGACAAACTGATTCTATCAAGTCTTTCCACAATGCCATCTCCAGATGGTTGGTTAAATGAAGGAAGTTCAAAGTCTCTATAGCGTTCATTAGCTCCCGTCCAGTAAAAAAATTCCAGATCTGGGTCAATTCGTTTCTTGGGTTGTGCATCCAGAAATTGTTTGACATCAAAGATGTCTCCAAGCATTTCATGTTTCAAGGCTATTATCCCTTCAACATCATCAGTTGCTGATGCTCCTGGATGCTTTGGGGGAGTTCTCATTCCTGGTATTCAACATGTCATAACTCTCTACTCTCCAAGTTTGCTACCAGGCCCACAACAGTTTCTCCAAAATGTGGACAACGGTAAATTTTCGTGCGGTGTTTTCATCGATCTCAAGAAGGCTTTTCATACTGTCAACCATGAGATTTTGTTAGCTAAACTTGAAAATTATGGTATTAGAGGCGTAATTAATTCCTGGTTCAGATCATACCTAACTGATCGAAAGCAAAATACAGAAGTTAACAATGTTGTGTCTGAAGCTGAGACGACCTTGTGCGGTGTGCCTCAGGGCTCTGTCCTCGGACCACTCTTGTTCCTTCTGTACATCAATGATATTTACAAATCTTCTTCGTTATTTGCCTTTTACCTATTTGCTGACGATACCAGTATAATACTTGCAAATGACAACTTAAAGGAACTCGAGTCTCTTGTTAATCGCGAGCTTGGCAACGTCAACGAATGGCTTAAGGCTAACAAACTGTCTCTGAACATAAAAAAATCAAACTTTGTAATCTTTCGTCCCCGGCAAAAGAATATGCCTTTCATACCAAGGATTAGAATTTTTGACCCTGTGACTAATACATACGCAAACCTTGAAATGAAAGACTATGTAAAATATCTTGGCTTAATGATTGATTCAAGTCTTTCATGGAAATATCACATAGAATCTATCTGCCACAAAATCAGTAAGTCAATAGGAATTATAGCCAAAATTCTACATTATGTCCCGCATTGTGTTTTACTTTCAATTTACAATTCCCTAATCGTCCCTTACATAACTTATGGTGTTTGTGCATGGGGAAACTGTGCCTTGACATTTCAAAGAAAGATCGTAAATTTACAAAAACGGGCCTTACACCTTATTTATTTCAGTAAGTCTAAGGAACACGCCGTACCCTTCTTTCTCAAATCGAATTGCCTTCCCCTACCTAGCCTATTTTTTAGAGATTGTAGCTATTTATTGTATGATATCAACAGACAGACAGCACCAGTTAGTATACTCAATCAGTTCGTTAAAACAAGTCAGATTCACAACTACAGAACAAGATCTGTCTCTAGTGAGTCGTTTTATGTTAAGTTCTCTAGAACCGATAAAATGTCAGCCTTTTTCTCCAGAATCGGCGCCCAAATTTGGAATTCTATTCCTTATTCGATTAAAATACTTAAATGTTCGTCCTTTCGTAAAAAGATAAAGGAATTATTACTAAATTTCTTGCGGTCTTTAGAGGATTATGTTGAAGTCTCCGGTCTTATTAAGTTATTTAATACTTTAGGTTAGCCTTTTTTCGTAAAGTTTTAATATATTTGTTTTTGTCTTATGTTACTCTATTCTGTGTATTGTATAGGTAGTGTTTTCTCTGTTATTTAGTCCATCTATAGATAAACCTTGTATTTGTAAAATGTCTTTAGATCTCCCCGCCTCGATTAGTTTATAAGCTATTTGCGGGGGGAAACTTATGTAATTATTTATATTTGTAATTAATAAAATTTTGTTGTTGTTGAGTAAAACCACAGATCCCCTTTATAGGCCTAAAAATGACAAGGAATAGATCAATTAAAACACTTTAAAATTCAGTCTTCAACAAAGTTCTGTTAGTGTAGAGTCTGTGAGGGACTTGTACAGCATAAATCTGACTGGAATTGCATATGGTTTTTGTTTCCGCAATTCATCAGCAATCATGAATACCAAAATATGGCTGGCAGCAGTGTGCTTTTTGGTAAACAGATCTTTGACATAGCTTAACACGTGTGACTTCAGGGACGTTAAATCTGTGGATGTGCTGTCATCGTCCATTTGCTTATGAGCACTCAGTTGAACTTGAAACATTCTAACTATTTTAATTAGTTCTTCAAAACCCACAACAGTCCAAGCCAATTCCATCATGGTTTGATCTGATGACCTAGAACCTTCAACTGCGTTAGTGTACACACCATAAGAGACCTCAGCCCCTCTAGTTAAAAATTTCAAATCCTTCTCCAACTCTGACTGCAGCCTTTGCACATCTCCCTCAATTAACCTGGACCTTTCTGGAGTACCCACTTTCTTCACAAAGGAACATCTCCCTTTATATTCATTGTACAAAGCTTGCAGTGACCCATCCCCCAGATCTTCATCACCAGCCCAGATTCCACGCATGCTTTCCTAACATCGCATGCATCAGCTTTGATCCACCACCTTCCTTGCGCGTTACTTTCTTTGGCCTTCTTGAGTGCTTCCACCTAAATATAACAAAATTTTCAGTCATACAATTGCACTCTCTATGGATAATAATGTTCCTGCTTTGTTCTCAGCTTGGCTAAATAGAAAATAAAACCATTAGCTGTAAGGTGGGACCATCCAGTACAATGAAAGGTGACTGAAACAAAACTTTTTTCTTCCCATAATATTATCGAAAGAGAAACAAAGTCATTACCAAAATAAGCATGCTGCTGTTGACTAACAACAAAAAGCAGGGACTTCAAGAATTAAAATAATTGTATCACTATTTAAATATCTGGATCAGACCAATTCAAACTGGATGACAAACCCACTTCAAAAATCATTATTTTTATAAGCTGCTCCAGTAAACCCTTTATAGCTTAAACCCCTTTTCAAAATGATTGAAGCAGCAAAAGGTAACAACAACATTACTTTTGTAAAAAGGCTTACTTGAATATCAACAGTTTTGGAGAATCCTGATGATGCAATTCGCTTCTGGATCTGCTGTACTCCCAGGCTGGCAATATTTACCTTACTCTTCAAAAAACAATACAGAAAAAAAAAACAATCATTAAATATGCAATGCATTTAGAAGCCTGAGTTTCTTATTTTCTTTTGTCAGCCTCATGAAAGTTCCTGATGTTCCATGCATCAAACACACATTATCCAGAACGAAACGTGCAAAATCTGGTTTACCATTTTAATCCTCAAACACTGTGGGTGTATTTCCGCCACGGGGCACCTCTGGCTACATTGTGTAGCTCCGTTGAAAGAAGTAGAAAGAAACGTCGCCCTAAGTTAAAAAAGGTCGACCATCAGGCACGGAAATGAATATAACTGCTCGCAAAAATAGATCTCATCGCGAAATTGCAAGAATGTCCTTACTGTGCTCATGCGACAGTGGCTGTTTAATGCGGAGACCAGCAATTGAAGCTTTTGAACTGATACATTTGCAAAGACAGACCTTTTACACAAAAAGCTACAAGGAACAAAATTACATTCTTTCCCGGCAAATGGAGGTCAAACTTTGTGTCAGTGGCCACAGAAGACTTGTATACAAGGTACCCTCAATAGGAGTGGTTTGCCGAGGGGCTTTTAAGAAATTTTATGGTTTTTCAAATGCCACAATTAAGGTCCTCCTTAGGAAAATACAAGCCAATGGTGTTTCTATAGAACAAGACCTGAGAGGAAGGCATGGAAACAACGCAATGAGACTTTTGCCCGAAGCACAAAGAGCAGTCACAGACTTCATAGTTTCAAAAACTGCAACTGAGTCACACTACAGAAGAGCACGAACTCAAAAGAAGTATTTTGACAATAATGAATCGATGAGAAAAATGTGGCAAGACTTTGTCATAGAAAATCTGAACTTTAAATCAACGCGTTGGTGTTTAAGAAATAAAGGTCCTGTTATAAGTTTTTCTACCTTTAAGAACATATTTCACGAGGATTTAAGTGACTTATTCAGTATTCGAAAGGCAAGGGTCGACACTTGCCAATTTTGTGACAAAACTATCAACAAAATTAACATCTTGAGTCAGTCACAGGGAAACCCAAGGCGAAGAGCAGAATTAAAAGAACTAAGAGAAGCGCCTTTCGCTCATGCAGGGAAAGTGAAGCAAGGTTTGCTTTGTTGAAATATGACATGAATGTTCTATCTAATAAAGAGAGATAATTTCAACAATTACTGCATTTACTATTACATGTATGTTTTTGATTCATTAAAATCACAAGCATAATTCATCATACCCACCTACTGTTGACCAAATTTGAATAAAGTTTACAATATTGAACTGATGACAACATCATTATCCTGCAGGGAAATTGCCTGACTGTTGAACTAGCTGTTAATCAAGAAGACCTGGGAACGAGGTTGCTATCTCTGGCAGCATATTTTGGCAGAAAAACAATGTGTGAAATGCCTGCAAGTACGTTTACAAGTATGAGCAAAGAAATTATCACCCAGTTATGCTTAATGATAGACAGTAAGAGGTACATTGAGGCAAGAAAGATGGTTAGGAGTTTTGAAAATGTGAATCATAAACCAATACATTATAAAATTCGGCTTTTGTAGCATAAGAAGAATTATCCAGATCTTGGAGGGTGTAATCCACCAAGGCCAGACACCCTCCTTCTTCACATCCTATGAAAGCCTCATTTGATAGTTGCTAATTATTATTCCATCAAAATATTTCCCTGTTTCTGATTGGTTGAAACCACATGCATAATTCATCATAACCAGTTGTTGTTGACCAAATTTGGAAAGAATTTTGTCATATTTAACTGACTGGTGTCAAAGTGCAACCCGCTCCAGATTTTTAAACCGATGATGTCAAAATGACATCAATTAAGAGCAGCCCACTGACGATTATTGAACCATTGACCAAGAAAACCTGGGACAAGGTTTTGTCATATTTGGTGAGCAGAAAATGGCTGCAAGTAGAATTCCAAAGAGTATTATTCCTAAGAGTTTGAAAATATTTTGAATAAATAATAAAGTAATTATTGAATTTTGCTTTTGTAGGATATGAAGAATTCTGCAGGATCGATGACGGTGATATCCACCAAGGCCAAACACCATACTCGATCTGCAGAATTCTTCATATCCTACAAAAGCCTCATTCAATAATTCCTAAATATTAGGCACTAAACTATAATTTGACCATCAGTGGGCTTTCCCAACTAATTACATATTATGAAAACCCATTACAGCATAGCAGAAACTACATACAACAAAAAAGACAATCTGCCTTTCATTTTTTTTAAGAGAATGGCTTTACCAAAATCAATCAGCATTGGATGGTACTCATTGTTAGCCATGGTGGTCAGTAGAATGTTGCCGCCCTTAATGTCCTGATGTAGTAGATGTTTTGAGTGCAAATATTCCAATGCTTTACAAAGCTGAAACATGATCTTTCCAGCAGGGCACTTAGATAAGGAAATGGATTGACTATGAAGGGCTCTGTACAAGGTGAAAGTGGATCCTCCAATACCATAAAAATATGATACCATAAAGTAGGGTTTTTGAGTAACATTTACACCAAACAAATGGGGTGTTGATAGGTAAGAGCATTTTGCCATAATGTCTGCTTCGTGGCTGACATCCTGCGAAGAAGAAAGATTATTGAATACCTTCACCACTACTGGCATTCCCTTGTAATACCTTTTTTGACACTTGCCAAATACTCCGTGGCCAAGATGTACTGTCTCTTCGTTTCCATCTTTGTCTTTTGGGGACGTTAATTGATCCCAGTTTATTTCTGAGACATTATTACAGGTTGCATCTACATAATTTATGTCCGACAATTAAACATCTGAAATAAAGGGCCAGTAGATTTTGTTTGTGGAAGTACACAAATAGTGCCAAACTCATTAATATTCCATAAATCCACATAAAGATATAGAATAACCTATAACAGGTAATTAACCCGCTGTAAACTTCCCTCAATGTTGAAGTTGCTCTTTTATATTAGGCTCTGTTAAAAATCTTCTTAAGGGACTAAGCTACAGTACTGTGCAAAAGTAATGAGAGCGAATTTCGACGAAATTCGTGCTTTGTTCTCATCGAAATTTCGGCGAATTTTCGCTGGAAATTTCGCACATTTGACATTTGAAAATTCGCGGAAGTCGGCGAAAATTCGTAAGATTGCGCGAAATTTCGTCGAAGACATCGAAAAATCGAAGAAGCGAAATATCAACGAAATATCAGCGAAATTTCGCAAAACTGACGATGCGAAATCTCGCACAAACGAAAAACAGTGATATTTCGCAAAACCAATACACTTGCAAGGTATTGGGGACAAAGGAAAACCGACCTACGTGTTTTGACGCAAAACATTCTGAAGTACTCAGTCCTACGGCACGTAAAAGTTTATCAATTGATTTTCATTCCCCAGAAAACATAAACATGAAGAAAGGCAAGAATAAAAACAACACAGTGAACACACTGTACTCAATCAGCCATCGATCCATGTAACCCACATTCCCACGTGTATGTTCGTGACAACGCTTTGCAGTACGTTTATGAACTCAATCTAATGCCTACAAATAAAAGGTTAAGAATCCGCCTCCGTTTGTAAACAACCTGAATGGATTGTTATCACATCTCAAACCCAACCTCTCTTTTCCTCTCTTGTCATAATAGATCCTCTTACCGATCGCTAAAGTCTTGCTCAGATGGCTGTATAAACCTGTAGTTTACGTTAAATATTTTTCCAGTTGTAATGTTTAATCTTTGATAATGACATTGTGTCAACAAGTCCAAATGTCTCACAAAATAACCTCATTCAACCCTCGGCTTACTGTAATTTCCAAACCGAAATGAAACGAAAATCAAATCAGATTTCAATGTGCGTGACTTCAACCCTTGAAACTCAAATAAAACTTCTTTGCGTTCCCCTCCCACCATCGACATTTAGATTTTTCACAGCTCTGCCAAATCGCGCAAAACTACAGGGGCACGAGATTGCTTTATTACAATTTGATAAGCTGTCTAGTGCCAGCTTCGGTATATACTTTATCTTGGGACGAATGACTGTTACAGTGCGTTACACTTGCGATCTCCTGTCACGTGTATCACTTCTGGATTGCGCGTGCGAGAAGTTCAGCGATTTATGATTTGCCTCACTTGTTAATTTTACTGACTATAACTTAGAATGCTGTAAAAGCTAAGTGGTACGACAATCCTGAGCGCCACAGGAAAATTTCAAATCGCTTGTTATTGCAGTTTTACATTTTGTTAAGGAAATCAGGACAAATCTGAAAAGCATAAAGGTCGTCTTACATGGTCTTTGGCCCGGTTCAGATGCCGTACATCAGCCGAACCGGAACGAATTAAACGATTAGGCCGACCTAAATAATTAATCCCGGCTGAATTAATTGAGACACCAAACTTAACTGGGCCGGAATTAATTCACTGAAGAGAATTAAGATTCGGTTCGCACGCCGAGATCTGCAAACAGAAGCCTTTCTTCGGCTCAGAAAACAGTCCAAAAAGAAGAATGCAAACCATCTCAATGCTTGAAATAATTTCCGGCGGCTAGCGCGCAATTTATTCAGACGCTGTACTTCACATGAACTTAATTTGCTGAATTCGATTCGGCTCGGCTGAAGTACATAACAAAAGACCCATTGTAGTACGTCGGACTTGAGGACAAGATTTTGCATACGGTACCTCGCGGGAATTCATTCAGTGCGGGAATTTCGCGCTGTGGTTCTATTTCGACTAACTTTGGCAAGAACTACAGCCCCAACGCCAATGAATTAAACTTTCTGTTGCAACATGTGATTCAAGGCAAGGGCAAAAAGTAATTCAAAACAATTACCGTTTTCATGGGGAGGCTTCGATGAATAATTGCCTAATTGGTGTCAGTTTAAACTGTTAACTTTAATAATATTGTAAAGCGCGTTAGAGCTTTTCAATTTATCTTCCAAAGTAGGAAGTTTGGAGATGAAATAACCACTTCCTGTCAATTTCACGAAGACACTCTTAATATGAATTAATTTCGTATGTATATAACAAAAGCAACAAAAGCAACAAATTCAACTTAAAACCGGATACACTTCGCATGCATTTCTAATGTAGCCTCTAAATCAGCAATCACAGATGACAGGCAAATTCACCCGTAGCAACGGTTACCAGTGACAAATCTAGCTTTAATGCAGTGGCCTGTCACGCCTTCGATCTTATTACTCAACATAATCTTTACAGGTTTCCTTCACTGAACTTTCGTTCACCTTGTAAGAAGCCATGGTTTTTATCCGTTTTTACGGGACGCTGAAATAGTTCTGAACGAAACCCAACGCAGCTATCGCAGTGACGCGGAATTTGTGCTTCACTGTTTTTAATACACCGGGTTTGTTTTAATTATAATATTCAAACTGATCAAAGCTATTCGCAATTGTTGTAGAATGTAAATAGTCTTCCTTCTTCTGTTGCCGACAGCCGGAAAATTTCCTTTGGCTACAGGTATTCACTCGTGTGAAGCGTGAAGAAAACTTGTAAGACGTTCGATGCTCAACTCAACTTTGAAAGTATTTTTGTCACGCGGATTAAGTTTCTTTGGAAGTTGACAGCTTTACCAAAACTCGCATAAGCGCAGACGGTTTCCACGAAATTTCGCTCTCCCACACGAAATGGTGCACGAAATTTCGCTCTCTCAGACGAAATGGTGCTCGAAATTTCGCTTTCCCAAACGATATTTCGCTTCATTAAACGACATTTTGTGCGAAATTTCGCTGTCCGTGGAACAAAATGCCATGCGAAATTTCGATGATATGGGAACAATAGGTGCATCGAAATATCGTCGAAAATTCGCTTCCTTCGAAATATCGCACAATTTCGGCAAATTTCGTCGAAATTCGCTCTCATTACTTTTGCACAGTACTGTACAACGTAGTCTTTATTGGACATTACTAAAAATGGGGGAAAGGGGACATGATTACTGACCAACTATTGGCAAATCACGGCCAAGTCGCAGTTTGACCTGCTATCAACAAAGGCCAAGAGAAAATCATAGGTTTGTATCTAGTTACACTAAATTATTCAAATATTCCATCTAAAAATCTCTCTAGTTTTTCTTTGTTTTGTGGCTATTACGTATTACGTACTACGCTTTTAAAACAAGAAAATAATGACCCTTGTTCATGTGAGGTTATCAATTCTCATCAGTGCTTGACTTGGCATTTTTCTGTTTGTTGTTGACACTTTTTAAACTGGCGATTCTTTGCAAGGAAAAATTAAACAATGTGAAGAGTTTCAGCTTACGTTGAAGAAGATGAACTCACGTGCCATCTAGTTTCCTTTTATTTCTTTTCCCGTCCAAGTTTGACGCTGCCATTTCTTCTGGGGTAAACAAGACATCCACACATCCACGGACATACTGACCTCTGTCCCTTGCTTCTATTTTTTTATTTTTCTGGCTTTCTCTTGCGGCAGACTAAACACCAAAGGGGAAATAGAGGTGGTGGTGGCGGTTCGGTTCGGGTTGGGGGGTGGTGTGTGTTGTGTGGCACTTAGGAAAGATGCATCTTCCTCGGCAGGTAAACTTGTGTCGACATGTGTAGGAAGTTCAGTAGAAAAGACAGTGGATGATTCATTGAAAGAAGAGTCTGGTGTTGACACAGTATTGAACATGTTACACAGGCATGTTTCTATGGTTGATAGTCTGCTGTTGTACTCATACAACTGATTCTCTATACTTGATAAAGAACTGCTGATGCTTTTCATAAAGGGGGCAATATCAGTTACATTCTTTAGATCTGCACTCTAGAGTAAAGGAAAAAATATAAGAGTTAATCAACATCAGTGGTCCATCGGATCTTTGTGATCCGCAGCGTTCCATTTAGTTTTATTTAATTTTTGTTGTGGTGTCCCACAAATTCATCGTTTTGTTAAAACAATGAGATCAAGACTGCCATATCTCCCAAAAGGTTACATAATTATGTGATCTTTTACGTCTTTCAGGCTCGGTTAGTGGAGTGTCCATGCAGGCAATACTGTAATCATATCTTTTTACTATGATGAGAATACAGGCGATTATTTCCTAAACATTACATCCTCAAACATAGGGGAAATTTTCTGTCACAGTCAATACATCTATCTTATCATGACAAAATATTCCCATACCCTTACATGCATGGCTTATATTGCCGCAGTTGTAC
>OX419341.1:7679300-7704300 GCA_948470475.1 Galaxea fascicularis
GTCTATGAAGAGGATCAAAACATTGCAAGCTTGGCCTTCAGTCGGAGTTAGATTTCAACCAGAAATATGCATGCGTAATCAAGATCATGGAGTATAATCCCGCTTATTGTCATTACAATTCAGTCCTTGATGGTTAGTCTTGTCTAAAAACAAACGCGCAGTTACTCTACTGAAGCAGAGTGCGGGTTAAATCTCTGTAGCTCATTTTTGAAACGCTCTTCAGTCATGGTGTAAATAAATCAACAAAGCGTGTTTAGTTCCGAGTTATGTATGTTACTGCAATTATAACGTGCAGTGTATTTTTAACGACAGTTCACTGCTTCGAAAATTCGAAGAAACAAAAAGTCATTTCTTTGAAATTTCGAAAGCAAGAAAAGTTCGTTACTTCGAAATTTCGAAAGAGTTCGCAGCAACGAAAGTTCGATACTTCGAAATTTCGAAAGAATTCGCATCATTTCACCGCATTTTCTTCGAAATATCGCATTGAGCGACGCGAAATACCGCGCGAATTTTCGACGATATGTCGGCGAAAATTCGCAAGAACAATAGACGAAATTCGTCGAAATTCGCTCTCATTACTTTTGCACAGTACTGTAGCCTCTATAGTGATGCAGACTAACAGGTAAGCTTCTAAAACGGAAAACATGGAAAGCATCTAGCCTCCTTTCATTTGTCGAACATGCAAGCCTAAATATACGTTCAATCTTTAGCCTCCTTTTATTTGTCAAAGATTCAAGCTAAAAGATACATTAAACGACGGTTTGTATTCTATTTCACTGCCTCAAGTCTCATGAGGAAAGCAGGATGTGGGTGCTTGTTTTGAATTTTGTTCGACGTGGTTGTACTGTTAAAGGCATACTTCCGTCCTTTACTTGGCTGTTTATTTGAGCTGTAAACATGAAACTCAAACAACGATTTTTCTCAGTTGCGTGTGTTTATGGGCAAAAGTGGCAGTATCACCACCCTGTCACCACCCCAATAAACAGCCTAATATCATTTGTCCTCTGAAACTGTTCCAAACATCATGAAATGCTTCGTCCCCTTCTGGAAATTCTTTCACAGATAATCTAATCTAATCTAATCTTCTCTGACTTACCATATAAATTTGTCCGGACTACAGCATCACTGGTGTGTAAAGCTTGGCAACAATTGGCATATGACAAAAGTTTAAGTATGCGGGACATGAAGATTTTTCAGAAATGAACACCAGAGATTCTTCAAAAGAGACTGTGGATAACTTCCTTCAAGCCGTGAAATGAAAGCCTCATCTGTTCCACAGCATAGATTTGTGTGGTGCCACGACAACATGGAAAACGTTTGGGGAAATAGCACACAACTGCACTGAACTGAAGATTTTGAACATGGCTAGGGCTAAGGGTGAAATTCTTGAATACCCACTGATTAGAGCAACCAACATTGTGGAACTTAACTTAAGCGAGACTCTGATCAATGACTATTTATTTGTTTTGATCTCTAATAGCGTTCCAAAGTTAGGCATATTGAATGTTTCGAGGTGTTATAACTTGAATAATTTAGCAATTGAAAAATCGTCATTTCCATCCTTGCGCTTTCTTGGAATGGCATATTGTATGTTCAGCATCGAGGAAATAATCTGTGCCATTGACAAGCATGGTATATTTGCCATGTGTGTGAGGGGAATCAAACTACAAAATGAAGACATTAGTCGCTGTATCGAATTCTACAATGATGTAGCTGAAATCGGCATTCCCACTTTGTGTGGATTGCTGGAAGGAACTGTTTCTCAGCATGCATTACCACAGTTATGCTTTTATTGCTGCAGTTCGTCTCTTTCAACTATTTTATCAGCTAAAGACGCCACTGATGGTAGCTGGATGGAAATCTGAAATTACTCATTTAAAAATAGCCTCTTTCTTATAGTTCACAGGTTCTACTTAAAAGTTAATTTGATATTTTGTAAGAGCAGTTGAATATTTTCCAAAACTGCTCCAGTGGATCACAACTGAGTTATTAAATTAATAAACTAAATCTTCATCATAAAAACAGTTTTTCAATAGCTGCTGCACACTTAAGAGGGTTGTGCATTTACATCTGTAGTCTTTTTCTTTCTGGGAATTCATATGCCTAGTGATGTCCACATGTCTTGCGTTCAAATTACTCCATTTTCATTTTCGTGACTCTCTGAAAGTTGCCAACACGATTTTGTGATTTGCGTGCTATCTTTCAAAGAGATAATGACCTCCGCTGTCATTGTTGAGAAGGCAAGTAAATTATACCAATTATAGAAAGCAAGTCCGTGATTTTTAGCTCTTGGTGTTGCGTGTAAGTTCAAGAGCTTTCCTCCTATGTGTAATAACGACTCAAATGTTTTCCTTCTGCGCTTCTGTTAATATTCATAGCTCATTTTTATCATGGATTGTCATTTTTTTGATGACTGTGGCTTGGAGTACGACTAATTATGCCCTGAAATTTATCAAGTTCACAGTGAATATTTGGCTGCAGAAACTGTTAGTAATGTGGAAAAGATAGACATTCCTCGAAGCAATGATATCGAAACATCAGACACAGCTGATGAGACAAGTTCTGTTCCTGGAGGAAACAATGAAGATACCACTTCTGATCAGAATTCCACAGATGACGATTTTATCACCCCTATAAAGTCATTTTTACAGCATGGATGTGATTGTCACTATGGGAAAAATCAAAGCTCGTGCACCAAATCTTTTAGATTTTGACGAGGTGGTCGAGCATTGAATGCAATGCACAGAACTGTCTTCCGTACAGCTTGATCTGGTTATACTGGGAGCATTACAAAGTCACGTGAATTTCTCCAATTCCAAAAAACGCCATAGGATGAGTTACTTTTTCTGCGGTGTTGAAGTATGTAAGAAAACATTCCTCTTTGTGTATGGCATAGGCAAATCACGACTGGAAACCTTAAAGGCTCATTACAAGAGACATGGAATAGTCCCAAGAACACATGGTAACACTTCACAATTGCCTAAAAACACCCTTAATCACGAAGACTTGGACCACACTGTCACATTTATCAAAAACTTTGCTACTGACCACGCCGTTGCCCTTCCAGGAAGAGCTCCAACCTTTAAGAATTTGAAAGTTCAACTGCTTCCTTCATCTGAAAGCAAAGCAATTGTGTGGCGACAGTACAAGAAGGTATCAGAAGAGAAAAATTTGAAGGCAGTAAGCTACAGCAAATTTGTTGCCATCTGGAACACTTTCACATCATATATTGTAGCAATGACTCCCGCATCTGATCTTTGCAGTCTTTGCCAGCTTAATAATGCTAAAATAAGTAACAATGTCAATGTGAGCAAGCACGAGAAATTGAAATGATCAAGAAACGCATCTACAAGAAGCAAAATCAGAACGAGATTTTATGAAAAGAAACATTGCTGCATGTAAAGAAGTGTTCCAAGACAACGTAATCGACCTCTTATCACCCAGGCCCAGCTGTTCGTTGAAAGGAACTATACATTATTCATATGATTATGCTCAACAAGTACACATTCCCTCCAATCCACAACAACCTGGGCCCATTTACTTTAAAACACCACGGAAATGTGGCCTGTTTGGGATATGTTGTGAGGGAATACCCAGACAGGTCAACTACCTAATTGATGAGGCAGTTGCCACAGGGAAGGGGGCCAATGCAACAATTAGCTATGTCCATGACTTTTTCAACTTTCACGGGGCTGGAGAAACAGACGCACAGATAAATGCAGATAACTGTGGGGGCCAAAACAAAAATAATTATGTTATTTGGCAGGGATCCATATTCGCAGTCGTCTGGTCGTCCGAGACGACCAAAACATTGTACGGACGACCAAAATAACTTGAATACTCGTCCTTTGGACAAGTAAAATCTGAGTCCGTAATTTGTATATAAGGACCTGCCTTCTATTGATTCCTCATCCAACTGGAACTTCCAGAAAACAGAGACAAATTCGCAGCTTTCTTTCGTGATCAAATCATAATTTTGAGCACCATGGTTGATAATGCTGTATTTTCATGAGTCGCATTGCAGGCTCAATTTTCATGTTGTCAACCGCTGTTATTTCTCTGATGTACTGCAGCATTCAAACGCGAAAACATGGCTTGACAGCTGATCGTGAAAACAACATGTGGCGATATTTGGATGGCGTATTGGCGCCTCCAGCCAAGAAAAAAAAAGTGAAGCTGGCGAAAAACAAGCAAAATATGAAAAGGAGGAACGGCGGCATGCCTTCCTACCTTCGTGGCAGAAAAACAGGCCCTGGCTGAAATTTGTGCCTGCATCGCTATCAGCGTCTGCCACATCGCAAACTGCTTCGGCTGGAGGCAATATGTTTTGCTAAATTTGCCAGTCAGCTTCCCAGTTAGACCGATCATTGGCCCAGAAAAATGTTTTTGTAGATGCCGGCTGCACATCGCTTCGCCTGGAGTCCATCAAGATCCATGAAACGTCTTCAAACCATTTAAAGGCTATAACGATCGTGGCCGCCAAGTCCGAGCCGGAGAAGACTCCCGCCTTTAAAATGATCTGTTCATTAAATAAGGATACACTGGAAAAGCTATCCAAGTTGTTTCCCACGTGCCATGCACTTGCAGTGTACAACAGGCCGTACACAGACTACACATGGCTGTGTGAGTTGGATGAGACCTAGGGTGTCAACCTTGGCAAAACTTACAGGACGGCTGAATATGCCAAAGTGTTCACTCACTATATTGCCAATGTTGAACGCAAGAAAGTGAGTGACCAAATCAGAAATGCCCAGTTCGTAACAGTTCTCAGTGATGGATCAACCAAATCTAGTATAACTGAACAGAAGATGTTCTTTGTTAGAACATGCAGGGGTGGTGAAGTTTTGGTCACATTTGCTGGAATTAAGAAAGTCGAGAAAGGAAATGCAGAGGTGATCCATAATTCGTTGAAATTTGCAGTTACAAGCTCTGATTATTTAGCAATCCCGTGGAATAATTTCGCCTCAAAGCTTGTTGGCCTTGGCTGTGATGGGGCAGCTGTGATGCTAGGACGGAGGAATGGTCTAGTGGCGCTACTAAAACGGACACAGCCTGCTTTAGCCGAAGTTCATTGTTTTGCTCATCGACTTGAGCTGGGGTTCAAAGATGCTGTGAAAAAGTCAAACCTCTATGAGAAGACCGTAGTCATGCTTTTAATGGGGTTATACTAAAAAAACAGTCCCCTCAATAGAAGTATGCTGAAAAGGAGTTTTGCCGCTTTGGGAATAAAGTTTATTTGCCAACAAGAGTTGGAGGCACATGCTGGGTTGGGCATCTTCTGAGAGCACTAACTAACTTTCAGAATGGATATCCTTCCATTTTGCAGCACCTGCAACAGGTTTGTACTTTTTATTTTGAATGCTTTACATGAGCCAAAGGTTTTAACACTTATACTACTACCTGAGAAATTTCTGCCATTTGATTGGCTGAGAGCAGAGGTATTTCAGCTATTACCTATACTAAGATAGTAAATCATAATCTAAGTGTGTCCAGTTCTTTGCTTATTTCCTTACGTTTTGATCGGAATTTATAATTTTTTTGTAGGTTACTCAGAACAAGACAGCTCGGGCTAAGGCAAAGTGTTTCCTGAAGCTGATGATGTCCAAGAATGTGATTTTGTTTGTTCCTCTTCTGCTAGATGTGTGTGGATGTCTGTTTCCTTCCAGCAGCGGGACGCATGTGTGGCTGACATCCATCGGACCTTGAAATCAAGTGTGGCCGTTATTCAGAAATACAAGACAAGGTAATTTAAATTAAACTTTTAACATTTACCGTACATCTTATATACCGTAAGTAACGAGTTGCTGTAATTTCATTTCTGGTATTGTGATTAAATAATACGATAGATAGAAGGATATCATTTTTTTTACAGTGATGGAAAACACCTGAGGATGGTTACAAGCGATACCACTACCTATGCCCGTTTCACAGGGACTGATGCAAAGTTCAACTCAGCACGACGCAAACTTACTGATGGCCTTGTCAACGCACTGACAGAAAGATTCAGCAATGCCAGGGAAGGCGTAATCCTTGCTTCCAGAGTGGTGAAATTCTGCACTTGGCCCACTGAGACGTCTGAATTGCACAGTGAATAAGATATGATATTGTTTTCTGTTACTTATTCATGTTAATTTGATTTTAATTTTTGATAATTTTTAAATTAAACCCACTATCATTCTTTCTGTGTATTTTTCAGCATTTGGAGATGACGACATCAGGGAAGTTTTGGATCATTACCAGCACGTTCTACAGACATCTGGGGTGGATACTGCCCTTGCAGAAGCAGAGTGGACTGCTTTGAAGTTCACACTATACGACGAGATGTGAGATTTGGAAAAATGTCAATATCGTTTGTAATACTATTGATCTAAATAACAGTCTGAATCATGTAAATTGTGTTTACAAGATACAACGGGGCATGATGCTAACATTTACTGCTTTAAAACTGACACATTGTTTATCATTTGTCCGGTCCCTCACTAAAACCCTCTCTCTTACTTAGGAAACCTGATGATATTTAGTGCTTGACTTGGGAAAAAGTCAATCGCCAGTATGGTAGAGGCCATACAAATATCCTGTCAGTGATTGATCTCTTGTTGACTCTCCCAGCCTCGAGTGCAGAAGTGGAGCGTGGTTTCAGCCAGCTAAAGTTGCTGAAGACAGACATGAGGTCGAAACTTTAAGAGATCCATCTCAATCATCTGATGTCAATCAAGCTACTGAGTGTCCCCATAACCGAGTTTGATCCTAGTGAAGCTATTCAACTGTGGAATACATCTGGAACTCGACCCAGAAGGCCCCATTTCATGGAAACTAACAAGTCTTCTGGTGAAGCTACAGGAGCTATTCATGCTCAGGCCACGAACATTCATCTCTGTATTGATGAAGCAGTGCCTGTTGTTACTGATGAAGTAACTGCAGAGTTGGCTGGTGGGGATGATGGTGTCACAGAGACAGTGGATCCTGTTAGCAGAGCTGATAGCTGTGAGGAAGATCTAGAGCTGATTGATAGAGCTGAGGATACTGTGGACAACAACACAAATGTAGCAGGCGACATGGATACAGGGAGTGCTTCAGACGGCTATGACATTGGAGTTGACGATGCCAGTGATGCAGACAGTGACATTGAAGAAAGACGAGTAGACAGTTTAATTAACAAATACTTGTAAATTTTATTAAACTAATTTTGACTCTTTAAGCTCTTTCCCTTTTTAGTTATAGAACTGTATATGATCCTGATTCATAATGATAGAGTACTAATGGTTGAAGTTTTTGAAGTTTTGAGTCTGGATGAAAATCCTACTAGAAGTGAAGTTCATGACTATAACTTTATTTATCTTGAATGGACTGAGAATGTTCCTGTGTTGTTAAAGGAATAATATATATTAAGAGTTCCACCAAATGTCGTTGTAAACCTACATGTATTGTTGAAAGGGCAACCAAAATTTTGCCTGGGGAAGCATGTTTTTTGGAATACTTGCCCAGCTGACGCCTTTGAGAAAAAATGAATATGGAACACTGTTTGGTATTATTGCTGGTGCATTCTCTGTGGACTTCATGGCTCCATTTTATATTCATTTTTTATTGTGGGCCATACTAAATTTAGTCCTGACTGGTGCTTTGGATTAGTTAAGCAGTTGTTCAGGAGGCGCTATGTTTCTTCGCTGTTTGACCTTATGGAAGCTGTAGACAAGTCAACAGTTAGTGGTGTCAATGTCGCCAAATTGTGTGGTCTCCATGACAGCACTGTTTAGTGCCAGTATATGACTGGGCGCAATTTCTTGAAACTTATTTTAAGAAAATTCCCGGAATAAGCAAGTTTCATCCTGGTGTGTTTTTCTGTAAAACTCTTGTTGGTTCATCAGAAATTGAATTCACTATTCTGAAAAGCCCTGATGTAAGACCTCCAAACCGGCTACCCTCCAAAATCATTCCGCTGGGCTTGGATGAACAAAGGAAACAATATTTGTATAGGGAGATCAGGGAGTTTTGTCGCCCTTAACTTCTCAACAAAATCATGTAAGTTGTTCCGCACCGCTTGTTTTAATCTTTGCTTTTTAATAAAATTTATGGCATTGGAGACATCTGAACAGGCCTTCCTTTCATGTTTATGGGTGACACAATCTTAAAATTATATTATATATAGCGTTAAGAGGGAATGGAGCAGAAAGTGTGTTTTCCACAAATAAAAATTGTCAGCCGAACTTAAATTAAGCACGTGATAAGTTGTACGTGTGCAGTACGCAGTTGATTGTATAATGAAAACAAGCCACGCTTTTCTCGGTCGGGCAAGAAAAAAAAAGTGACACTATAGCTACGTTAACCTTTGAATTTTTTTTCACGAAAATAATGAACATGTAATCCAATTTGTGAAAAACGATTCATTGAATAATAATAAAATGATTACACGTGTCGGGAGGTTTCAGGTTTCTTTTGATGTATGCAAATTTCAGCTCAGACACAATTAATAGTTACTGATTTGTCCTTCCTCTAGTTGTTTCTTCTGCTGTCTCAAACCTCTTCATTCAATTTTAATTGCACCAAAGATGTGCTTTAAAAATAAAAGAAATGTGTTCAGTGTAAGTTTCAGTGCAAAATATTACAGTTGTGTAGCCCAAGGTGTAATGTAATTCAATATTGTTCTAAAAATACGCTGAGAAAGCAATGGTGTCTTTCCTATCACTGCATCCACAAGCGTGTTCGTCTTAGTTGATTTTCTTGCCGAGAGTCTTCATGAAACATAAGAACTGGTTATCCTTCAATCACCACAGCAAAAGGAGAATAGGAAAACTAGAGCAAAGATCTGATACTCTTGGCCGATTTAACAGTGACACAGGGTTGTTGCAGTCCGCATTCACAGGATCAGCTAAATACAAACTAATATCAGTTTGAGAGCAAGGTATGATAGATTTTTATTTAATATGTGGGAACAATGCCGAAGGAAAGAAAACCGCAAAATTTTGTTCGTGACAATGCTTTGAATGTCTGCATGTCACTCGTTTGCTGCTCGTTGGTGATTTTCGTGAAAACATCACGTACACAAAAGGTTAACTTTAGGTGAGTTAACCTTCAAATTTTGCATGGTGAAAACTAAATTGGCTGCCTCTACATCGTGGAAATTTAAAAGTTGTAAAATATCAAGTAGATTTCTAAAGCTCAATAATATTTTTTTTTATTTTCAGAGCATTTGCTGCTCGATGAGGACACAGTGCGTGTTCATTTCGCCAACATTTTCAAGGGTCTTGTGTTCCACTGGGTTGTCTGCACTAATTAAATTTTCAGAACTAGTACAGATGGCAGTTGTTTTGTGAATGTTTTTCAGTGCAATACTGCTTCACTGAAATGCATTGTGGACGTTCTAAAACGCGTTGCAAATGAATCAGAATGAAGTCAAAATGATCTTCAATGCATTTCGTTTTCAGGAATGTTGCCAATGTTTTCAAATGCAATGAAAATGATCTGTAATGCATTCGAACGTTTCCAAAATGCGTTGAAATGGAAAAAGGTTCAACGGAGTTTTCGTTAAGCCTGGTTTTCCCAAATAAGGTCACATATGCATTGTCCCATAGATTTCCCATATTTTATGCAACAATTCCTGGATCCTATGGAATTTACATGGACTTGAATAAAAGATCCCATAGCATTTCCATATCAAATGCCAGTATACCCAGCTACTGTGAAAATTATATGGAATTTTGCCAAATATATACGTGGCAATCCCATGGAACAGGGTCAAGTCCTATAGTATTGCTATGGGAGCATTTCCCATCCAGATTCTATGGTGAGTGCATGGATTTTTGCCAAATACGTAGCAATCCCATAGAACAGGGTTAGGATGATATGGGAATTGTATGGGGCACACCGGTACCATTGCCATACCAGATTCTATGGTGAATGTACGGATTTTTGCCAAATATGTAGCAATCCCATAGGAAGAGACAATAGAATGACAGTAAGTTCAAGACAGTGACTGGGTATGGGTTTGGTATGGAAGGCAATAGCCCATATCAAATCCACATAACAAATATATATGGGCCATAGCTTTGCCCATACCATTTCCAAACCTGGACCATATATGTCCCATACCATTTGATTCTGTAAGGGCACCAAAACGATTTATTGTACTGGCCTCTCGGTGTTAGTTGTGTTGACTAGACTGCACTGTTGCCACCCTTACCTGCAACTGAAACTGTTATGTCTTGTTACCTTTTAAAACAAATAAACCCAAAACTGGTCACAAAGACTAAATATCTCTGTATTAAGTACAATCCAGTTTCCCTAGAAATTGATCATGTGCGTGTGAGACCATCTTTTCACAGGATGTGAGAGCAGTAAAGGACGGATTGCAGGTATTGAACACAAGAATGGACAACTTAGACAACACGATGTCCATGGTGCATGCCAGATTGGATGCCATAGAAGCTGCAATTTGCCTCGTTCCGTTTTCTTTGCACAAATCTTCGACCCCAGCTGAGAAAAGCATGAATTCTGTGATCGAATCCCTCCCTCAAAAGACGAAAACTGTAACGAAAACCACCTCAACCATCGCCTCTCCCATGAACACTACATCAGATTTATCCTCCTCAACTCTGAGCAACACATTAGTATCAACCCGTCACACCAACCCATCGCCAAAAACTCCCAAGCAGCATCTCTCCTATCGTGTCAAGTTTACCAACAGGCAAGGCCCATAATCTAAAGGAAAATAAAAAAAAAAGCCAAGCCGAGGAAGCAATATACAAGAAAATGTATGGACGAGTTGTTGACCTCGGAAGAGTTGTCTACTTCCAATGTAAATGGCAGTGGAGGCAACCAAAAGCTTGATGAACACAAAGTCGATTGATAAACCGTAAGTGTGGTGTCGATGCACAATTTAATGATTGAGTGCCATGTTCAGTTATGGCCAACCTGTACGTGCTTTGCGGTTGTGTAGATTCAGGAGGCTGTATTTAAAAATGCTGAAAAACGTGTGAATTAAACTTGATTATTATCAGTAATAGTCAGAGAGTATTACTATTACTGCCCTATTTTCTAAGGGGCTGATTACATCCTGGTTAGGTGGGATGGCTTGTTTAGCCGAGATCCCAGCACGTCAGAGAATTAATACACCAAAAATCAAGTTTGCAATTTCATGGAAAAATCTCAGCCTAGTTCGCCAAGATCCCGGCTGACCGGGCTGAGAGTTTTTTCATTTACCGTAAACACTGGCGTATAAGCCGCACTCGCAGATAAGCCGCACCCTGAGTTTGGCAACTCAAATTTTGGAAAAATATTTTTAAAGAAATTAAAATAAATCAATGGTGGAGTCTTGAGAAAGATGTCTTACATGTAAAGGCATTGTTTCGTCAAGTTTCTTGCACGTGTTAAAACAGAGAATACGAAAGCTCTTACCTATAATTTTAGCTCTCTAATAGTATGAAAATCCGAGTTAGACATAACTTTGATCTTTCTCTGGCATTTTTAATCCAGTATTTTTTTATTACTACAAGTAAGTTGAGATTTTAACCACTTTTTTTAACGTTAGACTAGAAGTAATCAAAGATTAATGAGTGCATTAAAAGTTCAATGAATTTAGCTAAAATGTGACCTCTCATGCGAAAACGTACACTAACGGCTATCCGTTTGAACGGCATTTTGCCGTTCAAAAAAATTTGCATCCATTTGCACGGCTTGTGTTATCTGTTCCAAAAAAATTTGCATCTATTCGCACAGCTTGGGTTATCCATTCAAAAAAAATTTGCCAGATCAACGTCTTCTTTTGTGCTTCCTTTTCAGCGATTAGCTGCTGCCCATGGACGCTTTGGTGTCTTTAATGCAGATGCCATTGATTTCTTTGGGTTTACCACCACTGGCACTTCGTTTGCATTGGTAGACGATTGATTTGAAGTTGGCCTTGACTCAGAAGACGCAGGCGAATCGGTTGAGTCTTGCTCTGTATCATCGATATTTTCATGGCTTTGTGTCGAGCTTGAGCTGTTGTTCATGTGCTTGTCTTCTTGGAGTTGTGAAGCTTCTTCGTCATCGCTCTCATGATTTGACCAGTTAGACGCACTTTTTCTGTGGCTTATGTGTTGATCAAGTTTATGTTGAAATTAAGTCCATCAGTACTTCATGTACGTGATCACACGATCGATCCTTCGGTTAATGTAAGGAATTTGGGATTGATATTTGACAATTCAATTAGTATGGATTCTCACATAAATCAAATTTGCAAGACCGCTTTTCACCATATTCACAATATCCGTAGAATTTCTAAATACCTTTCACAGGAATCCCTTAAAACATTAGTTCATGCCTTTGTTACGTCCAGACTCGATTATTGTAATAGCCTACTTTATGGCCTTCCCAAATATCAGATAAGTAAACTTCAACGTGTACAGAACACTGCAGCCAGATTAATTACCAACACTAAAAAGTATGATCATGATTATTTATGATGGTAATGGTGTAATATGCCTGCGAGAATGATGATATGCTAGTCGCTTGGCAACGGGCGAAAGGACAACTGAAAAGAAATGAGAGTCCCAGGCAGGAATCAACCCTACAACCTCCGTAACACCGGTCCGGCCTGCAGACCATAGTGGGACACTTTGTATAAGAACCTAGATAAACAACCTAGCTCACCAGGGGTTCCTGTAGCTCAGTGGTTAGAGCATCCGACCGGTGTTACGGAGGTTGTAGGTTCGATTCCTGCCTGGGACTCTGATTTCTTTTAAGTTGTCCTTTCGTCCATTGCCAAGCGACTAGCATATCAAGTATGACCATATCACACCAACTTTATATAACCTTCACTGGCTACCTGTGTTTTACCGCATCTCTTTTAAAATGTTAATTCTTACATGTAAGGCTATTTTTAATATGTCAACTAGCTATAATATTCGACGACGGAATCCATGTTTGTGTTTCTGACATTAATAACTCGGAATCAAAACATGCTTGAGCACATTTCTCGTTAAATTTCCACGAGAACTAACTTTATTTTAGGACGACGACGAAACCATCTCTTTGTGTCAAAAAGAACGGCGAGCGGTATTTATACTTACCGAAGCACATTATTTGCATACGCATTACGGTATTTACGGTAATGCAACACACCACGTGGGAACACATGGCTACATTAAAGTTAGCGTTCAAAGTAATCGTGTCTTTTAACAAACAGTAATCACGAAGAGTATATTATTAGTATATCTTTATACGTTAACAGATACGACAAAAGAATAACCGCCTTTTTAAGGATTTTAGGATTCGTGGCAACTGGTGCAATAATTATGCGAAATTCTTGTGTGTGAAATTCGACCTCATAATTATCAGCGATTCACATCTTTGTTTTGACGAGGCTGGATTCCTAGCCATTCAAAAGTTTCCATAATCTTTCATTTGCTTTGAACGGGTAACCCAACTTGTTTTTATGGCTAATTATTTTTTCTGACTGATGAACAACAGTTGAGAATTTTTCTGAACGGATGACAGATAACCCCAGCCATGCGAACTGTTGAATTATATTTCTCTCAACGGATAACCGGCTGAAGCGGATAACACCAGCAGTGCGAACGGATGCAAACTTTTTTGAATGGATAACCCTGGTCGTACGAATCGATAAAAAAATTTTTGGAACGGATAACCCTAGCCGTGCAAATGGATGCCAAATTGTTTTGAACGAATAACCCTGGCCGTGCGAACGGATGCAAATTTTTTTGAACGGATAACCCAGGCCGTGCAAACAGATGCAAATTTTTTTGAACGGCTGATGAACAGAGGTCACATATTAGTAACTTAGTGTCTATTAAGTCGTGTTCTGTTTATTTGTTTATTTGCTTAGATCAAATTCTTCATTATTTTTGGACCGTCTGAAGGGGCATATGCTTTCCACATTGGGAGCTCGTTCTTTCTATGCTGCTTTTGAAAATAAAGCAGCTTGAATTTGTGATTTTGTCACAGTATGTGACATCTGCACTGCCTGAGGAATGTCACCTATCCGAAAATATCGACTTGCGTTGTGTTTTTGAGTGTAACCAATTCTTGGTTTTCACGAGATGTCATCAAAATTAAAAAAAATAAGGAATTATCAATCCTTTTGAGATTGTAGTTTAGTTAGTTATTAGGACAGCTGAAGACTTATCTTTTCACCAATTTTCCATTTGATAGGTTTTTCGTCTTGTGATAAAGGTTGAATTTCTAAGTTTTGCGTTACACAATAAAGAGACACTGAAAAAATGCAGGCTGCAGACTGTGCAGACCGTCTGTAAAATGAAAATTCGGTCAGCCTGAATTAGGCCTTAATAAAATTCAGGTTAGCCTGTTTATGGTTAGTTCTCAATAATATTGAGGGTAACACCATATTTTACCCCTGGTCTGTCCGGCGTGGAATTGGCATCATTGTGAAATTTAATAAGCCCCCTTGTCGCGCGAAGGGTCACAAATGTTGAACATCAGCAACTTGTTTAACAGAATAGAGAAGGGCTCTATTATCATTCAACAACGTTCAACATCACATGATACACTTTTCAACATCTGCTGAACAGCAGCAGTACAACATTTGATGCTCAACAAATGTTGAACTGTGTATTATTCGCTTAATATATACTTATCAGTCAACTACTTTTGTCTGTGGCATGGTGCGTTTCTCTACAATGGTCTGCTAGCTTAATAATGTTGTTTCTTCTTGTTCAAACAGAAAAAGCCACCACTAAATTTCCACCAAGCACAGTAAAATAATAATATTATCAGAAGATAGTGGTACAAATTGAGGCATTACTCATCAGTGCCAAAAGACCCGAAATGACATTACACAGTGCAGATAATGTATTTTGTTTAATCTCTCTTAGAATTTACTGAAAATAAAGAATGTTGAAAAGACGTGGGTTTATTGGCAGTTACCAAAAACAGCATAAATACATCTTCCCCACTCATGCCGCAATCCATCCCAAAGAATAAAAGAATCAAATATTTTCAGGGTTGCTTTGTATCTGAGCACCAACCTTGAAACAAAACTGTATAATTCCCATAATTATACTTCAGTGTGTGCAAGCGGACAGTTGTTTTGATTTCCTGTTCCCATTGAGGATCATGGCCACGGCGGATGTGTTTCAATCGCTCCGTTAAAATTGCTCCACCTTGGTCCCGAATATGGCCATTTCTCAATAAATAATCATTCAGTAATGTCTAAAAACACACCAAAAATATCCTACGAAGCTCTCAAGGAAAAAAAATTAAGCGTACACGCGAAGGAAGTTCACAAACAGACGAGGATGTCTGTTACGAAAAATTATTGCGTGACTCGCGTTACTGTCTGGAAGTGTCTAGAATCTTCTGCATATTTAATTAGTGTTTTATCATCGTGATTCTGCAATTCTATTTTAAGCCGTTTGCGTAGTAGCTGTAAATAGTTTTTCATTGTAATGTTTCTTTATTTAGTCGACCCGGAAAGTTCTAGAATTTTAGGTTATAAGGTATATAAGCCAATCGGTGTAGCTTTAGAGTTTTTCTAAGCAGAGAGAAGTGTGTTTGTTGAAGTAAGTTGAAGTAAGTCTGAGAGCTGAGAGCTGAGAGTAGTTGGCGGAGGCCGTGTTTATTGAAGTTGACAGAGGTCGTTTATACATTTGGCGGAGGCCGTGTTTATTGAAGTTGACAGAGGTCGTTTATACATTTGGCGGAGGCCGTGAGTATTAAAGTGTGACGGAGGTCGAGTATAATTTTATAAGCCTTGTGTGAGCTTATTGTGAAGTCTTGTGCGGAGTTAACTACTTTCATTTGGAATAAATAACCTTGTTGCTGTTCCGACAACCCTGCGTTCTGTTTAGTCTACAAACAACCCACTTCTCACTCATCAACACAATCGAACTCGTAACAATGTCTTCAAGGACGACAGCAACGGCTGCCCAAAATGCAAGTCAACAAATGCTCATCTCGCTGAAATTGATGAGAAGCTTGAATGTCTACTAAAGTTAACAGACGAATTTGAAACCTACAAGAGCTGAGTTAAATCCCTCGAAGATGAACAGAAAAGTATGCAAGAAAGCCTTGGAAGTTCTCAAACTGAGATAAAAGAAATGCAAGGTTTAAAAGATAACATCGCCGAACAACAGAAGACCACTGAAGCTTCACTTCAATGTGTCTAATGTGAACTCGATGAATTACAGAGCTGTCATATTAAATTAGAGTGTCACAGCTGCAGAGGTAATTTGAAATTTTATGGAATAAAAGAACATGAGCATGAATCAAACAAAGACACAAGATTTATTGAGGAACTTTTTACGTACCGACTTCAAGATACCTAAAGAGGATGAGGAAAGTATTCAGTTCGATAGAGTGCACAGGATAAACGCGTCGAGTATCGTCTGGCACTCCAAATTCCAAGCCACAACCGATTATTGTCAAGCTTTCCTGCTTCCATGACAAAGAGTTTATTAAATCTTTCATCAAAAACCTTACGAAAGGCCGCAATCTCGGAATTTCCGACGAATTTCCAAAGGAGGTGGAAGAAATGAAGAAAAAGCAGTACTTTGCGATGACCTTCCAGAGATTTTACCACCACCTGCTGACATCCTTACAAACCCAACCTTTATGGCCACCATCCGATCAATTTTATCAGAAAAGAAACATACCACAACACCCCAGACTATGTGTTGGAAAAAAGAAGATGGCCTGCAATGATCATTAACAAAAAGAAAAGCAACACAGACGTGAAGAAGCTGCCAGGGTTGCCTTAAAAGAAAGATCTCGTCGAGCTGCATTGTTTATGCGATGCAGCAGCTGCTGAATAACATGCCAGACCCCTTGTGATTGACGATACATGCTATGATCTTTCTTTTCTTGAACAGTTGTCTGACTTATTGTAATCTCATTGTTTTTTACCTCATTGTAATTTTGCCATGTAATTATTTGCTCATTTGTAGTTTATTTGATTATAGACGATTTTTACCATTTTAATTCTGTCTGTTTTGTTCTTATCACTATGTTCATTACATTGCACGTGCGTCCAGCGCATCCCTAATAACCGTTACTAAGCACATTCATCGCTAGAGAGGCGAGTGTCTCCTCATTTTTCTTATTTCGCCTGGAGCAAGAATCAGGTAAGGATCAAGCAAGTCAGTGGTCCAACCCTGCAACAATAGCACTTCACTGCTAACAATGGCGTTCCGCCGTCTTAAATCCAATGGTTCTGTTCAGGTTCTGTTTTTTGACGTGGGCAAGAAAGCTGCAAGGATCAACCAAGTAAGTGTTCAATCACAAACCCTAAAAACAATAGCATTCCACCGTCTTGCTAACCCTAACTGACATGCCTAAGCGGTAAACTCCGCTACTCTAGAACAATAGTGTTCCATTGTCTCGCTAACTCTAACCTAGAACAATAGCGTTCTGCCGTCTTGCTAACCCTAACCTAGAACAATAGCATTCCACTGTCTTGCTAACCCTAGGGGTCCGTAAGGACCCTGGACATGGTCGCCATTTTGAATAAATTAACTAAAACAATAGACTATCCGAAACAACAATAGAGATAATGAGATGCATCGGCTCCTGATTGGCTATGTACTGGTTGAGCCAGTATAACTTCTATCACATGTTTAGAATAGAACCACTTGGGATTCAAATTTCCAACGGCAGTTTTACCACTCCACTGGTTTTTAATAGTATTGTGAAAAAAGACAAAGGTTCTTTACTTAACATTGTTGCTAGAGCCCTCCTTGCTCAAAAGTACATTAAAATTAAGCATAACAACCCAACCTCCACAAGGGAAGACTTTATCAAAATTAAACCATTCTAAGTATTTCTTGTAAACTGTGAGAACTTTGGTAACCAAAAATTGTCTTCACTTTTTTTTATTGAGTTAAGTTAAAAACACCATCAATCTTCAAATTAGCGCCTACTGTATTCTCTCAAATAACCACTCTTTCAATGGCCAAATCAGCAAAATATTAAACACCTTGGATGTTCATTTGAGTATTTTCATAAATGTTGTTGAAGTTACCACAGATTAACTTATATTGAAGTGGTTTTATTGAGCATAGCCTAATTGTGGAGATAGTTCACTGGGCCTGAAGAGGATCAAATGTTGAGTTTGCCTGGTGTTTGGTTTTTCTTGCTCCTGGTCTTTTCACCATTTGTAAGAGTTGTCGAGAATTTTTACCAAAATGATGTACAAGCTTTTCCCATATACAGTACTGAAACTCTGTAACTTGCTCACTAAAAATTTAATGTTTCATTGTACCCTTAGCAGTTGAATTTTTATTCCTAAGGCCATCAGATAAATACAGTCACCTGCAAAGATAGCCAATAATACATTTGCTAATTTGCGGGATAAGATAAAGACACAAAGTTGCTTCTCCACTACTCATTTTATATCTTCATACTCATGTTGGGAGTAATTTGTAATTTAGACAATGTTTATTCTCTTCATGTCTCCATAATTTTCTGAACAGCAGATGTCTCTGGTTTGCATGGTATCAACACTTCCTGACCACTGAGGGACTGATTGAGGGATTCCCGTATGGAACATACAGATCTGCAGACTGGCCTTTTTTCCGTCTGCTCAACTGTCTTCAGCAGGCCTGTAGATCACTTGCCTGAAACGTCTGCAGTTAGCATGCAGTTGGTCTATATTAAGTCTGCAGTTTGAGGTGAACACAAAAAGTGGATCGGTTCTAAAAGTATCCCTTCACGGTCAGTAAGTTGCAAGTGAAAAGATGAATGACAGACCTTTTAGGTCTGCATATTGACTGCTGCAAAGTGAATAGAGTATTAGATGTCAGTTTTAAGATATATGAAGAAAACAACACGCTGCAAGCCAAAAGGTGACCTGAAGGTGACCTTTAATTTTATGGAAAGAGGCGTCGAGGGAGTAACTTAATACAGTAATGTTGTATTCCTTGCATAACTACTCTCCTTATCATTGCTAGCTAGCATTCCATACATGCCAGTAAATCTGATTTGTGATTTCTGTTACGTCGTACTAGCAATATAATGCAATACAGTATTCGGGAAAATGTAACATTACTTTATCCTTGTATCATACAATGTTGTTTTTGAATGCATTGTTATCTTAAATTCATTGCATTAAGTACCAGTTTCTAAAAGGTCAAGAAGTGAAAGCTATGTAATCTTTTTAAGGTTACTGCAAACGTTCGATTGCTAGTTTTGGCCAAAAAAATTTTTTGTAGCCGAAAGAAAGGTCATTATTAAAGCTAACATATTCCGAAAAGATGAAAATAAAATCTCAAATCGCACGCGAGTTATTGACAAAAAGAGATTTTTTAATAAAGTTAATAAACCGTCAAGGTGTCATAATCCCCAGAAGGCGTGAACTCCCCTGCGAGTTTTTTGCGGCAACGGTCCTATTTCAACTAATTAGCATTTTCTGTTTACACTCGAGTATTCTTGTTCTTGTGGCGATCGAAATCATTTTCGTCGACATGAAACGTTCCAGTGCAGTTGCATTTGGTTTGTGATAAGGCCCAGTAAAACTTTGCCAGACAATTTATGCAAATTGCTTTGATTTGCAGAATGTATTTTTCATACTACATCCAATCCTTTTTCCACAGACCAATACCTTGTTCTGGTCTTTTAATTGCTTGTTGTTAATTAAGTAACATGTTCACTGAAAACAAGAATATGATATGTAGTTACTCCATTTTGCAGTCACTATATGGAATAAATGCACATAAGTGTTTTGATCATTTACTGTAAACTGCTGTTTTCAGGGTCGATGAAATGACAGATGGCATAGATGGAGAAGGAAACATCCCAGCACCATGGAGGTGTGATATGACAGAACAGTCATCCTGGCTAGACTACCATCCACACTGTAGCAACAATTTCTCCAGTGAAGCCAGGGCTCTCAGGGAAGAGTACATGGTTTATTTTAATAATGAGGGTGCAGTACCATGGCAGTGGGGAATGTGTGGGGAGTAATTGAGTCACTTGCCTGCAGGTTTGTTATAGTTAGTACAACTGTTAACCACACACTTAGCTCCCCTGCGAGTTTTTTGCGGCAACGGTCCTATTTCAACTAATTAGCATTTTCTGTTTACACTCGAGTGTTCTTGTTCTTGTGGCGATCGAAATCATTTTCGTCGACATGAAACGTTCTAGGAAAGAGAAAAGTCCTTGGGTTAAAACTAAAGCAAAAACGGGACCCAAAAAGAAGAAAAGTGGCGAATTTGGGGATGAAAAGAAGAAAATTATCGCAGACACTGATAAGGGCTCATGGTTTGATCCGCCTTCACAGATCGGTGAAGAGAAATCTGGCGATGAACAGTGTAGTACTTCATCAGAAAGTGTAGTGGGAATCAGTAGAAAAAAAAATAATGGGAACGAACTTGCCAGAAAAAAGAAAAGTTATGAGAGAGCCACTTCCAAGAACAAGCCAGGATTATTCTTCGTCGTCGGATTTGTTTTTGTTTTCCCCCATTTCATGACTATCCTGTCTAAAGTGTGCATGCAGAAAATGTGACCAAAACTATAACTTTCCCGCGAACTCCAGCGGTTCCGTCATTTCATTGGCTGGCGGCTTTTCATGTTGACATATCTCTCTGATAAGGCGTGCCATGTTTGCAAATCTTTAGAGGGCGAAAACTCGCATTCGTTTTTCGATAGAGTCCTTCCTCTTTAAACGGATTTATAGGGTATGTAGAATTGACGGATTTCCATGAAATTTGGCCAGAACGTCCACTGATGACTAAGGAAAAAAAGTGTGTCGGCGAATTCTTTTATTTTAAATAGTTTTCTCGTGGCGACCTCTGACGCATTACGTTTTGGGAATTGTTCGATGCTTGAACTTGACAGTTCCATAAAAGGATAACCAATGAAAATACAGGAAAATGCTGACACACTTTGAGAGATTGATGCGTTGTGATTAACACTGCACAGTTATTTTGCATCAACGATCACATTTGATACCCGATAAATTCGACGGAAGGTCAATCAGTCATTTTGGCGTTTACCGGCTTCTGTCGCCTTATGAAAGAAGTAGCCAAACAGAGCATTATTTTTTTCGAATTCTATATTTCATAATCTTTCTATTGATATATAATTTGTGTGGGTTTTCTTGAAAACAGCGCGAGTACGAATTTTTTTCTGGAGGACACCCGCGAAGGTTTGCAGTAACCTTAATTGTAAGACACCCTGCCCTATACACACTCAGTCTGCAAAATATTAAGAATAGTGATCTTCTCCAAAACAATGAGGGAGAAATCCACTCAGGAGAATCGCTGATAGGATATAGATATAACAACCTTTTAGCGGTAAGTAAAATGAATGCTTTCCATTCTCAGTTATTGTACGTATGAATAATCAGCTTTCTGACAAAAACAAACTGATGGCAACTGTCCAGTTAAGGTCCAGTAATATGGGCAACATTTTCTTTCAACTTGTCGCGCAACATTGTTGCATTGCAAGTTGAAAAGCGATTTTTGCCCGTATTACCGCTTTGCGTGTTCAACTTGTCACGCAACAATTTCAGTGTTGCAAGTTGTGGCTAAGTGAAAAATCCTGCGTTGTGATTGGTCAACAATCTATTATTGGTGTGGACAAACAAAATGGCGGACGCGTGAAGAAAGCGAGTGATAGCCGCCCTTATTGCTAGAGGAAGAGGAAAAGCACCCCCATAAAAGAAACCGGAAGGTTTACATGAGGGACTGGATTGCTTTGCGGGAAGAAAGAGGGATTTTCCACCAGCTTGTAAGGGAACTTGAAATGGGAGATCATGCGGCTTAAAAGAATTTTTCCGCATGACCAAAAAGCAATTTTGTTTTCTGGTGGAAAAAGTATCGCCCTTTATCAAGAAAAAACAACAGCCGACTACAATCAGTTCTGTCCGGAGTACGATAAAGCCAGACGAACGTCTTGCCATAACTTTACGCCTTTTAGTAACTGGAGAGTCCTTTCATTCCCTTGAGTACTCGTTCCGCATTTCGCATCAAGCAATTTCTTCAATCGTTTCAGAGACAAGTCGTGCCTTGTACCAAGCCCTTTCGCCTGAATTTTTGAAAGTTCTGAGCACAGAAAGAGAGTGGGAGACATTGGCCAACAAATTCGAGGCTAGATGGAATTTTCCTCATGGCATAGGAGCAATCGATGGGAAACATGTAATTATCCAACAACCACCCAACTCAGGCTCCCATTTTTACGATTACAAGGGAAACAACAGCATCGTCCTCTTGGCTGTCTTTGGACCTGACTATCAGTGTATCTGAGCAAGTGCAGGAACGAATGGCCGCTCACCAGACTCTGCCATATGGCAAAATTCCGACCTGAAAATGGCATTAAGCTCTGCTGAAAATCCATTGAATCTCCCTAAAGCAAAACCCCTGCCTGGAAGGTCCTTGCCAGTCCCTTACGTTCTGATGGGGGATGATGCCTTTGCCCTGACAAGGTACTTGATGACACCTTTCCCATTGTCAGGATTGACAAGAGCCCAGCGGGTTTTTAATTACAGGCTGTCACGCATGCGAAGGATATCAGAGAATGGTTTTGGGATCATGGGGAATAGATGGGGGGTATTTAGAGCCCCCATTCTTCTACCTCCCGACACGGTTGTTGCCTTGATTCTGGCTGCCTTGGTACTGCACAACTTATTAAGGTATGATGTCCTGAATAATTTATTAAAGATATTCCAATTAAAACAAATGTTGACCAAAACCTAAACACTTCCACGTAAAGCTTATTTAAAATTAGAAATAACAGCACTGTATACTGGATTTTGAAGTGTTTGGGATTTGATTGAAGGTACAAAGTCTACGGTCAAAGTTGAGGGTCAAGGGAAAGGAAGTCGAGCCTGGTCCCCAGTAGTACTGATAAAAAGTGCTTAGCCTGTATAGTTAATCATCGTTTTTAAATTGAACCTTGTTTTATAATTCTCCAGTTCTCTTTATTATCTTCAATTCAATTTGTCTTGCCATATTACTCCTGCAATCTAATCCCATTCATCTTGTAAATGACATGGAACTATCATTCAGATATCTGCTGTGCAATAGTATATATAAAAATGAAAAAAGGGAATTTCAAAGCAATAATCAAACCTAATTAAAGGGCTCCGGGCAAGAACGGTTGTTCATGTGCTCCAAAGTACCTGAAAAGTGGCATGGAAACTGCTTTTCAGTTCAGAAATATTGCTTTTTTTGCTTGTTTGTTTGGCTGGTTTCAACTTCATTTTTTTAAGAAATAATGTATGCCAAAAAAAAAAAAAGAAAAGAAAAAAAGTTTCTGCACATTCTATCTATGCCCCATGGGAATTGATCAACAAAGAGCACAGACGGTAGTGGAAACGGGAAAAAATGCAGATCAATGTTTCTGAACTGAAATGAACTTCAAGTGTGCATGCTACTTTTCAATTACTTTGGAACACATCAAAAACACGATACTTTCCTTGCAATCAAGCTGAATTTTGATATTTCAAAAGAAGCCTAGTGTTCAGAACGTTTCTGATCAAAACAATTTCTCAATGATAAAACATCACTTTTTGTCATAATACATGTAGATGTGAATCTTCAACATTTGACCAAACCCCATTTTTATACTGGTATAAATATGACAAATAATTTACACAGTTTGGTGTGCATTTACATGTACTATCAATGGAAGAGGGACAGACTAGAACAAGTGTAACATCCTAGTAAGGGGAAACAAGAAAGTTGTTTGTTTTGGTGGAAAAGAGGTCAAACAGGTTGTGCCTGACAATTTACCAACAACTGATCATGATATGAGAGTTGCATTTGGTTTGTGATAAGGCCCAGTAAAACTTTGCCAGACAATTTATGCAAATTGCTTTGATTTGCAGAATGTATTTTTCATACTACATCCAATCCTTTTTCCACAGACCAATACCTTGTTCTGGTCTTTTAATTGCTTGTTGTTAATTAAGTAACATGTTCACTGAAAACAAGAATATGATATGTAGTTACTCCATTTTGCAGTCACTATATGGAATAAATGCACATAAGTGTTTTGATCATTTACTGTAAACTGCTGTTTTCAGGGTCGATGAAATGACAGATGGCATAGATGGAGAAGGAAACATCCCAGCACCATGGAGGTGTGATATGACAGAACAGTCATCCTGGCTAGACTACCATCCACACTGTAGCAACAATTTCTCCAGTGAAGCCAGGGCTCTCAGGGAAGAGTACATGGTTTATTTTAATAATGAGGGTGCAGTACCATGGCAGTGGGGAATGTGTGGGGAGTAATTGAGTCACTTGCCTGCAGGTTTGTTATAGTTAGTACAACTGTTAACCACACACTTAGCAATACACTAGATATGTCAAGTGTCATCCAAGGAATTTGCTTAAGTGGGTACGACAATACGTACCCTAACGAGACGAGCGCAACTACTTTGCCACTCACACGACAGTTTAACAGACGAACGTGAGTACTTAGACAACGTTTTCAGTAAAAACAACTACAACCGCCACTTCGTTAGATGCAACACCTACCGTGCAGAACCTAACGTTACGAACACGAACGCGACACCTGTCACCACAGCTACGATACCTTACATCAAAGGCACATCTGAAACCATTGCATGCATCCTACAGCCCTACAACATACGTGTTGCTCACAAACCCATCACCACTTTACGGCAACTACTGACGAACGTTAAGGACAAAGACAAACCAAAGAACAGAAAAGGAGCAGTTTACAAGATCAAATGCTGCGACTGCCAGGCCACCTATATTGGTGAGACCGGCAGAAACTTGAATGTAAGACTGACTGAACACCAACGAGCGACGAGAAATGGTGACCTCAACAATAACATTGCTGAACACCATTTCTAGACAAACCACAAGATCGATTGGGGCTCTACCGAATGCGTTACATACAGTACTAATTACTACCAACAGATCGTACTGGAAAGCTGGTTTACTAACTTACAACAGACACCACTAAACCATTGCTTACAACTTCCCGCGCCTTACAAACGACTTGTTGACGACATAAACCACGGACAAACAACAGACTGACCGACAACGACACACACACAGACATTAGTCTAACAAAAGACAGA
>OX419341.1:7711800-7721800 GCA_948470475.1 Galaxea fascicularis
ATTCTTTTAGTTGTATTGGGGTAACTCTCTAAAGAACTGACAGACTCAATGTTGCCTTTTTTGAGTAAGTTTAATATCTTACACATGCATTAATTATTTGAAAGGTTATTGTCATTACTTCTATAATTAAACTGTAAGCTAAGTTTATACATATTGAAGCATAATTCATTGCATTGCCTTGAATTTGAGTAAATGCATGCCAGAAAAATGTATTTCATCATTCTATTTTGATGTAATGTATTTGCATTGGTATTTTTCCATTGTCGCTGAGGTTATTTTTTTTCTTAGTTAGGCTTCAAGGGAGAAGAAAATTCAGTGTGTAGTTCCTGAACTTGGAAGGCTTCACTGATTTTGTGATAGAGGATTCTGACTTCTTGACACACTTGAATTCCAGGTGAACAAAATTTCAAAAATAAAAATTCAGTTTATCTATTAAATGTACAGGGGGTGTAAATGTATAAACCGGCTTGGGTGCCAGAAATGTTTTTTTTCCCTCAGAGACTGCACATGGAAGTAAATAAGGTTAATTGTTTTATTGCAGGTTTATGGGCATAAATATAACTAGTAAATCTCAAGTAACTCTTGTTGAAAATTATTCAATGGACCGAAGTGTTGTTGTCAACAAAGTGGTGATCAAGTAATGATTTTAATATTACTGTGGCTACATTTTATGTTCATTATTTTGCCAGAAGCTGACACAACAGCACCTCCCATTGTACCTCATATTGACTGTACCAATGCAATTGTTCAACTGAAGGTCATCAGTGTGGAACAAGGAACATTGCTATGGACTGTTCCATGTTTTCCATTTTTGACTATTGAGTGGAGGAAGACGAAATCAGCCAGACAGAATGGAGTTCTACAAAAGGCTATTATGATTTTCAGAGCATGCAATGAAATCTGAACTTCTCAAGTTAAAGATACGTTGATGGAACCTTAACCGTGTCATGCTTTCTTGAGATGAAAATGAAAAATAAATGACCATAGAAGTGTTGAATCTGTTTACATTTCCTCATGTGAGGTTGATTGCTTAAGTGAACAAAGTACAGGAGACAGTGACAGTGTTTTCAGTAAGGGCCGGCGGCCGGCGGAACTTGCTGTCTACTTCACATAATTTCGCCGCCTACTTTGATTAAGAACTTACCTCAAATGTTGTGAATAGCATGCAACAAAGTTGTACCTTCTCCGCCTACTCCTAAACTTTTCCCACCTACCCCGATTCTTATTGAAATCCTTGCAGTGATGATGAGGGAGACCCTGAGTCAGACAGGAGAGACTCAGGAGGCCTTAGTGCTACATACCCTCCCATTTACGGTTATGGGGGCTGCACACATATTAAACCAGACAATATGTTTAATGCAAATGCCATTAGTGTTTTTATTGACTATGGACTTGGATTCAAACAAGTTGGCTACATTGCCCAAGAACTAACTAAATTAAATTTATCCATCCACTTATCCAACAAGGCAGGCTACAGTACACCTCTGTTCATGGCATGAAATTTTGAACGGCATGGGCCAAATCAGGGTATTTTATGACATTGCAAATTGCATTTGAAGGGGAATAGCCATCCAAAGTTTTAAGAGCTAGTAAAACCATTCAGTAGCCTGTCAAAATTTATGTCAAAATATCGCTACAGTTGATTTTTCTTGGTCAAAGCATCCCTGTATGGATAATCTGCATACAGTGTATATGTGCATTTCTTTGGTGGTTAGTTGGGAGTGCCTCCACTTGGAGGGCCAAAAGGCCGCTTTGAGGACATGCCGAAGAACTGGATCACAAACACTAAAAACAAATAGCAGGAAAGCATTACAACATAACACACCAAACTGGGGTCAACAAATTATTCTCTTATTGTAATAAAACTTCTACAGGAATCACACCATCAACTCCCGCGAAATGCCGTGAAATTGAGGAGAATATGTGACAAATTACGAAAAAGCCTAACCTTCCAGGCAGATTTTCATCCTTAAACTGGCGGGGCCCACCTGGGCCCACCGTACGTTTCTTAAAGATCAACTATCGAACTAAAGTTCTGTGCAAAAATAATTCCCGATACTGATCCTTGATTGTCGAAAATCGAACAAATGATTGTCCATGTCAAACGCGTGTGCATGACAACCGTTTTCAATTCAACAAGATTTCCATCGACTAGTTTTAATACAAAAAATGCTTACCTGAATTTAAAACTTGAACAATAACTGGCCCATATATTAAACTTGAAGCTCCCAGAAAATATTCCTTTCTTTCTTTACATCAATGTGGAAATCGGTTGGAGACTATGAACCATTCTTGACATTCCGAGACAAAAGTGTCAGCCATTGCTTCTGCAAAGGCGACATTATGATTGGCCGAATAACGTCACGTGAACCGTGTCCAACACCGCCTGATTGTGGGTTTTGACTCAACTATTTCAGTACAAGCAGCAACAACGTATAAGGTGCTTTTGAAGTGAATATTTCAATAGACGTTATTGTTACTACACAGTAAATGAATGAATTGGCCAGGCATTATCAAGCCAAAACTTGCCTTCCCGATATGCGTGCCCTACCCCAGCCATTACTAAACTGCAAAACTAACTGTACCTCCCGCTTCCCACAATAACATGAGCTTACAAACAAACTTCCGAGTTACCACTTTTCAAAAACAAATTAAATGTCATATGAGGGTTCATGCAATTGCTGACCCCTAGTCCGTGGACCACTTGAACAGACTAGCCATGAATTACTCTAAATTAGCCACCTTGAAATATGAGCCGGAAATAAATTTAGTGTACTAGAACCCGCACAAAGGTTAGATTGATCGATAAACACGGAACACTTGCAATGTGAGGGATTTAACGATCCCTGACAAAAGATGCACTTGATCAAAACAATTGCAATTTAATCCACCAACTTTTCCTACTTTGACATCTGGACCTAACTGTCACAAAATATTACATTTGAGTGAGTTTTCCTTTGGTGCCCTCCATAATTAGGCATTGCATTACACTTTGCGCCAATTTCACTGCCATCCTCCAGCCATCCCCGCCATCTTGCATTTCTTCGTATTTCTTTGGTCAGCGGTTGACTCAAGCAACAACTATGGTATATGTAGCAAAATATGTCCCCCAATAATTTTGTGTCAAAGGTCCAGATCTTAAGGTAGAAAACTTTGAGAGTTAAGCTCAATTGTTTTGACCAATAGCATCTTCGGTTCGGGTTTATTAAGTCTCTTACATTACAACTGTTCATGTTTCCCTCAAATTTCACGGTGGTTCATTTAAAGTAAATCCATGAGTAGCCCATTCACTAGGGGTCAGCCAAATGTTCCAACCCTACAAATAATTTCCTCATGTCAAACGAAGATAAATACTGCAGTATTCTTACTTCACAGCAAGAACTATGTGATTGCAGCGCTGTGCAGTCAGTTCTTTATTCTTTCAGCCAGCGGTAATTAAAGCAAGTGCTTAGCTGCCACACCCGTTTTTTGTACTTGCCCGCCATTTTGTTTGCTTTCATTCCCACGTGTAAAATATAACGGAAATCAGTTCAAGTTATTAATTGGATCCTTTACTTCATATTATACAACCTAAACGGTAAGAACGGTTTCAAGGACATGCTGATGAACATTTCTTTGGAGAATATCGCTCCATGATTTGGATTTAGGTATATTGCATAAACCTTTCATTTCATTTCGCTAGAATGTCATCTCAGAACAGAGTTTATTTGTTGCACGAGTCAAGTTCAAGTCACGAGTCAGGTTCCAAATTTTTTTTCCATTTGTCTTGATGGTTGTCACTGTGATTAAGTGCTTCCATAATGATGTCTGTTCGAAATATTACAAACACTTTTTTCCCTGTCCGACTTGATCGCGAGATGTCCTTTCCTGGTTGCAGTACTTTGAATGAAATTATTCCAATTCCTTTTTTATTCCCGCCATTTATGATTTTCGTGGATGGTTTACCGTGGTGCTATGGAGAAATTAAGCTGAAAGAGACCAATTTTCACCATACTTTGAGAAGCTACGGTCAGGTGTTTTTTTTGCGCCATTTTACATCCGAAGTACAGGAAAAAAGCACAGGCAACCCAGCTGGTTGTCTTTTCGCTCCACTATGGCTGGATATGGTAAGCACTTCGCTTTGCATGTTTTCTGTCGAATCCATGCAGGGAATTGATCTGGAATAGTAATAAAATTGGAAGTGCGTATTTATCGTACCACCGCCAACGTTTTGGAAACATGTGGCTCCAGTATGTCTGCTGAGGTATAATAATTTTCATGCCCTGTGGGTTTCTTTGAAATTACCGTTCTACCCAGCCTTTGTTCATTTTACAAAAGAGAGCAATGCGAGTGATGACTTTCTCTAACTTTCATGAGCATTCCAGTCCAATTTTCAAACGCTTAAATATTGTTAAACTGCCTGATCTTGTCTTCCTTAATATTGCAGTTTTTATGCATAAATTTCACAATAGACGATTACCTTTTGTGTTTGATACTTTCTTCACACAAGTCAATAAAAGATAACTATCATACAAGAAGTGCCTCCAATATGTCCTATACTTTACCTAAAGTAAGGACAAATTATGGCATATTCAACATAAGATTTAAGGGCCCCAAAGTATGGAACTCAATCAGTGAAAATTTGAAAACTCTCTATTTCAAACTTCAAGGAATCAGTAAAAAGCGATATTGTCAAAGATTATTAGTGACTTGTATTCTTGTTAACAGTTTTGTTGTTTTCCCTAATGGGCAATTCCAGAAAATATCCATACCCAACCACGGACGGCTTCCATGTTTTAACCCCCCCTTGCCTTCGGAAATTCCAGAATGCGTTACCCCCCATGCCCTCAGAATTCCATAATCGTGAACCCCCCCTACCCTTCGGAATTTCCGAAGTTTTTTTGGACGTACATTTTCGACTTGGCAACGTTTATATGAACAAACGAACATGAATTTATGCCTCCCCAAGGCTGTGATCTAGCGGCGCCAGGCGACAAGTTTTACTCTTCAGCTACAAGAAAAACCTACCACGTGTGGCCAGGCTGTGCAACCTTTTTTTTAAGTCTATATTTGGCTTTGTTTTCCTGTGTTGTTTTGACGTTCACAAAGCAAAATAGCTTGAAAGACTGTTAAAATCTTTTGGTCGATTGCCGTCCGGCAGTCCAAATGCTTAATTATCTGACAGGTGTTCCTTGGAAGCAAGGGACAGGTACAAGTTTTTTGCCATTTATCGGGCGGGAGATGGAAGTATCAAGAAATTTGCAAGCGGTAAATAAGGTACATTTTCAGACTTTATTCACTTGACAAGAAATTCATCAAGGTAAATGTGAAACCCACGCTTTACTGTTCACTTCTACGTGTCTGATCAATCGATGCTTGTCTTCTGCTTCCGCGATCATAAGTTCGTGGTTTATTTACGAACTGCAAAAGTTGACAACAATAGCGTTTTCAAGGAACTCACTCTACTCTTTCTACTCTAGAAATCCCACCTGTGAAACCCCCCCTATGCCTTCGGATTTCCAATTGTTAATACCCCCCCCATTCCTTCAGAATTCCAGTTCAAAGAACCCCCCTCCCCTTCGGAAATCCTAAAAGCCGTGCGTGGTATAGGTATGGATATTTTCTGGAATCGCCCAATTACCTGTAAATTAGCCTTTTGCTAAATTCTGTCACTTTTCGTAATCTTAATGCCTTGTGTTTATATACAATTTATTATTTTAGGCTTCCCTCATCGTGTAGAAATAGCGTTCTTTGTTTTTTGTTTTCCTTTTCTCTCTTTATATCTTTCTATGTGTGTATTTGTGCTCCAGTTTTCTTGCTGACCTATAATTTATTTCTATTTTTGCCTATGTTAAAGAACTGCCTGGCTCTGCTAGCCCCCATGGTTATTCCAGGCAGTCAGTACTCTAATTTCACCTTTGTTATCTTTCTATTGTCAAATTATTTTTTTCAGCTAGGAGTGCAAGTAAAGATTGTTGTTGTTGTTGTTGTTGTCGTTATACTGTGTACATTTTCTGCAGCAAAACAAATAACCTGAGAACACATTTTACTAATCTCGCTTTGACACTGCTTGTCATGGCTTGTCATTTCTAATACACGGAATGGTTTGAAGATACACAGATCAGGGGCGGACCATTAGAAAAGTTATTGGGAGTGGAAGGGGGGGGGGGGATTTTCTAGCCGCATGAATCCGTGTTTTGTTAACATTACAATGGTTTAAGTGGTTTTGTTCTCTTATGGCGAAAAATTGAAAAGTTGTTTACATACCTTCTTACACGGCATACAGAGCTTGTTTCGCAATTAAACTATACGCTTACATTCACACGTAAGGGCCAAAGCACACAAGATCATTCCAAGATCCTTGAAATAATTTTTTGTGTACAGACCCAAGGAGAAAGAGAAAATTATGAAATGAGGTACTATCTAGCGACAACATCTGAGTTGATATGAAAGTCAACCATGGCCTCCACATTTTGCCTGCAAGGGAATAGAATCTATTGTGTTATCTTCAGTGTCCTGTGGATGCAACAAGATGGCTCTGGTGCGAAAGTTAAATATTCCAGGCTTCGACTCCCTTCACCATGTGTTTTTCCGGTACATCGGGTATATGGGACATGTTCTTCAGGTACTTGCAAATTTGAGAAAATGTATTAATAATGAACGTTTCTCGTGCATCTTGGTGAACCAACAGCAATACGCAGCGGTAATGGCTCTTTTGATCGAGAATGAAAAATGTCGCCAACTGGGAAGTTATTTCTGGTTACTGCTCGCACATAATTAGTATAATCGGGAAAAAAAAAAAATTTGGAACCTGACTCGAACTTGACTCGTGCAATGAATAAACTCCTCACAACACAGAACCCAGGACTTGGAACTAAGAACACAGGAATCTGGAATTAATCGTACGTGGTTATCGACATGTTTCACATTCATTCCTGTGGGATTTTGAATAAATTTAGTTTGGAACATTGGACATTTATGGGAGGCAGCCACAAACTAAATCTACGTGAGTGCTACCACAGGACTTGAATGAGAACAAGGGACCATTTGGTACCAGTCCCCTACAAAAGTAAACGCCTTGCTTAAATTGAATGATATGTGACCTCTCACGCAAAAACGTTCGTTACGGTACGAACGGCTGAACGCACGGCAAGTGAACGGATAAGAAACGGGTCTACAAACCGTTCAAAACGGATACATGGAACAGCTGAACGGCTCAAGAAAATTTTTGAACGGATGAGGTCGAACGGCTGAACGGCTGAGGAAAATTTTTGAACGGATAAGGTCGAACGACTGAACGGATGATGAAAAATTTTGAACGGATGAGGTCGAACAGCTGAGGAAAATTTTTGAACGGATGAGGTCGAACGTCTGAACGGATGATGAAACATTTTGAATGGATGAGGAAAATTTGTGAACGTCTTTAGTTTGTTTTCGAACGGCTGAATAACAGCATACGATATTTTAATAAGTTAACAATGAAAAACAGCAAGGTCAAGTTATGGTTCTTATCTGAGAACTGATTGAATCAAAAACCTCGAATTAAACTAATACTGTGTTGAATGTCTAAGCTTTTTAAAGAGAAAAGCAAATTCGTTTTCGCCGGACAAAAATCAAAATCCGCATTTACTCGCAAAAATTTTGCCGCATGGTTCGGTACTGATTTATTTCTAGTTGTGGAAAGATAAAAAGATGTAACGCATGCGAAACTTCCCCCGAGTTTAGTGGCGTAAATTTCGGAATTTGCGAATGTAAATGTTAATAGATTATTTATTGTTTACATGCGAGATTCACGACACTCGTCATTTGCATGCTGAATAATTCTGCGTATGTTTTGTCTAAACTAATTCTCAAGCTGTCCCACACCAGATAAACTGAAAGGTGACCAACTGTTATTTCCAGGCTTGACATTGGTTATCAAGTGTTACATTTGTTATTAACAACACAATTTACTCATATCGACGAATTTTCCAATTTTTCGTTACTTTTGTTTTGTTTTTTTTTGCAATTTTTGTAATTTTCGTCG
Organism: Galaxea fascicularis; assembly: GCA_948470475.1. Lineage (NCBI taxonomy): Eukaryota > Metazoa > Cnidaria > Anthozoa > Scleractinia > Euphylliidae > Galaxea > Galaxea fascicularis. The sequence continues at coordinate 7,719,806 of OX419341.1, forward strand.
TTGCCCTCTCAACCTCCCCTTTTGCTACTCGACAGTGACTTGACGAATTTTCCAATTTTTCGTAATTATTCTTATTTTCGCAATTTGCGTTGATTTTGTCGCTGCCTTCTTCACCTCCTCTTTTGCTGCTTGACAGTAACTCAACAAATTTTCTAATTTTTCGTAATTTTCGTTGCAGCCCTCTCAATCTCCTCTATTGCTGCTTGACCCTGACTAACACGAATTTTCCAATTTTTCATGATTTTTGTTATTTTCACCATTTTTGTAATTTTCATAGATTTCGTCACTGCCTTCTCAACCCACTCTTTGACACCGACTCACACAAAATTTTCCAATTTTACGTAATTGTTGTTATTTCGCCATTTTTGTAATTTTCGTAGATTTAGTCGCTGCCTCCTCAACCTCCTCTTGTGCTGTTTGACACTGACTCACACGAATTTCCCAATTTTTCGTAATTTTCGTAGATTCGTCGCTGCCTTCTCAAACCCTCTCTTTCACTGTTTGACACTGACTCACACGAATTTCAAATTTTTCGTAATTTTTATTATTTTTGCCATTTTCGTAGATTTTGTCACTGCCTCCTCAACCTCCTCTTTCGCTGTTTGACACTGACTCACAGGAATTTTCCAATTTTTCGTTGCTAAGTGCAAACCTGGACATATCTCACTAAACATCCAGGTATTTCAGGTATCAGCCAACCCAAAATTGACCGTTTATCATAATTTTGGATTTCTATGTTTCGATAGATCTTGGGAGTAGCTTTCATTTAAAAAAAATTCCACAAAAAATGTTTTTCATACGGGAAGTTATTGAGCGAAAACAATTTTGCTTGATGCTAATCCCATTATGGTCGAAATTCTATTTTTCCTTGTTTCTCGAAATCAAAACTTAGGTGAGATGTGCATGCATTTTGAACTCCAAGTCGGCAGCCCCTGGATCAGTTTGGCTGAGATTTGGTCAAATTGTTGTCAGATAGCTCACCTATAAGATCAACGATAGACTGAGTAGATTCATCTTGTCTTTAAATTTTGACAACAAATGAACAAAAACCAAGATCTTGAGTGACAGTTATATTTCGGTATAAACTATACCATCATCAGACTAAAAATGCATACAAAATTAGGAGCTTAAGTAGTTACATGACACATACTCAAGAGAACAAGCATAATTCCCTGCTGGATTTTAGTCCATTGTTAAGCAATGGCGATTATCGCTTGATATGGAAGGCTCCTTTGTATAAGAGTAGGTTCCAATTGTCATCATAAACTAACACTGTGGTGTTATTCTGGACTGTATTGATTGCGTAATCCTTGTTGGTGGAAATATTTGGTGTGGTAATGTTATTTAAAACCTACAAAAACGTGTCTGCAAATTTTAATTGGAGCCTACTTTCCACTGGCGGTGGCAATAATTTCTCATCCCCAAATATATTTGCTTCTAAAAATAAAATGAGCGCGCTTATGATAAATCTGAGACACAGTTTTTTAGGCAAACATGTGAAGAAATGAAAGCTGTGTTAATCGTTTTCTTCTGTTTGTTTTTGGTGAGCATGGACCTTAATGAATGAAAACACTTAGTTTTACAAAAACCTCCTTTTTTGGGCGCATTAAACTTTTTTACCTTTTAAAGGGCATTAGCTGTAGGCATGACTACTCAGCTTTCAGAAAACATACGGTTTATGGGGGTTTGTGTTCAAACAAAGAGTGCTAGAACAATCCACGCGCAGACGACCCCATTGGGTTGGCTGATACCTTAAAGCAAAATGCAAGATGTTTTTCCTTTTTTCACCACAATGGTAAATACCATAAAAGTCATCATGGAAAGTTAAACAAACCTTTATGGTTTTAACCCAAAATACATTGTGGTTTCCATATATTTACCATTTGTGGGTTTTCTTTAAAAAACCATTTATGGTAAGAATTCCACTTTTCTATTCATGGGTTTGGTGATGGGAGTTAGTATAAAAAACATTAAAAAAAACACTGATGTTTTTTT
>OX419341.1:7736800-7809300 GCA_948470475.1 Galaxea fascicularis
GCTGAATATAAAATCATGATTTCTCTACCAATATTACTTTAGTCTTTTTGAATATATATATATATATTTTTTACTTTACAGATCACACTTAAATGAATACTTTAACCTAAAAGTCTAAGTTTAAAGATAATTGCCAGTTGGAAGGTGTACTGTGACTTTAATTGACACATGTGAATTTATGAATCATTAGAGTCAGTTCATTTGTTAAGTGTAATACATATACTGGTAATCGTACACTGAATGGTATACTACTACACTGATTCATCAGGAGAAGGCAGGATGGCAGAGTGGTTTAGGGTGCTGGATTTCAACACGGTAGCCGAGGTTCAAATCTCGCTCTGACCACTAGTTGGTGTTGTTCTCAGTAAGTGCTTGATTCAACTCCTCAGTCATCCTTATAAATAGCCAACTGGTCTGCCTCCTGTCAGTTGGGATTGTTATCATGTTATATTTATTTCAATTCTCTTTTTTATGTATTTGCTTGGTGCCACTAGCTTTGTGCTAAATACACTGCTGAGGGTAAATAAAGGTCTTATTATTATTATTATCATTATCAATGAAATAAACATGTCACTGATTTATTTTAAGTAAAGTGCAATGATATTTGCTAAAACAGTTATGGTGTTGATTACATCAGTATTCTTCCCAGGTAGTGTAAGCCAAGTAAGGTTAACCTTACTTGATTCATTTAAAATCATTGTTTATACTTACATTTTAAAAACTGAAGAAACTTTACTTACTGTAAGACGCGTTCAGTTTTTCATTATTGTTTTTTTCATTTTTTAAAACCTGGTTAAATTAAACATATTTAATTGGTGTGAATGGGGTATCATTGATTCAGTTATACTAAAAAGTTACTGACTGTAAATTTATTTCTTGTAGACAGCTTAATCGGAGACTCTTCCTTGGAATATTTTCTGTAATTCTTTATTTCCTATTATGTAGGCATCTCGATAAGGATACCTTAAGAAAAAAGCACATAAAAAGGGAGTGCTATTTTGACGTTTTTTTGAGCACCAATTTCACCATGAGAGGGAATGAATAGGAACTGAAAAAGTTATAAACTAGATGCTCTTGGGCAACTTTCACTGTTACATCGTGTTCTGAATACAAATACAGAAACCGTAAAACAAAACAACACAAAGATAAAACAACACTTCACAACACCTAAAAGGTTCTAAAATGCATGACAGAAAATATTAATTTCTTTTGTTTTACGTCATCTGTTCTAGTACGTCCTTACTTAAAGTAAAACTCGAAACTTCAAAGATTTAGACTAAGTCTATTGTACCTTGTTGAGGCATGTACAAGGACTTTTTAGTTCAGTTTATGTCAACACAGTCCATTAAACTGACTATTGTAAAGAGGGTAACAAGAAGGCGATAAGCAACCGCAGTCCAGAACGCTCTCGTAGTTTGAGACACTCCTGGCTCAGCGCATGGGCTCAGCGAGGTTCAAGAAAGGTAACATATTCTCTAGGGTCTGGGGACGAGTATTCAGTTGATACTCTGTTGTAGCTCAGCTCTGTGCGCCTATTCACGAGAAGGTCGAGAAGACATCGATTCAAAACTGTTTACAATATTTCGAAGAAGTACATGCAAGTGGTGAGCTTTATCAACTCAAAGTATAGCATTTTCTTTAATATGAATATGTCATAATTGAATTTAATTAAAACCTGAAAAAAATTCAGGACTTCAACGGGGTTTGAACCCGTGACCTTGCGATACCTCTAACCGGTATCTGGACAACTCGTCCCCGAGACAATTAACCCCGGACTACTCGCCCCCGAACTTAAGACAACTAGCCTCCAACTTACAGACGATTAGCCTCCAACTTTACATTGTGTCACAAAGGTAAAAATATCTCTTAGTCAACTCGTGATGAAATCTATTTATTGCATTATTTACTTCGATCACAGACGTAGCCTGTAAATTAAACGGCCATTGAATGTGTGAGATATTTTGTCTAAATTAACTCGATAAGAACTTATTATGCATTCAAAATATGACAACTCGCTTAATTTATGTGTTGCTTTTGCGATTCTAATTTTTAAAATTAATTTCAGCTTACTACAATTGACTTACCCATTGTTAAACAACCTTACTCATGATTCTAACACATTCACATTCAAGATACTACAACTCGCTTAGCTTATGCATTGCGTTTGCTAATCTGCTATAATTAATTTTGGCTTACTACAATATGGAATACTACAGCTATATTGCGTAAACTTAAGTTTCGCGATTCTAAAGACAACATGATAGAAATGACACTAGACTTACAACGGATTTACCAAATGCGAGCAGGCTTCTAGAAGCTGTTTTGAGTTTTTCTGTCCTGCTTTGTACTCATTCCACAAACTGAACAGTTTCTTCTGCATGTTCTTGTAAGTTGTTTTTTGATGCCTTTGCAGGGCTTCTCTCCGAAAAAAGTCTGATTTAAACGAATAATGTAAGGTTGGGGCCTAATTATCTGTTAGTTGGGGACTAATTGTCTTAAGTTGGGGGCTAGTTGCTTAGGTTCGGGGGCCAGTAGTTCGGGACTAATTGTTTCGGGAACGAGTTGTCTGACTGTGAAATGAATCATATAAACTGCGGATATGAAATCAATTAAAGACTGATCCTCGCAGTTTTATATGCAACTATATACAATTGCAAAAGAAGCGTGAAAAAAATTCAAGACTTAAAGTTAATATGATTCATTTAATATCACTCACATTCTTCACTTTCACCGGAACATATGAATCTACACTGATTGAGCTGCTCCCAACATTAATAATTTCATAGCTCAGTTGGTTAGAGCGTCGCACCGGTATCGCGAATTCATGGATTCAAACCCCGTTGAAGTCCTGAATTTTTTTACTTCTTTCACAATTGCATATAATTGCGTACATAACTGCAAGGATCAGTCTTGCTTCTATAGTTTACACGTGACACTGTTCTTGTTTTAATAAAAAATATAGAAAAGCTTTTACCTGTCTTCAGTTACCCAAGTGGAATTGTTGTATGATTTGATACTTAAGATTACTTGCAATAAATATCACAAATAAATATTCATTCTTGAAGAACGACCTTTAAAATCTGAATCATTTGTGAAGGAATGTATTTAGTCTCAGGTCTGAGTTTTCGAAACACCTGGTAGAATGTTCGGAGTCGACGTGCAGGGATAGCCTGAGTAGCTTTGCCAAGTGTTGCAAAAAGCACAGCCAAAATAACTATTTCATTTTCAGTCTTTCACTAATTATCTTGTTTTCAATGTTGTTTTCAGAAGTCCGAACTGTTGAAAAACGAACCAGAACAGCCACGAAACTCTTCAGTCACACCAAAAAAAATCACTCATTTTATTGTTTGTTTACGTTGAACGCCGGGAAATCCAAGGTAAAAGCCGAAACTGACAAGACTGAATTGTTAGTTGCATGTTAAGGCGGGCTATGTTTTAACCTTTTTAACAGTTTAAATGAATTCAAATTAGTTAAGTCCGCCTATTGAGTCAAACGTTGAACTCAGTTCACCGAGTTTTACTAAATCATAAAAATAAACTGATCGAAATTGACTAACACAGTGATATATATCAAAATGATTATGTCTTTAATTCGGCTCATGTGAAAATCAGCTTTGACCCAAAGTTTATCTTCAACTGTTTCTTACGCCTGGCCGGCCGTGAACAACATTTTAGCCGATCTAACTGAAATTAGTGGAACTTATTTGGGCCAAAAGCCGTACTTCACATAAATTTAATGACTGAGGCCCCGTTTATATGGAGAAAAGTTGCCCCGGGTAGAAGGGTCACCCGCCTACCCGAGCTACCCTGGGCGAGCTAACTTTTCATACATTTCCTTACAAAACTTGGAGAACTGTTTACATGAGAAACAAAAAGTTGGCTCGACCAGGAGGGTGATCCTCCTAGCCTGGTCACCCTCTTTCGCTGGTAGGGTCACCCTCCTAGCCGGGCCAACTTTTCTTTATATAAACACTTTGGCTCGGTCAGCCGGGATGACTCCACAGAAATTGAAGTCTGTGTTTTATCTTTAAAATGAATATTGTGGCTTAAATTGCTATCAAAAAGTTAAATCTAAGTCAACAGTGACCAGTGTGAGTGATTTAAACAATGGAGATTCAACCGAAAGAGGCATATTGGAGATATGAATTATTAAGCAGGGCCAATGAATAATTGAGTAGGGTCAACTTTGACTCGGTCAATCGGGACAACTTTACTCATGTAAACAGTCGTGAGAAGTTGGCTCGGCAAGGCGGGTGACCCTTCAACCCGGGACAACTTTTCTCCATATAAATGGGGCCTGAGTTTAGTTCAGCTCATGTAAAGTACGGCGTAATTAAGCTTGACATCACTACTGAAGTCAAAAACTGAATTGGTCAAATTCAACTCGAATCATATATTTTGGTTACTTGTATAATTTGTCTATTATACATAGGCAGCTGAAATGATAAAAACATTTATACGTTCTCGCAATTCCCTTCAAAATCATATCCCATTTTAGACCAAAATCGTCAAAGTCTTCATCCATTTTCAGACTAAAATGATTCAAAAGCCATACCATTCAGGGTGACACATACCTATATAGGTTATATAGGCAAGTAACCCTTGCCCGGGAAAAGAGGTTCTGGAGTTGCAGCGTATGACATCAAAAACACCAGTTGTTCTCAGTTTTATTCACAATGGTATAGCCTATACACATGTTAACAACGTACAATTCGCCTTGATTGCCAGCTTCATTTTGTTGACGATGGACCTCTAATTAGTGCACAGTCGCCATCACAAACAGGTTTCATCACACAAACGTCAAGGAGGTCTAGGTTTCTAGTGACCATTTAGTCTATGAAAATACCAATTTTTGGAACGTCGATGCATCAAGGAAGTTTTGTTACTTGTGCAAAGGCAAAATGTTATATTTAACGTGAAGAAATGATGAACAATTCACATTCAGAGGCCAACTACATGAACGCCCAGCTTACCACACTTTCTTTGTTCACATGTGAAGTATTCTTTAAAAGGACTACACCACGACGATTTTGTTGTTTTGCATCAATTCCTTCAAAAAACCGTTACTTCTAGTTTTTACTTATACAAACAATGTTCCTGATAAACTATGAGGTGGATATCAAATTAATTTTATTAAAGAAAACAACCTATAATATGGTTTTTGGTATTTTTTCTCGAGATAGCATCAAAACATAAAAAAAAAAATGATTCAAGCTTTTTAAGTTTCCATCCAATTTCATCCTTGCCGCATTAGTAACAACAAATGACAGAAAACATTTTTACTGTTCACAGTCTTAAATAACAAAACTAAACCATTATTGTTGAATCTCAATTGACGGTAAGACACCGCATTTTACGCTTTAAAAAAATGTTAAAATGGTGTGACATAGCCTGTTTAAGTATACTTCGCCTCCACTTGCCGAGTTCAGTATGACATTTTTCTTTTGACAGTATAAAGAAATTTCATATGTGACGAAAGAGACATGGCACATCAACAAGCTGAAAAGTGATATAAACAACGTTGTATTAGCAGCAATGCGAATGCAGACTTATTTTCGGTTCCAGCTAAACAGGACGGAAGGCCTCCCACTTTAAAGTGCACCCCACCCCAAATTCTCTTTTTCGGCTAAAAAATTTACATTTTACGAGTATATTTTTCCGAAAAAAACAAACAAAGAGATTTGGTTAAATAGTTGCAGCATGCGTAGAATGAGGGGAGAATGGCGAGGACTGGGAAAAAAAAATTTCAACGAGCCGGTCTTCCGGAAACTCTTTCCTTTTCCCTATCCACCTCCTTACCGCCATTTTTTAACTCGTTATCCTCCTCTCCTTTTTTGCCTTCCACATTGGATAAAATCTTCACTGTTATACGTCTCATTTAAGTTGAGTTCCTGATTGGGTTTAATTTAGGACCACATAATGCACTTATCAATGTACACTTCATGAGGCAGGGGAGGGATGGAAATGTAGGTAAGAGATGGGGATTTGACTAAGTCAAAACTTTGCTCAATTTCCTGACGGCGGGGTAGCATGCATTCATCAAACGTAGTTAAAAACTGCAAGTCAGTGGTTAAAAGTACCAAATAAAAACAAGCTATGCACATAGTTTTAATAACTGATTACCCGGTATTAATCTCACAAACGTGATTTAGCCTATCTCCTTTACGAAACAACATGATTTGTGATGTACAGCATTATACTGGTTAACATAGTTCGTACACAAGAAAAACGAAATTAAACTAAAAGTTTATTAAACAATGTAATAATAAAAATAACCATCCTCAGTACTTTACACTCAAACTCAGAACTCAACATGCTTCTAAAAGTAATACTAAAGGAACCGAATTTTCAATGCGTAAAATCTGCATCATACTGTAACATACTTGTGCTGATTTGTGTAAACTTATTTTGATGAATGAAAAGACTACAAGTGTATTTGTACAAAGATAGTTTCAACTTGTAGTAGAATATTCAGCTAATCACAACTGTGGCGATTTATTACTGCAGTATAGTGTATTTCAAATTGAGACTTCAGGTCAATAAAAACGCTCACCTCTTCTTAGAATGCCACGCCAACCAAAGCCAAGAGAAATAACGTTAGGTAACCACACTTTATCTCAGTCCCAGTCTCTGTACCAGAAAAATCAAATGTCCCGACCCCCGAGAAAAGGTACTACATCAAAACTCCCACTGAGGGGATAGATTTCGCCATCAAATCTCTACCCTTGCCCGCACTCCCTCCCCCCCTCCCAAAAAAAACAAATGAGTTTAGCCAATCAAACACCTCCACATCTCCCATGTGTCAATCAAAACCAATCTAACCAATCAAAATAAATGGGAGCCAACACCCAAAAAGGTTGCACACAGTACCAATTGCGTACTTGAATTTGGTACTTGTCGAGGTAAGTCCTTCGGTTATTTGTATGTTACTTTTATTACATGTTTGTCATAGCTCTATCCTTTAACATCATCCACTTTAGTCACAAAATTTGATCGCTAAACTACACTTACTTTCTTGTCTAATATCGTTGATCGAAGTTAACCAGTTTCCTTTACTAACTTCACTCGGGACAACTTGTTTCACGCGCAAATGTGTACAAACTACGAGACAACACCAAGTCATCTTTGAAGACAACGCAATTCATCAACAACTTATGCTTTGAATTTACCAAAAAACGTGAACTCAACACTGTACTCTCAGCCTTGGAATTCCAAATTTGCTTACCATGTTATACAGTAGTGACGGTCTATGTCCTCGTTTTTATGGCTTGCCTAAAATCCATAAGACGGGAATTCCTTTGAGACCCATTGTCTCTTTTGTTAATTCTCCGACTTATGCGGTTTCGAGTTATCTCGCGAAAATCTTGTCACCTGTTGTTGGGAATACTGATTACACTGTCAAAAATTCCTGTGACTTTGCGGATTTTATAAGAGGTAAAACTCTTGACGCAGGAAACGAGCTGGTTTCTTTCGACGTTGTTTCCCTCTTCACCAAAATTCCGGTTGATCTTGCCATTAGTGTTGCTGAAAAAAGACTCAAACAAGACGCTTCATTGGGACAAAGAACTTCTTTGCCCGTGGAGGATCTTATAGATTTGCTGTCTTTTTGTCTCAACACCACTCAGTTCGCACACAATGGCACCTACTACCAACAGGTTTTTGGTACGGCTATGGGTTCTCCCGTTTCTGCTGTCATTGCCAACATGGTAATGGAAGATGTGGAACAAAGGGCTCTGGCTTCCTCACCGATCCAGCCTTTGTTTTGGAAACGATATGTCGACGATGTCATCTCTGCGGTATCCGGAAATGAAGCGGAGCGCCTTCTTTCACATTTAAATTCAGTTGAGCCGTCTATCCAGTTCACCATTGAGCGTGAGAATGATAGACGTTTGTCTTTTCTCGATTTGAATGTCTATAGGGCGCATCGTGGAAATTTAGAGACAAGTGTTTATCGCAAACCCACGCATACCGACAAATATCTCGCATTTGACTCCCACCACCCCATCTGCCACAAAAAATCCGTAACCAGAACTTTGCTCACGAGGGCTGATTGTTTGCCATCTTCATGTGATTCTAGGGCCAAAGAGCGAAAATATGTTTTTGACGTCCTAAAGGTCAATGGCTACCCAAACACTTTCCTTCGTAACTGCTTAAAACCAGTTACTCCTCCTCTTAACACCTCCGGGGACGAGGTTTCGGCTACAGGTTTTGCCGTCATCCCGTACATCCGCGGTGTTACAGAACCCATTAAGAGAGTTTTGTCTAGCCACAATGTCAAAGTTGCACAAAAACCTTTTCAGACGTTGAGTCATATTTTTGCCAAACCTAAGGATCCTGTGTTGAAAGAACAACGAACTGACGCTGTTTATTCTATTCCATGCAATGACTGTGATCATGAGTACATCGGACAGACCAAGCGTCAGCTTGGCACGCGTTTAAAAGAGCATCAAAAAGCAGTTTTTCTTTGCAAAAAGGAAAATTCCGCTTTGTCGGAACATGCTTGCCAAACCAACCATACAATAGCGTGGGATAATTCCAAAATTATCACCACTAACCGGCGGTACCATCAACGGCTTTGTTTGGAAGCTTGGCACATCAACTTCGCCCACGCTCCTTTAAACCGTGACGATGGCGGCCTTTTACCTGACACCTATTTACACCTCATCAAAACAAAAGGTCGTTAATTAGTAAGCGTATAAAAGGCTCCTTTTTGCAACACTAGATCACCCCTGATGAAGACACTAGACAGGAGTGTCGAAACGTTGGGTCGTGAATTGTAACTTTTTAAGTTACATTCATCAAACTTCAAACCAGAGTAGCATCAAACCATGTCTGCTTACCAATTGTTAGTTAGGTCAGCCTATAGTCAAACTTTTCAACGTTCATTTCATGATTCATTTTGTTAAATATTTTATATAAAAAGTATATGAAGACTAAAATTAGTGTTTAAATTTGCTCATTTACATTTGTTCCTCTCACATTTTTCTTAACACTTGGAGATATTTAGTAAATTTTTACAAATACACATTCAAAACGTAAACGCACACAGTGGTGGCATGTTAATGAAGTTAACACCTCATTTCTTCATCTTTTCAGCTTTGGAAAATTAAGCCGCAACATCCAGGTAAGTCACTAACTAAACCATTCATTTTCTTTAGTCCATGTTTAACTATCCACTTTACATTTGTTTCTTTGAAATTTTTCTTAATACTTCGAGATATTTAGTCAATTTTCACAAATACGCATTCAAAACGTAAATGCGCACAATATGCTGGCATGCATGTTAATGAAATGAACAACTTATTTCTTCACTCTTTTAGCTTGTGAAAATTAAGAGAAAACAATCAAGGTAAGTCACTAACAAACTATTCATTTTCTTTTATCCATGTTTAACTTACCATTGATTGATATCAAATAAAAGAAACAACATTGTCTGGAGTATTCTTTACAATTTTTGTAGCCATGCACTGATGTAGTTTTCAACTTGAAACATTTAAAAAGAAAGTAGTACTTCAACGCAGTTTTCCTACAAAATGTGCTTAGCTCTGAGGTGGAACGAAATTTCGCATACTTGGCAACAATAAAAGTGTTGATTTTTGTCAGGCAAGACAAAAAACTGTTAGCATTCTTTCATTACGCATTGTAAGGTAAAAATGTCAACTTCATATTTTTGATTTCATTTCAGCAATATGGCCACTTTGCAAGACGAAGGGTAAGTTACTAACAAAACATTTCACATTTATTTTCTTTTGTCTTTTCAATTCTTGCAAAAAAGTCCATGTTTAACTCTGTATCAATGAATACCAAATTCACGCCATAAACATATCATGGTCTGGATTGGAGTGTACCTTCCAATTTATCATGCGCTGATCTAGTTTACACTTGTAAGAGAGAAACTTGAAACATTTGAAAACAATTTTTTTATAAAAAGATACCACTTTAAATCCAGACTTACCAGAAAATGTACTGAGCATTGAAATCTCGCGAAACTTGGCGCACCTGGCAAGCAACAACTTTATACCCTGGCGTGAACGAAGTCATGAATTCGCGCCTCTTGTATTTCGCGTAATGGCGGCTTGTTTACTTCCGCAAGAGACTTTCTCTAGGGGAAATAAACAAGCTGACTACACGAAATAGAAGAGAGGCAAACAACTTCGTACATGCTAAAAGACTTGCTGAAAAGAAATCTCTGCCAGCAGGGTAGCAACTATTGAAAAATTTATTTGTGTGGCCAGAATACACGTATGCAATCAGGCTCAAGAAACTGTTATCAGCGCTGCTTGCGAAAAATATATGAAAGAAGCTTTGGTTCATATTACATAAGCAAAACACAAACAACTGTCAAAAAAATCGATCAAATACACACGTGGAATTTCAAGCTTTCCTCAACTCAAGTAAAACTATGGAATTGTAACAAAGATAAGAACATCAAGGGTTTTGATTAACAAACATTTAGTGCAAACTTTTAACCTTTAGACAGCAACACACTGAAGGCAGAAAGTTGTTAAGATGCAAGAAATTCTACAAAATAGCCTTATATGACTTAGACAGACTTTTCGTTATCAGTAAGCCTAAGCTTAAATTAAACCTTTACAAAATTTGAATTGGAAACTATTGAACAGACAAAAACTACATACGAGAGTTCATCAATTGAGGATTTAATTAAAGGTATCTTGATGGTCGTATTGTCGATTTGTACAAATCAACGACCCATCATCAACAGAAGATTGATAACTTGCAAACAAAAGATAAAAGTAAATGCAGTTTGATGTGTTCATGTGTTAACGTTCTCCCTACCGCAAGAGATTTTCAGTCTGTAAACAACGCCACATCACTTCTTGTACTTCTCAAGGCGAACACATACGATGCAGTGAAGGATAAAACTACAAAAAGTCCGTAAAAAAGTGTTTTCTGATGTCCCTTCCACGATTTTTCAACCAAATTACAAACTGTTATTTTCACCACGCGCAAAGGCAAACAATGCACACGTCCCAAATCTATCAAACCTACCCACAGTCCTCTGGCATTTTGAGTCCACGTTCCATCAAACAGCAGTCGCATGACTTTACTTAAATTACCTACAACTGTAGGAAGATCTACTTTGCTAAATTTTCCTCCAATTATTTCTCTGAAAATGCGATGTCCTCAACAAGAAGTGTAACTCAAAGAAGTATTTTGTCCTGAAGAAATCATTCTTCAAGAACAAATGATAGTTTTGTCAAAGTGAACAATATAGATGTACAGTTGAAATCATCTAATGCAAAAGGTTAGATAATTTATTCAAAATGTTTGAAGGTTTCTGAGAACCTTCCTACAAACGAACTTAAGGTTTAAATATGAATTTTTACCTTACTTTATCTTTAATACACCAGTTTGCTATGCTCTAAATAAATCACTATAAACGAAATTTGCAATAAGTCTGTCAGTGTTCTTCTGAAATAGTAACTAAAGTTAGTTTGCTTCATCTTCACATACTTCAACTTGTGCACCACATACACCTTACATGTATGTGGAGACACAGGATTGTCTGAATAAATGTTTTGTTAAAAAAACTTATTGTCCAGTTTTTTTCCAAATTTTAATTTACAGAATTTCAGAACAACTTGTAAAGGCATTAACCTTGACTACTGGTACCTTCTCTGAGGAGGGTTCTCGTGAAACGTGATCGCCTGTTTTTATTCTCCGTGATCTGTTATTATAAAAAAATATTATCCGTGAATTGTGAATCATATGCTTATTGTGACACGTGAAAGCAAAAAGTTATTTTTCGTAAATCGTGAAACTTGACCAGAAATCTGCACTTTTTTCCATGAAAATGGACCTGCCATGCAAAAGAGTCTGCAAAAAAGATGTTTTTTGGATGTTGTCAAATTGCGTGAGTTAAGTCCCAGGGGAGGTACTTGGGTCAATTTTTGCTGGGTATGTGCCGCTGGCCTCTCAGAACCCCTACCCCATTATAGTCTATTCTGTGGCCAATTATAGACCCCATCTTAGTCACTTTTGGGAAAATGTAATTTTCGCGATCCCAGCTTAGTCACTTTCTGTTTATGCCTCTACCTTAAGTAGGTCATCCTAAAATGAATTGACACCTTTGTTAAACTGATTGTAGAACACTTTACTTTTCACCTACAGTGCAAACATTCTGGTACATTTGCTAACCGTTAGAATTTACAAACGTACTGTCATAAATAGTTGAAATGCGAACATTCTTCCTTAAAGAGAACGTCATAATGGTTTCTTACATGGATAAAAAGAAATTACGATGGACGATAACAACGCAGAATAGCCGGAAAATAAATACCGTAGTACGGATGATTTGTTGGACTTTGTTGTGGACCCAGGGGTTCTGCATTATTGTGCAATTCGTTAATGTTTAAGTTGTGATTCACGAACAGAAGTCAATGCGAGCCAACTGTTAAATATTAAAACAACAACACAAACCATTTTCTAACCACGAATCTTCCTAGTCTTAAATGCCTGCTAGCCAGAATTTTATCTCAGAAATCCCAAAAATGCGCAACCCCATTCTAGTAACTTTAAAAAAAATGTAACTTCATTATAGTCACTCCAGTCGTGAAAATGCGACCCCATCCAGCGGCACATCCCCGTTAGCCTCTTATAAGGAAGTATCCCCCCCCCCGGGAGTTAAATACATGATGGACTTGACAGAAGATAATAAAACAAATTGATTGGTGCATGGCCTTTCTAGGACTTCTAGAGTGAAATGAGTCAATATGGAGTCTTCTTTGTTCCTCGTTAAGAACGTTATTTTCCTTGAACTGTGAAACTCGAAAAGTAATTATCATGATTCGTGATTTGCCATCTTTAATAGCCGTGAACTGTGCACATGACCCCCCTTACGCCCCCTCTTTTCTCTCTCCATCCTTCATACAACCATTTCAAATTTCTTGCACCTGTTTGCTCCATGCCCTGAGGCAACTCAATTTATTTTGACTCATGCTTGTAAACCTGATAGTACGATGTACATCAAGTAGTAGATCAAATAATACCAAAAGCCAATTTTATACACTGATCAGTATAACAAGCAAAATATTTCACATATCAATCAAGTCCAACAACATATATACCCCACCTTCAGCAAATCCGAGAGCATTACATCTAAAAAAATTGTTTAATTATCAAAATTTACAGTCAAATTCTCCACCAGTTATGGCTTCGCAAAGCATCAAATTCCCCACCCTCTAGATATCTTGGCAAATTAACCCAGCCTTTTAATAAAAATGTGTGCAAACTTACTAAATAAGGTATAATTATCCAGGTGAGTGTAGTTCTGAGTCACTGCTGTTTTAACAACCTCAGCAGGTCATCAATTAATTTTTCGCCATTACCACATTTCAACTTTCTTTGTCATTCCTCCAATCTTTAAATAGGCAATAATTCTTTTCAACAATAAAAATGCAAGACAAATCATGGAATGATTCTACTAAAGTTCCAAGGAATGAATTACATAATTCTTTTGCTAATTCTTACCAATGGGTAACAGTTTTCTGATTTTTAAATACCCAACTGTTCAGACTACACTTTGCATCAAATTCCCACAATACACAACTACTTAAGCAGAAGTCTTTTTGATATAGATTTTGTAATAAAAACTAACGATAAAAAGTCACGACGTTTCGACCCCTTGGAGGTCATTTTCAAGTGAGAATAAAAGTTTTAACAATTAGCATAAATATGTAAAAACTAGATAAAAATGCGGCGAGCGCCGAAATGTGATAAAATATGTACAAAGTGCTAAAATATGGAGTAATGAACAGTAGCTAGAGAAAAACAATAGACAAAAAAATAATTAATTACAAGAACTGTTCTAAACAAATAATTTGGCGCGGATAGAGTCACACTGTTTGTTTAGCGATGGTTTCAGTTCTTTTATAAAAAACATTTCAAAAAGAAGACAATCAAACTTGTTCTGGCACTTTCTCAGGATTCTAAAACTCTTTGCGATGTTGTTAGGTTCCAATGCATGTTTCTCTCTCAGATGGTCGCCGATGGTTGCCCCTTTGTGCTCTTCAATGCGCTGGTTGATGACACCCTTAGCGCAATGCCTGATGTTGAAGCAGCTATAGATTTCTTAACGACACTAAACAACAGTCACCCTTCTATTGATTTCACAATGGAGCTCGAAGAAAATGGCAGACTACCCTTTCTTGGAATGAATGTAATCAGGAATGGATGCTACCTGAACACAACGGTGTACCGAAAACCAACTGACACCGGACTGTTGTTACATTATCACAGCCACGTTGACGCGAGATATAAACGGTCACTGATAAATACCATGCTTAACCGTGCGTTTAAGCTCTCGTCTACATGGAAGGCCTTCCACGAGGAATGTGAACGCCTCAAAGTGATCTTTTCCCGTCTGTGTTATCCTGAAGATCTTGTGCAGTCCACCATCCACCTTTTCATTGATTCAAAAGTTTCCGAGGAATCACGCACCCACGTTGATGAGAAGCGTGGGGACCCAATCAGAGTCGTGTTGCCCTTCAAGGACCAAAAATCTGCGAACGCCGTACGGAGACAACTTGCCGACCTAAGCTGTAAGATCAGTGTGGATATTACCCCTGTCTACACGAGCAAAAAGATCAAAGAAGAGATCCGGGTCCGTGAAGAGAAGCCACCCCTTGTAAGCCAACACTGCGTTGTGTACCAATTCAAGTGTGACCTGTGCGACGCAGGTTATGTCGATATACCTGCCAACACCTTCACCAGCGCATTGAAGAGCACAAAGGGGCAACCATCGGCGACCATCTGAGAGAGAAACATGCATTGGAACCTAACAACATCGCAAAGAGTTTTAGAATCCTGAGAAAGTGCCAGAACAAGTTTGATTGTCTTATTTTTGAAATGTTTTTTATAAAAGAACTGAAACCATCGCTAAACAGTGTGACTCTATCCGCGCCAAATTATTTGTTTAGAACAGTTCTTGTAATTAATTATTTTTTGTCTATTGTTTTTCTCTAGCTACCGTTCATTACTCCATATTTCGGCACTTTGTACATATTTTATCACATTTCGGCGCTCGCCGCATTTTTATCTAGTTTTTACATATTTATGCTAATTGTTAAAACTTTTATTCTGACTTGAAAATGACCTCCGAGGGGTCGAAACGTCGTGACTTTTTATCGTTAGTTTTTATTACAAAATACACAACTAACTTCATATAAAGCCTCTTATAAAAGTAAAATTCACATAGCTTTCATTTACTCTGAGCCAGTTATGGGATAACTGAAGCTTTTATATACAATGCTTTAAATTTCTTATTAATAAAGCCAAAATCCATGAAAGTTGATATAGTTATATACTAAAGAATAATTTAACCATTTACAGCAGTGATTATATTGGCATGAACACCTAAAATCTGTCTGGAAATTTTGTGTTGTAACCAATCACAGGCGAGGTTTTCACACCACAAAAACCACAAGCAACTAAAAGTTTCCCATTAGTCACAAAACAAATTAGTTTCGTTTTTAGTAACACAAGCTGTCTTATTAGGAATTTTAAACACCGCTGTTCCCCAAGATCAGTGCTGAAGACTGCATTCAGAACATAATGCAATTTCAGAAAGAAAAATTTTAGGAGCCGACGCAACGCGACCAAGACCAGCTTTCCATGTAACAACATATCACATGAAAATTGTGGTGTTTTTGTTTCAGATAGCATAATCCTTGCCAATATTTTTTTGTAGAACAAGGGGTTGAATTTATGTGGGCTAGCGATTGAACCTTAACCTTTACCAAAACAAAAGTATGGGAATGATATCAGAAAGTTTGGACCATATCTGACCCATATATGGGAATGGCATGGGAAGGCTGTCCCACAAATGATCAACTTTTTAAAATAATTTCCCTTTTAACACTTTAAAATTTGCCTCAAATAATCACCTCCCTTTAACAATTGTACCCTTTTAGAGCACTTAAAACTGTCCAAATAATGGCCACAATGTGGCTTGCCTATAGATTATTTGCCTATTATCGTTCATATGTGTTACGTACATGCGTGAAATCTAACATGTCCAGTTCGTTTTCGCTCAATCTCAAGTTATCTTTGTCTTCCAATTCAATACCTGAATCATCCATGTCTGGCATTTGCTCATTGCTGCATAACACGCCAGACAACATGTTTGTGGTCTCGGCTTGAAGTACTTCATCAGTGGTGGCAGTGTAACGAAGTTCACATGGCCGTTCGCAAAACATTTCTTGAACACCCGATTCACATTTGTTAAGGCCATTACAAGCAACAGTTGGCGATCGGTTTACTTTTTGGAGGTTTCCTTTTCGTTTCCTTACAGCGGAAAATTTATATGGATTAGAATGACACATGTATTCTCAGTAACGGCCTCTTCGTTTTCGTATAAGCTTCATCTTGTCTGCCATTTGCAATAGACCCTTCTCCAAAATGGCGCCGACCAAGGGAGGACTGGAAACTGGGGATATGGAATATTTGCAAGATGGCAAAAAGCATGGAAGACGGAATGCAACAGAACGCGAATTTCATTACAGATATTTTAAATTGCGCGAGCAATTGGCTCAAAAACAAAAAGGGAAAGAGAAAAGGGGTCAAGTACTACCTGGAAACGTACCTTGAGGACGTTAAATTGTTGTTTTCAGCTGATTGTTGCATCGTAAAAGCAAAATGTTATCGCTCAATGAGGAAGACTGAAGCTCCTCACTCCCTAAGAATTGTATTTGACAGTGGCGAAGTTGGCACAGAGGCTGCCACTCAGTGTTCATGTAAAGATGGAACAGGAAAATCCAGCACTTAGCGGCATTATTTACCCACGTAATGGCAAAACTGTGCGATGATGACTGGCCAACTTCGCATCTACAGCAGTGGCATAGACCTCGAGGCCCTTCACTGGAACCACAGAGATGGTTTGAATCCGAGTTTGTAAATCCACGCATCGATCGCACACCTCGCGAAATGGCACCAAAGACTGTACAAGAGTATCTATATGATCCAAGACCCGTCGCGCAACGAGTTATTACAGAGACAGATGTTAAAAAACTTGGACAGAATCTCTCTGTTAACAGCCCTACCACTTATGCTTCTTGGCTCCAATACTCGAATTCAGCGAAGTACCAGTCTCTTCCATGGGGAAATTTCTTAAAGGGAAGTCCGTTAGCAAATCAGTTAAGAGATGTCTATCCCCGTAGCATAGTAGAGACTATTTATAGTGAAGACCTAGAGGGAGTGTTTGACTTCCCTGTAGAAATAATTAGTTTACCAGACGATGTAAGAAAAGGTCCACCACCTTCCCTTCCACACGAAGAGAAAGCGTTTCTAGCAAACATTATTTTATCTCCAGAAAAGGCCATTGACATAAAAAAAAAACATGAAAAGTCAGTCGAGCTGCTCAGCTTGGTATAAAGAGCAGGCATTTAGAATCACTGCCTCAAGATTTGAAGATGTTGTTTCTAGAAAAGCCCCAATTAATGACAAATTCTTACATAGTCTATTTGCACTAACAAGCTCAGGCCATGAAATATGGATTAGATATGGAAGCAACAGTTGTAAAAGAGTTTAAGGAGTTGACAGGACCTCAAGTGGAAGATTTCAAATGTGGCTGGCTGGTCCATCCTGATATTTACGGGATGGGTTGCTCACCCGATGGAATTATTTATGATCCTAATGAAAATCCATCTGTTGGTATTCTGGAAATTAAGAGTTTTTTTTCATTGAGGGGAAAGTCCATTGATGAATGCTTAAACCTGAGAAGAGACCTCTGTATTTATAGAGACAAAAATGGTGCTATAAGACTCAAACATAACCACAAGTTTTTCTTTCAACTTCAAGGCCTAATGGGGATTTCTGGGTTGTTATGGAGCAAAATCTGTATCCATTCAAAAGAGGGGTCACAAAATCTGTTTGTAGAAAAAATTGAGTTTGATTCTGGAGTCTTTCACAACCTTGCTTCAAAAGTTCATGAACCATATTTTTCTCACTGTTTGCTTTACCTATTAAGGAAGTAAACAGACAAAGCACAGAAGAGGAAAAACACATAGCAGAAAAACTTGACTACAATGTGCAGTCATGTCATTGTAAAACTGCAAGGAAAAATGTGCATCTCTTTCGTCACTTTTCGACGAAAACCAGCGACTTTTTGAACGAAACGAAATATCGCCGAAATTTCGAAATTGTATACGAATGTTCTAGCGACAATTCGAACGAAAATTCGAGAAGATTCGCGAAATTTCGAAGGAAATGTTTCAAAATTTCGAAGAACGCTCAAAAGCGTGTTTCGAAGAGTGCAGCAAATTTTCGAGGCTGAGGTAAGTTCGTTGTACAGTGTAAGAAGGCTTTCGCTTCCTTCGATCAACCCTTTGCATAAACAATTCTATTTGAGACAACAAGGCATCATGTGTTACAAGTTGCGTGACGACACTAAGAACGGCTGCGTAGGAGACTACTAGTTTTACAGCGAGGGCAAGTAATAGAATGGTGAATTGTTGAACCAATTCTATGTTTCTCTGAAATCATTCACATTTTCGAACTACTGGTATGCAAGTCAAAGCACTTTTTGTCTATAAAGAGGATCAAAACATTGCAAGCTTGGCCTTCAGTCGGAGTTAGATTTCAACCAGAAATATGCATGCATAATCAAGATCGTGGAGTATAATCCCGCTTGTTGTCATTACGATTCAGTCCTTGACGGTTAGTCTTGTCTAAAAACAAACGGACAGTTACTCTACTGAAGCAGAGTACGGGTTAAATCTCTCTAGCTCATTTTTGAAACGCTCTTCAGTTGTGGTGTAAATAAATAAACAAAGCGCGTTTAGTTCCGAGTTATGTATGTTACTGCAATTATAATGTGCAGTGTATTTTTAACAACAGTTCACTGCTTCGAAAATTCGAAAGCAAGAAAAGTTCATTACTTCGAAATTTCGAAAGAGTTCGCAGCAACGAAAGTTCGATACTTCGAAATTTCGAAAGAATTCGCATCATTTCACTGCATTTTCTTCTAAATATCGCATTGAGCGACGCGAAGTACGGCGCGAATTTTCGACGATATGTCGGCGAAAATTCGCAAGAACAATAGACGAAATTAGTCAAAATTCGCTCTCATTACTTTTGCACAGTACTGTATTTAAGGTTACTCCAATTGGCTCCAGTACATCCTTCATATTAAATCCTTTGTCTGCCATGCATTCATCTCTCTCTTCCAGCAGGCCAAGTATACCACTTTGTTTCGTTATGTCTTTATCTGAAATGCTACCTGTGTAAAGATCAGAAATAAAGGTCGAGGCTCCTGAGGGTGCAATTCCTAGCAATCCCTTGGCAGTTGTTGTGTTTTTGTAAGACGAAAAACACTGGCTTTGAGTCCTCAAGGATGATGGCTTGCAGATTTTGATTTCTGTACAGTCAAGAATGCATCTAGTAGCTGAGTACTTTTCTTTGAAGGCAACTGGCATAGTTTCCCAGATCAAATCCTTGCTTTGCCAGATGGGAAGAGATCCCAATTCAAAGTAAAGTAAGTTAATCCAAGAATGGAACACTCTTGAAACTGTTGACCTAGATACTTTGAAGAGATATGCTAGATGTTCCTCTGCGAAGGCATGTCTCAATCTCACAAGAGTTAAAAAATACTCATCAAGCATCGACAGGCTGCGAGGTCTTCCTTGTCGCAGCTGTTGCTGGTGATTTTCATCCACCTTGATATCCGACCTCCAGTATTTCAGATCCTTACACCTATCTTCCTTCACCTATCTTGATGCAAAAGGTTCATTCAAAATTTCCTCCAAATGACTGAAATGTTTTTCATTCATGAATTCATCTGTTTCTGTAAGTCAACTTTCATCATCATCAATGTCAATGGCATCAACCTTTGGAAGTACGTCGATGACACATCGATGGCCAAGATAGTCCACGAGGGTCAACCAAGTGGAATTCAAGTTGCTGTAAACGACCTAGTTAGGCAAGCCGACTTAGATAACTTTCAATTGAATGAGACCAAGTGTAAAGAGTTGCAGCTATGTTTCTCAAGGTCCCCAGTTCCCTTTGAAGCAGTTACTATTTTAATAGCTAGTTAAAACAACAAACCGATAGAGGTTCTAACTAGCGTAAACCTTCTTGCTCTCACAATTTCAAACAATCTAAAGTGGAACACTCACATAGAGAATGCTATCAAAAAAGCAGCCTCCAGGCTTTATGCATTAAGGCAACTTAAGCGTGCAGAAAAAAAAACCTGCACAGCTACTTAGTTTCTATACTACGTGTATCCGTCCCGTGTCTGAATATGCCTCCCAAGTCTTCCACAACAGTTTGCCTGAGTATCTCTCTGAAGAGCTAGAGGAAATCCAGCACCGTGCACTTAGAATTATTTTTCTAAATTTTAGCTATCAAGAGGCTCTTGAAGAGTGCAACATTGCCACCCTCCAGCCAATGGCTGATGGAGTGCCTTTTTAATGAGATTAAAGACAACAGCCTCCATAAACTACATTGCCTTTTGCCGCCATGTAATTTTTGTACTGTACCCTTAAGGAAAAAGTGCACTTTTAACCCCTTTCCGACAGATCATATTACCTTCGGGTCCTCCAGGACCCGGAAGAAAAAAAATCCGCAAAAAATCGTGTTATTTTCGATTTTCTCCAAATTTGGAACACACCAAGTTGATAAATTTACCCAGTTCCTGTGCAAATTTGCGTAGGATACGTCAAGTTAGCTTATAAGACGATTTTTTTGTGTTGGCCCATTCCCGACAGCTCCTCTATTTATGGGTCGTTTACGACCCATAAGAAAAAAAAAATCCGCAAAAAATCGTGTTATTTCCGATTTTCGCCAAATTTGGTACACACAAAGTTGACAGATTTACCCAATTCCTGTGCGAATTTGCGTAGGATACGTCAAATCAGCTAAAAAATAACGATTTTTTTTGTGTTGACCCGTTCCCGACAGCTCTTTTTATGGGTCGTTTACGACCCATAAGAAAAAAAATCGCGTTATTTCCGATCTTCACCAAATTTGGCACACAGGAAGTAGAGAGATTTACCCAGTCCCTGTGCGAATTTGCGTAGGATACGTCAAATCAGCTTACATAACGAATCTTCTGCGTTTTTTCATTTCACCCTGGGTGAATTTGGCTTCGTCGGCAAAGAGAGTTCGAACGGTGAATTTGTCGACTAAAATGGTTTTAGAAATGATACTTGAAAGGGAAAAAGATCGCTTGGGGATGTAGAAGGATAAGGAAAGCGAACCAGACCAAGAAGTGGAATGCGAGAGCGAAATTCAAGGTATGCAATGCGATTTAGTTTCGACCGTGTGGTTTCAAGCGCTACGAAATATCGTCTTGTAATGCGAGGAAATACTCTTCGCGTTGCTTTTATACGTTTGAATCCTCGCCAATTTCATGAATTGTATCCGTAAATTCACATTTGAGGGCTCAAAGGTTGTTTCGGAGTGATTTTAGGTCAAACAACGCGTTATTTAATTACAGACTCGTAATTCAATAGAGGTGTTGACAGATTGTGATTATGTTGCTATGGGGACAGAGAGGGGTCAGAGGGGGGTCAAAAAAAATTTCAAAATAATTCCGGCTTTGAACTTTTTCGGCCGAATTTTCAGGTCATTTTGCTTACAGAATAAGCTTCATTTCATCTTTCAACACCTTAGGACCATATTACAACCACTTGGAGAAATATTCATTTTTTCTCAAAAGTGATGCATAAATTATGGTAATTTGTCTCTTTCAGAATTTTTTCTCTGAAATATTCTGGGCTTTCATGATAAGATATATTTTTTTCCAAAAAGCCCATTTTATACACTTTCAAATGAGATATTTTATTCCACATTGCTGTAAATACTTGTGGAGAAAAAAATTAAAACATGTGATACTGTAAAATTTGTCTTTTTTGTGATTGTTGAAAAAGTGTTTTAATGTACCTTTTTGTACAACAAACAGACAGATGAGTAGTTGGATCATACATAATGCGGCTATTTTCTGATGGCTTTATTCTATGTTCACATAGATCTAATTTCTAAATTTTATGACATTGTATCTTTGTTCTTTTGTTCTTATTTATATACTAGTTATTAGTCGTATTGTACAGTCCATAATCCAGCCCTTGGGCTGCAATGGACTTTAATAAAGCTATCTCTCTCTCTCTATCTATCTATCTATCTATCTCAGGCAGCAGAACAGCTTAAATAATGGATTGATGACAAACATTTTTTTTTCTCTTCTCCTCACCTCACACTCCATTGTTCTCTGACTTCACACTCAGCTAATTAAATGTCTGTTATACTCAGGAGGGTGGGGAAGGGGGGTCATGATTAATTTTTTTTCAGCCTTACTTTGAGAAGGGCCATTAAAAAAAAAGCCTTTTAGGAGAGCTCACTTTTCTTAATAAGGGGGCAAGGTTAGAGTCTTTTTTGGACACTTTAAAAGGGAAGACCAAACTTTTTTCTTAGTTCAGATCCCCACCCCCCACCCCTAAATAATGACCAGTCCCTTAGCAAATAATCACATACCTTTAAACAAAACTATAACAATCTCATTTAATGTTTAAATTACTAATAAAAGTACTATTTGTTTTCATTTTCAGTACAACTGTGACTTTTGATCTAGGTATGTTTTTGTCTTTAACAAAACATTTTATCCACCTTTTGTTTGTATAATTACTTTTATGGAGGCTCTAAGACATATTGAGGCCCATTTTCACCTGTGATTCAAAATAGTCCTTCATTTTTCTTTTAAAATCATGCTATTGTTAAATGATGCCTCTGATTAGTGAATTTGTTTTATTACACTTTTCATCTGCTTGATCACAGAAAATCGTTGCTTTTGCAGTTTTGTAAAGGTTTAGACTACAAATTTATTCACTGAAACTGCCAACAATCCATCGACAGTTTTAAAATAAAAAAAACAAAATAATGAACAAAAGACAAAAGACAAAAGATCTACAAGAAAAGATTTATTTATTGTGGTACTATATCAATGGTTTCTAATTTACAGTTAAAGGAAACTAGTCATACATTATATAATTATCCTATCCTTTTACTGCCTTCAAAACCAAGTCACACTAAAACAATGAAGAAGTGACCAAAACCACAGAACTTATTGTGCAAACTAACCTTAAGGTAAAAACATCAAACATGCCGAAAATATGGAACAAACATGTATAATTTACTCACCATCAAATTGCAGCAAGTCAATTTGCAACAAACTCAGTAAATTCTTAAAAGCTAACCATCAAGTGATGAGCTCTCCACAACCCTTCAATAGTAGGCCTGTATTTAGTTGTTTAGCCATAAACAACAAGTCTTGAACCTCATATTAATATAAACGCCACCTGCAAAGTCATTACTACCACAATGCCACTGACACTTTTGATTTTGAACATGCCAAAATTTGTAAACACATCCAAATTGTTCCAAATAATTATAATAAAAAAAGAAGAAGAATAAACAAAGAAAATAAATATAACTACCTATTTGGAGATTTTTTGACGATGCCTGTGAAACTATCTAACAAAACAATAGTTTCAAACATCTACATGATTTTGCATTATATGACGTTCAATAATCAACAGTCCCTGCACACAATGTATCAAGAGTGAAAATGAATCTTAATAAGACATACAAATTCAGTCAACTCCTTTTCTTCCAGAAAAGGCAATTTCAAACTCAAGTTAAATAATATTCCTCAACTGTGTAGACTTCCTTAAGACAACAAACTCCAACTTCTAATTGTTACTAAAAAGAGTAATTCCAAAACATCGTCTTATGAGTCAAATATGTTACTATAACTCTTATATTACATCACTAATTCTCTGAGAAAAATATTTTTCACCTAAGATACTTCAATGATATGAAATTAGTTGAGTTGAAATATATCCCTCCTATTATTACACATTGTGTCTACACTTCCAGTACATTGTCACACTATGACCATTTGCACCATTTAATATTAACCCTCCAACATATCAAATCCATCTGTGCAAAAGAACAGAATATAAAACAAAAACACTTTCAATAATAATACTGTCAGTTAACTACAAACTACACAAAACAATAATTCTAAATAACTGTTAAGTAGTATAGCACGCTTATAGGGCACGTAACCAATCAGCATCGAGTATTTTGTACCACGTGGTACGATTCGACCAATCAGGTTGCGAGTTGCTAATATATTCAAGATGGCTGACACGCTGCTTTTAACTGCGCCTGCAACCTGATACCGTGGCTGATAACTGCGCCTGGTGTATGACAAAGATGGCGCCCGCCCCCAAATAAAGCGAAAACCCCCAGGAAATGAATGAAAAAACAGAAAGTGGAAAAAATGAGAAATTTTTATTTACAACAACAGCAGCTCCTTGATTGTTTTTTGGAAAAAGTGGTCAACAACAAGGCAAACAGGAAAAACAAAACCACAGTTCAATGTTCAAAGTCATGTTCATTCCTCGTCCCACGACAGCGATGTCAGCACGGCTGCATCACGTGCGATTTCGTCGTCATCGTCGTCGTCGGTGGATCCGTAACCGTAGGGGTACGACTTGAAACTGACAGGATCCACCACGCGCTTGTCGAAGACGAGACCGTACTGTTTGGTGCGCGGTGCTACGGTGATGGTCTTGGTGGCTGGGTCCCGTGGTACTCGGCGAAGAGACCGCGGCGTCGCTGAGGGAAATGCCACACCTCGTGGATCCTCACGATGCGGTACCCTTGCTCCACTGCCTCCACCAGTTCGGGCGTGCACCACGTAGCGGTGAATTGACGGTCGTCGTCGTCGTGGGAACATTGACGGGAACGGTCATGCAAGGGTTTGGGCATTTCTTCCGCCAGACAGGTTCGACAGAGTGGGAAGGTCAGTTTGCCGCCACTGCGATGAGGCAGGACGGGATGGTAGAGACCGCGGGGTGCCACCACATCCACCTTGGCCAGTCCAAAGTAATGACCAATGTCCTGGTCCTCGGGTCGTGTGAGGACGGTGGGATGACCGACGGGGTACTCGTCGTACTTGTTGACGGTGGGGTACAGGGAGGTGACGTCCACGTAACGGATCTGTTCTCCCATCGTCGGATCGACCTGGTAGTGGAGCGTGGCCGCATTGGTCCTCCCACCGAAGAAGGCCTCTCGGGGTGCCAGGGGCGACACGAGATGCAGGTCGGTCAGGAAGGTCTGGAGAGTGGCATCCTGCTTGACTTGACGGTCCCACTCGCACTCCCACTCCACGACCAGGGTGTAACCGGCAGCACGCATGGCCTCCTCCTTGGCGCGGGTGGCCTCCCTCATCTCGCCAAAGGTGCGGTCGGGGTTGAGTTTGGACTTGGAGGTACGGTCGGGAAAGCAGGACGTGCAACCGTGCCACAGACAACCGTGAAACTCGTACACAGTGTTTTTGGAGGAGTCGTAACCGTCCACTAGATGACGTCCGATTAACCGCACTTCGCCACCGTTGTTGGCGTGACGAATGAAATCGCAAGTCACTCCAGCTACGGGCGTGTCGGGGTAGGCCGCTGCCATCATCTCTTCCCCTGCCAGAACCTCCGGTGCGTTCTCCTCCCGGTGCTGGGTCCGACACTGGGATTCCTGCCATGCCAACCACTGCAAGGCCTTGAAGGACTGGTTGGAGCGTGCTCTGTGCCAACCGCGAGGGGGTTCGACGGCCACGGTGTCGGCTTTCAAAAGTTTCTTGCGCCAGAAACGATGACAGGCCGAGGCGATGGTGATACATTTCTCCATGGGACGAAACTCGGCTTCGGCGTAGAACTCCTCCTGGAACTTTTGACACCCGCGATGCAGTACGCTTCCATCTCCCGACGAAGGTTGAAGACGTGCCCGCGACGGACTTGGTCAGCGTGCCAGGTCTGGAAGGCAGCCTTGGCCTTGGACGACATCCCGTCTGGATCGTAGAACTCGGCGGCTCGCATGGGTCCCTCGTAGTCCTGGTTGGGCAAGGTGTTGAAGAGATGGGGGAAGTACCCTTTTTGCAGTTCCGTCAATCCGAAGGTGGCAGGGAAGTTCTTGAGGGGCATGGGCAGGAAACACAAGGAGTCCTTGAATGTCAGCAGGTCGGAGCGGAGAGAGAAGATCTTGACCCCCACGGTGACTTGATCGGTGACTTCGCGGTGAGTCCGGTACAAATGTTTGAGAACGAACATCCCGTCGTACCCCTTGAAGTTGTGAAAGAGGATGATGACGGAACGGTCGTCCCCGTCTTCATCCACGCACAGTTCGTCGAGGTAGTCGAAGAACTCCGAGGTACAGTCCACTCCGTAGAAGGTGTGTGTCTGCTCCTCCTCCTCGGACTCGGCGCAAATCAGGATGGGGATCTGCTCTCCGTCGGCGGTGATGTAGGACTCGTAGTCCGCGTAGACCAGGAGAGGCGGCTGACGTTCCACTCGAGCCGTGCCTTCTTCGACGTCCATGGAGATGATGGCCCGAGCACCCACGCTGTTAAGGGGAACGGTCTTGAGACGCGGAGCATCGCAATCCTCACCCTCGGGTTGGATGTAACATCGGTGGGTGGCCACTTCCACGCGTTGGGTGCAGTAAGGGCATTCGGACCAACCGCATCGGTGTTTCGGATGTTTACCTCCCACGTTCTACTCCTTCTGACAGGTGGTACATTTTTTCAAGGTGTGGCAGAGGGACGAGGCGCGTTGGTTGGCGGTACCCTGGTAGTGTTGGGCCAGGCACGCATCCCCCAAGAACGAACGATGGCAGAGATTGCAAGGGACGGTAGGGCGAGGATGTCTTGTCGTCCGTTTGGCGGACACGTGATCGGAACAGTTCTTGGTGCGGCAAGCACCGCACCACTTGCCCTGACAAGAATGATTAGCGTGATCCTCTTTGTCGTAGCCGCGGTCGCACTCGTGGCAATAGTAGGACTTGGACAGGAAGGCAGAGAACGAGTTGCACCCGTCGTAATGACGATCCGACTTGACTAGCAAGATGAGCTTGTCGGACTGGATGGGACCCTTGTAAATGATGCTGTAGGGAGGGTCGACGGTCATCACTTTGATCTGGTAGCCGGGCAGGGCAGCTTGGAACTTGGCCAACTCTTCCAAACCGCAGGGACCTTCGGGGACGCCCGCCAAACGATGGAGGTCACGAGCCAATCGAGCTTGCAAGGGACGACCTTGTCGGAGATTGCGGTAGTTGGGACCGCGTGCACCTTCGTCGGCCAGGGCTTGCATGGTGACGATAGCCCTCGCGCAACACAGATCATCGTCATTTTTGATGGTGACGATGCACCGTTTGTCTATTTTCTTGAGGGCAGCGGTAGCGGCACGATAACGTTTGCCGTTTCCTCGACCGGGAGCCGGTGTGCGGATGAAAGTCAGTTCCGTATGCAGGGGCGTGTCTGCATCAAAAGACTCATTCGAATTGAGCTTGCCCGCCAACGTGTGTAGGTACGTGTTCAACCGATCGCTGCCGTCTCGGAACTCTTGGACCGTGAAGGTGGCCGACTGAAAAGGGTGGCAAAAGGTATCCGTGGTGGTCTGCAACACAAAGTGCAGGCGGTAATGAGGCTCGATGGCAGGGTCCTCCTGGATTTAGTCCATCACGGCACGATGGAGGGCACCCGTTAATTCCTCTCCCAAATTATCGTCCCGCGTCGGGTCTCGACGGTGCGTCAGGGTGGCATCGAACACGCGTCTGTCTGTCACGTTTCTCCAGCGTTGGCGCGGAGCGGTGGGTACGAGATGAAAATCGAACAAATGCCCACCTGTTTGATTGCTGGCCTCGACCATGTCCATTTCATTCAATTCCTCGTCTGTCACGTGGTCGGTCCAATCCATGATGATGGTCACTAATGCTTGCAAGAGCACACACACACGAAAAAATGAGTGCTCTCTCGTACGCGCCGGGTCTTATATACGCGATGCATTTTGTGACGTCACGTCACCATGTCGATGCATTGGACGTCAGAGTCTGAATGGGGATGGGGGGTATCCCCCCAATAGCACGTGGACGAGGGTTGGCATGGCAATGTGACGTCAAAACCCAGAGTGTATAAGAAGGAGACGAGTGCGAGGACCACCATTTTCACTTCATCTTGAGTCGTTGAAGAAGACGGAAGAAGAAAGCGATCACGTGATGAGCGACGGTGAGATGTGGGAGTTGGCTCCCACGCCCTTGAGCAATGACCATTGTGTCATTTGTTTAGAGAAGTGTAAAGGACCGCTGTACCGAGGAGGACCCATTTGACCCCGGAAAATGGCCTGCTGTGGTGTGGCGATCCACGAACAGTGCGTGAGGTAGCTCCTGGATCACACGCCGGACGGAGTGACACCCTGCTGCCCACATTGCAGAGAACTGAGACCGATACCGTTCACGTCGTGCCAGTGCTCTTTCTGCCAAGGAACGTCACCCTGACGACCCGGACCGCCCCACGGACAAGACCCAAGGGGGTTTTTCAACCCCCGCCTTAAATGTCAAGAAAGTCAATGACCACACATATATGTGCATGGCGTGTGTGTTTTTTTTTATTGAACTCATAAACCTAGTTTTACTTTAGCGTGCATGATGTTTTTGACGATGGCTTCCGTCCACGTCTTCTTGCCCGGTAAATTCTTGATCTTTTCGATCATTTTCTTGTCGGCTGCATGCTTGTCTTTCAACGACTTGGCCTTGTCGTAATCGATGTCGTGTTGCTTGGCAATGCGATCCAATCGGTTGATCCCAGGATCCCCTCGGGCTAGACGTTTCTTGAGATGCGTACCCGGTCCCATGTACTGATACCCCGGCCAATGAAATTCGATGCCGGTCTTTCCCAACAATTTCTGCACGTCTAGACCGCGTCCTCTCTGCCCCTGCTTACGTTTGGAACGTCTCACCACCCGTCGCCGTCCGACCACTCTTCCCATTGTTTCGTGCGGTGAGGTAACGGTCGTAAGTTCCATAACGGTCGTCTACCGTCCCAATCTGATTCATCCTCGTCCGTGTCACTACCTTTTGTCCCCTTGAACTTCTCCCGGAGGGCACGTTCCATGATCGACTCCATGGGGGCTTTGCCTTTGCCTTTGGGTTTGGGAGTCGGTTTCAATTTCTTGATGGCATCGGCAAAATCCTCATCGTGGAAGGGAAAGGGACTGGGATCGCGTCCACTCGGACCCGGCTGAGGGGAAAGGGGTGGTGGTGGTGGTGGAAATGGTTCGTCGTCTTCGCCAAAGGTCAGCGGTCTGGGTTTGCATTTTGGTTTGGATGGAAGTGGCGGTCTGCGTTTGGGTGTGACGTCGGTCTGACCGGGCGCAGGTGTCGAACTCGACTTGGACGGACCCATAGCGCGGACCATTCGTTTCATCCACTTGTGAAGGGAAGGGGTCACCAGTTCGTCCCCCTCGAAGGGGTCCTCTTCCTCTTGCGCACCGGCGGAGCTGGGTAGATTGAATTGTCTTATCTTGTTGGACGCTCGAGCGAAAGCGCGCGATACAGGTAACAGTTTGGCCATCTTCTCGTCCGGCGTCAAGGTGGGATCGCGCAAGACACGTCGTTCCTTGGCTCCTAACCGAGCAGCGTTGGTGAGAGCGGCATTTTCCGTCAAATCCGCTTTCACTTGAGCTACGGTCTGAGGGTCTTCACTGGCAGGGACCAGAATGAACTCTTCCATCGCACGCGTAGGTCTCCAGAATGATCCGACAGGCGTCGCACACTCCCTTTTCTTCTATTCGGGGATCGTTCCACACCAAACGACACCTCGGACACAACAAAACTCCTTTCAAACGATGTACGAGAATGGTCAGTTTCAGGTTCTCGTCGGTTCTCTTCTCCAACTGGGCTTGCAAGTGACTGATTTTCAGATTACTCTCTTTCAGGAGATCGATCAAGTGAGGTAATGACATGTCTGCTTCAACGCTTGCCAAAATCCACTTCCCTTTTGCGCTTGGAGAACCTTGCGTCTCTTCAACACGCTGTCTTTGCGTCGGACCAACTGTCGCAAGGGTGTTTTGTACCTGCGGAGACGAGCCACGACCGACGGAGGTACCGCGTGATTACCTCGCAACGTGTTCATCACGATCTCGCTCACGGCGTTGATCTGATCTTTGTTGGCATGTTGCAAAATGTCTTTACGGGTCTGATGTTTGGCCTCGTCCAAGAGAGACCTCAGGAATCCCACTGTTGTCGAATGCGTTTCATACCGTCTGATGGGTGGGAGGGTGGTGTGGACCGTTTTTATCGCCGTGTCATCCCTCGGTCCTTCAAAATTTGCATGAAGTCGTGAACACCCCTGACTTGACGATCCGCGTCCTCTTCCAGACCACGCAGCAAGTACGGGAACTCCGATTCTCGAGCACGGGCGTACTTGTCGTACGATATCCCTCAGTCGAGTAGATACAAGAGATCATCTAAAAAAATCATGTCGGGCGGTGTCTGGATGCGTGTGCTCCAATTCGTCGTCGATGACCTTGTATAATGCACGTTGGAACTGAGATCTTGTCACCACCATGGTTTCCGCATGAATGAAGGGAGCGGACCCTTCTCCTGGTTTTTTTATTACATGACGGCACACGTATCAGCTTTCTTGGCGTATCCTTTCTTTTGGACCCACGAATCGTAGGAGTCGTTGCTTCCACTCTGACGATATTCCTTCTTGACGCGTGCCACCATCTGTTGGTCCTGCTTTTTTTCGGCCTTGGTACGTATATGCCACATTTTAGGATCCGTGAGCAATTCGAACCCTTTCTTGACATCCACCACATAAGGCATCATACCACCACGCTGCTGCTTTCGACGTTTCGTTTCGTTTCGTTCCTCTTCCCACGGCCGCTGCTTTCCCCAAGGCTTTCAAAACCGGAATGACCACTGCGGTCGCTGGGATCGCACCGCCTCTTTGACCTCGTCTTCTTCTTCCTCGTTTACGTCTACCGGTCTTGGGCATGTCTCTATTCGACGAACCACTCCAAAGGTAACAATTTTCCACTGCCGGATTGATTCGATGTGTTCGGTGTCGTGTGTCTCGACGAATTGCGATGCACTTCGGGTGGTCGTCCGTCCTTATACACGATGGTCGTAGTATGTGTCTCGGTCACCGAATGAGCCCCGCGACGTCCGATCCTACGACGTTGTCCTTCCACGACTCTGTCGTAATTTCTTCTCAGACTGCGTGTCGGAACTCTAGCGGCCGACCCGGGTGTCGGAGGAGTACGACGACGACTGGCAGCGACGGATCCCGGTGCACTGGTCGTCGGGCTAAGTGCACCCCAACTGGGAGGAGACCGTCGTGGCGTTCCCAACGAATCGTCCGAATCTCTGGGACGTCCTCGTCGGCTCGTGGTGGTTGTGGTCGTCCTGGTCATGGCCCCCGTTCGACGACGTCTATTCTGTCACTCGACCAAGGCTCTCAAACGAGCCGGTGGGTCCCCAAATCGACGAGCGTTGCTGGCCGCTCTGGCTCGTGCCACTCCATCGGATGGTAATGAGGACGCGGCTCCCACGGCACCGGACGGTGGTGCCGACACACCGGACGGAGGTGCCGACGCACTGGTGACGGTGGTCGATCCCGCGGCTCCGACCGGCATGTGGACGTTCACTCCTCTCGGAGACACGCCGATGGGGGGTGCAGGACCCGCGCAGATAGGCACGGGAGAAAGAGACGTGGTCTGTAAGGCGGAGGTCACCCCGATGTTGTCCGTTGAGTCTCGTGTCAGGGGCGACGACAAAATGATGGCATGGGGAAAGAGGTCCGAAAGCGCATCGTCCGGATCGAACGTGAGATCCTCTGCACCGTGGGTCATTCCCAATTGCGAGTCGAAAGGCGTCACGCGCGAAGTCAACAGACGTCGTCTTTCCGCCTCCAGTGCGGCGTCGAACGAACTCATGCTTCTACGACGTCTTCTTGGGTTTGTAAAGTCTAGGGTAGGTGCCTTTCTCTTTTAAGATGTGCGTCCACAGGCGATGATCGTCGGGCGTTTGCGCGTGAAAATCCATATAGTATTGCCTTGGAAAAGAGCGGGCTGTTCGCGTTTCATCCTTTCCCACACCAACGTGTCTTTCACCGTCTTCTTGAACCATTGAGCAATCCTGTGATCATTCTTCACGTAATCGTGAGTGGTGAACATGGATAAGAACCAGTCCATGGAGATGCCCGTGGCACGAACGATGAGAAAAGCCAATGTGTACATGCCGCAGCTCTGACTGTCGATGGCCTGCAAGGTCTTGCGACTTTCTCGCACCGCCCAGAAATGGTCTCGCGTCCACTTTTCGAACCAGGGTATGTCGTACCGAGTCACGTTCATCCCAAAACTATCCATGATTTCGCAGGTCTCGTCTTCCGTCCACACCCCCAACCAATGCGAACCCTGTTCCTCCCGACGATCCACATTGACGATGTACCCTTGAGGATGCGCTTTCGACGGCGACGAGGGTAAGGCATCGCTGGCAAAGACCCCCGCAAAGTAGGGTCGCAACCGGGCGTCGTGTTGCGCCAACGTCTCCAATTGTTGCGTCGTGGTCGCCACGAACTCCATGTCTCTTCTGTCGTCGGAGCGGACGTTCACATGCCATTATAGGTTTCATAAAGGACACCCCCTTCCCGCGTGATCTTCATGACGTTTTCGAATTCACCCGTCATGCAGATGGTGATGGCGTGGCCTATGCCCGCATTGAACGTGGCTTGGATGCGATGATTGCCCTGGTTCTGCGGATTCATGAAGCGACTGTTGGCATCTCCGCTCTCCACGTTGTTGAAGCAAAAGATGGTGCAGTTCTTGTCATACCCCCAATCCTCGGGTCTCACCAACGGTTTTCTGCCTCTCTTCAAAGCCCCCGTGTCGTACAAGAAGCGATGATACCCATCGTAGTCTTTGCTGGTATTGTTGTGTTGCAGTTCCAAAGTACTGGCATGCGGGTACTCTTCCCCGTTGATCAACTGTTTGATCCATTCCACGCCAAACGTCCGGAAAGCGAACGGTGAGTGACCGATCGTGCCGTTGAAGGCTCGACTGTCCAGAAAATACATGAACACGCGGTTGCGAATCCGTTGTTCGAAGATGTCTGCTTTGTCAAAGTTGGTCTCGCCGTCGGGCAGCGTGAAGGTGCGGGTCTCGTACCGCACCACCAGGTACTGCATGTAGTGGTTGGAATCCCTCAGATGGGTCAGGGTGTTGCACAACGGAGTTTTTAGACGTAACGACGACACGTACATTTTCAGGTCCACATCGTCAGCCACCAATCGTGGTGCTGTGCCACCGTACGTGAAATACGCGGGTTCATTGAAGTGCATACGAATCAGCACGCGAGTGTTGGGTGGCAAGGGTTTGTTCAGATGAAAGACTTCCACCAACGGTTTGAAGACCAACGTGCGACGCACACCACCCGTGTACAAACTTCTTTCCTTTATCACACCATCCACGGACGTTTTCGCTGTGCCAGTCAGACCCCTGTAATCGGCATGCGGTGTGGTGCTGTCCCATGTGTTGGCGGCGTAGACATTGGGCACGTTCAAGGCGCCAGGTATGAAGCCTTGCGGTCGAAGGACGGATACGGCATTGTCCTCGTTGTGGTTCAATATGGTCTGGATCATGGCGCTCAGAGCGTACGTGTCCGATTGCACCGTGGTCAACACCCCATTGACGTAGACCGACACCTGCTTGAGCATGGTGTGACACAGATTCTGACCGGGATAGATGTCGGTGGCGTCCACGATGTTGTTGCCATTCGCCAATCTCAATCGCAACTTTAGCATGAAGAAACTCGAACTCAGATCCACGTACTCCGTGCTAGGTTTGATCTCGAATTCGATGGGGTTGATCTGTCCGCAGACCGAGGGTGGTATCTCCACGACACGTCGCGAGGCCACACTTTCATCCACCGGAGGGACGGTGAAGAGTGCAAACTTGGGATCGACATTCGGACCCAATCCGATGCGTTTGACAGGTCTTTCCCATCTCGGATCGGCCAGAATCAGACCTTCGGCCAACCGACCTACGTTTCTTGGGCGCTTGGGCATGGTGGTCGCTGTGTACGTTCCAAAGAGTAGGAGCAACTGATTGAACGTCGGCTCGATGCTCCCTCCTTTATGTCATGAGACTGCGTGTAGACCCGTCGTTGGTGATGATAGGGTCGCACCGGTCGCATGGGAGGTTCCATGAACCCACCACCGCGTTGCGACCGTTTCGCGTAGTAGGGGACCATCCGTCGAGCCCACTCGATCTCTGGCGGTAGAGGTCCCCACACTGTCCCACCGTGTTGCGAGCGTTTTCTACGCTGCCGTTTCTTCGTTTTTTGTCGTCTACCGGGCATGCTCTCCACCATCGAATGAAGGGTTCTCACCCCCTCTCACGAGAATATATCCCCTCGGGCATACGGTTTGGCACGTTTCTTCTTCTTCCTTTTCGTCTTTTTTCTTCTCCTCGATCCGCTTCCACTTTGACCTTCTTTGGGTGAATGCGGTACGAAGATACGCAACCTCCCTCCGATCATGGTCTCCGAAAAGACCGGTTCGTATCGGACGGCACTACCGTGTCCGCTCATCACTCCACGACGAATGACGATCGCGCTCAAGGGACGCGTCTAAAATGCAAGGTGACGGTGGTGATCCCTTCGCCCAATTCGGCCAGTCCCCCTTCGGGTTTGCCGATGGCGACTTCCACGACGTCCAATTCCGTGTTACGGACATCGATGTGTTGCATGTTCTTGGGTTCGTAATAGACGAATCCCTCCTTGTTTTCATGTGTCACAGGTACTTGGCGCAACAGGTCGGTGATCTGTCCCCCCAGGATGGTTCCGCGTCCCACATTGCTGTAGACGTAGACCATGGAGTCTTTGGCCACGCCGTCCTCCCGGACACGTGATTTGGCGAAGAACCAATCCCGGTTCAAGATGAAACGGTACCGGGCATGATTGCGAAAACCAAACCACTGATGAGTGACGGAGTAATAGACGGGTCCCTTCAAATCGGCGGTCCTTTCCGACGAGATGTACGGTGCTGTGTTCACGGCCTTATTATATTTGGGGTAGAGGAACACATGAGGTCCATAAAGCCATTCGTTGACAGCATCCCCGTCAACATGCGAGACGCATCCGATGAGTTCCGCAAACTTACGTGTGATATTCAATTCGAGTTGACGGTTGTCGTCGGTGCCAGACCAGTCGATCTCCATGTATTCTTCATCGTCATTCCATTTCAACAAGGGGTAACCTCGTACCTTCGAGTCCTTTCCATTCACCCATTTGGTTCGTCGCAGTGTCTACTCATTGCCCACGCTGTGCCAATAGAACACGTCAAAAATGTTGCATTCCAGCAATACTTTCAATCGTTTCATGAAGGTCGCACCATCGTTGACCGAGTCGGACTGCATGACTTCCCCCATCGTCACCCAATTCGTTTGTCGATGTATTGCAGTGGAGCCGTCGTAGAGACATATCACGACGCGGGCTAGGATACTATCGGCAGGAATTTCTTTCAACAAGGCGGTTCTATCCAATTTCGCGGGCACCGCCGGTCGCGGTACGGTGATGGAACTCAAGGCCACTTGCCATCCGTTGCCGGGCAGACACAACCGGTACGGTAACTTGATCTTGTAATCGTTGTTTCGATTGGTATCGTCAAACTGAGCGCCCCCTCCATCGCTGGGAAGCGTCAAGTAAAGACTTTCAAACTCTTCTTCTCCTCCTCCTCCTCTTCCTTGAGGCATCGTCGATCCAACTGTTGTACTTGGCAGGCCACCCTTTCCAACTGACGAGCATCCGACCGGCTCTGCGTTTTAATACCTTGTCCACACGCCACAACGTCTTCTCGTCCACGATCACTTTTTGCAAATCTTGTTCGTAGAACGTCCCTCGTAACGGGGTACCGTCCATTTCTTCCACGCGGTAAGTGGTCACCGGACCGGGCACGACCCGCGACACCACAAACACTTCTTCCGTCCATTGAGGCAGATAACCTTTCTTGAAGGTTCGTACCCTCTTGCTCAACCGAACCTGATTGCCCACCTTGAACTTGGCTTTGGACGGTTTACCCACTCGTTTGCCGTACAAGGTTTGCCACACTTGGGCTTCGTTGATCTCCGTGACATGTCGGGGTGCCATGCCGATGCTATGGTGCACGTCCGCATTGTACGCTTTCACCAAGGTCGGTAGTACGTCCAGGTACGTCAAGGTGTTGGCGGCCGTAAAATAGTGGTACATCTGTCCCTTCAACGTGCGATTGAACCGTTCCACCACACTGGCTTTGGCATCGCCGTGCATCGAAAAATGTTCGATGCCTTTCTCTTTCAACCAGGTCTGTACCTTGGTGTTGTAAAACTCTTTACCCTTGTCCGTTTGTAAACGCCGAGGTTTACGTCCGCTGGTCTTGAGAATGTTCTGAAACGCTTTCACCACTTCCTCTCCGGTCTTTTTCTTCAAAGGACGGACCCAGGCAAATTTGGACAAGATGTCGACGACCGTCAAGAGGTACCGGGTGCCTTTATTCCATTTGGCGGTGGTTTGCATTTCCACCAGATCCGCCACCCATTGTTCGTCTTTCTCGAAGACCAAGACGGGTAACGTGGCAAACTGACGTCGGATGGGTTGGTGTAGAGTAAACGCCAATTCTCTTTCTAAACGGCGACGTGCTTCCGGCAGTGTTATTCGGTGGGTCTTGGCGTACCGGACCAAGCCACCCAACGCTCCAGGCACACTCGGATCAGTGTACGTTTGAGACTTTCCCATCCCCACCACAGTATCAATTGTTTGACGGAGGGAATGCGTTCCTCTCGTATTTTATGGATGTATCGCCAGTAAAATTCCCCGTCTTTCTCCCCGAACGTCCGTCTCAACCATTCCACAAACACCGCATAATGGTGAATGCGAAACTCCGGTACGTCCACCACCTCCTGCCAGAGGTCCATCACCTCGGCCAAGCCCCATCCCTCGATCTCTTCCTCGACGGGCATCGGATGCTCACCCACCCACCGTCGACAGATCCAACTGGTCATTAACCATCGCCCACGCCAGTTCATCACACTACACATGTTGGGTTCAAAATGATTTTATTGAGTCATAGACATGTTAGTTATAGTTCTCAGGGTTTGTCCATGCACGTCAACGCATAGCGACGGCAATCCTCCTTGGTGAACCCCGCACGCTCCATCTCCGCGTGGATACGACGCTCCTCCTTGGTGAGCCCTGCAAGCTCCATCTCCTCCATGCGGTATTGCTCTTTTTTTCTGCCTTCATCGTGCGACGCACTCATACCGGGGTAACAATCGCAGGTCAGCGTGTTCCTGGGACGTTTGGGTGGGGGTTCCACACCGGTCTCGTCCTTGCCTGATTGACGACGAGTCCTCTGGTTCCGCACTTGGTTCTACATGGTCAGTGCACTGTCTCGCGTCCTAGGAGGTTTCGGACGGGGTTTCGGACAGGGTCTCACCGTGCGTTCTGGGATGTGGAGGCGACGGGGTGGTCGGGCATACTGACGGGCTAGGATCTGTTGTCTCCGCGTTTGGCGCGGGAAACTGGCACTGGCTCGATATTCGCCTGGAGGGGTATCGGCCCACTGGAAAAAGTCACAGGTATTGTCGCGACAGGTCAGGAATAGACGTCCTTCATTCCCTCGTTGGGACGAGCGACAGAGTACCCACTTGTAGGGGCGTCGGCAATAACAGGTGAAAGGACCCCTCTTGATCTCCGGACAGACTTGTTCCTCCCAAGCCTCACACAACTCCTGACATTGACGGGCGTCCAACCAGACTGGACAACCGCGTTCTCCACACACGTAGTATTCCCAGCCTTTGGCTTCCGAGATGCGGAACTCCAGAGGGAAAGCGTGAATGGGGCACGTGTACCGGACGACGGGGACCAGTCGGGGCGGACCGGGAGCAATGCCACCGGGATATTCGCCAGGTCCTAAGGGCGCATCTCCTTCCTCGAGCACTTCGGTCCGGTAGTCCGGTAGCGGTTCCAACAACTCCTTCATGGTGGCATCATCGATGGCTTCCAACTGAGCTTGTCCTTCCAACTCCAACGCACACTCCTCGGCCGCTTGTCTGACAATGTCCACGCCTTCCATCTTTCGTCTTCTTCTTCTTCGTGCCATGCGAGTGTGATCTAGGTTTCTCTGGTGCAGCGAATTTTATACCCACCGAACGGATCGAAACAAACCAATCACGACGCTCTACGTCGGACCAATCACGACGCTCCACGTCGGACCAATCACAGACCTCTCTCGTCCTCCTCCTCCTCCTCACTCTTTCTTTTTTGACTTTCGGTGGATGAAGAGTGGATGACAGTCTGGCACTCTTGTGGGGTCAGTCCTAAGGCCATGCCGAAATCCTGCAACCAATGATAGTAACATTGTTCGAAAGTGTTGCCTGCGACAATACCTCGTTTGACGCGTTCGAGCATGTAGTCTTCGTCGGAGGCGAAGTCGTCGCGTTTGAGGTCAATGTAGTAGAAGCGATGATCCATGTCGGGTGAACGTGCAATCCAGGTTTTCTCTGGTGCAGTGAAATATTCATACCCACCAAACGGATCGAAACCCACCAATCACGACGCTCTACGTCGGACCAATCACAGACCTCTCGCTGTGTACATAAGAACCTCTCTCCCACCGCAGATCTCATTTCATCATCATGAGCGTTCAAATCATCACGGGAGGATGCAAGGGTACGGATGCGGCCGCCATGTATTGGGCCGATCGCTACCACATTCCTTTCCGTTGCATCCTACCTTCTTTTCACAGCATACAGTACGATTTGCGAGACGATCTGTTTGCGCCCTGGCACATTGGCATGGGTGTATCGACGGGCATCCACCTCTTCCGACGACGCGAGCATGTCAACGACACTCTGTTTTCCGTCCTTCTTCCTTTGACCGACCACCAATCGTTGAGGGGTCGTTTTGAAGTGGCACCCGAAGTAGATGTCGAGGCTGCCGCGGCCTGTCGAGATTTGAATACCAATTTCGACCAATACTACGTCTCTTCCCGCAGGTACCTACAGAGAGACCATACCATTGCCGCCGCCTGCAACCGCGTGTTGGCTTTTGGCTATTTGAAACCGGACGACGATGGGGAGACGTCCTTTGTGCGCAGCGGAACGGGGTGGACGGTACGATTGGCGCAAAGGTTGCACAAACCCGTCCACCTTTACGACTTGACGCAGGAAAGGTGGTTGTGGTACGATTACGACCAGGGACGTTTCGTACCCGCTCCTGCTGCACCTAAATTGGAGGGTAAATGCGCCATCGTGGGTGATAGGCACGTCGACCCCTCCCATAACGCCTACCATGTGATCCACGATCTCTTTTACCTGCATCAACACAGACGGCAACTGGAAGCTTCCTAAAAACACCAGATCGAAAACCCACCAATCACGACGCTCCACGTCGGACCAATCACCGACGGGGCTGATGCAATCGTCTCTACATAAACAACAAACCTCTTTGGACACTTCATTTCTTCGCAATGACGACTGCCGTTCTGACCGGGACCGATCCAGGCGTTTGCGCCGGTGTGATTCATCTATGCCAGCAGCATGCCATTCCGTGTGCCATCTTTTTTTCCCACGATGATCCCAGAGCCCAAGAGAACCGTCTGGAAGTGGGTTTCGTCCATCACCTCTTGCACCCTCACCTCGACACACCCCACCAGCACCGTTCTGTGGACGCTATGTTTTTGGAGGACGAACACCTCAAACGAGCACGCGTGGTCTGTCGACCCGTGGACCAAGAACTCTCGACTCTTTGCAGTGCCCTGCTACCCTGCTACGTTCACTTGACGTCGCATCAACGCAACGCCATACGATGCGACGCTCAGATGGTGCAAGAGGCCGACACTGTTTACGTCATCGGGCACCTGATTCGTCCGGCGCCCTCACGACCAGAACCAATGGGAGGTCAGGGTTGGATCCATCACGTGGCCTTACGAATGCAGAAACCACTGTACTTCTACGACTTACCCAGCCGCAGGTGGCTCAGTTTCAATCATCTCCACCAACAGTTCACACCGTGCACAGAGCCTGCCCCCTTGAGAGGACGACATTGTCTGGTGGCCGGTACCAAACGGTTAAAGAGGACCGAATCTGCCTTTTTCACCGTATTAGAGTCTGTTACTGACGGCCAAGTGATGAGCGGTGATTTGGAGCGCGTGTGCCTGGTGATCGAC
Source organism: Galaxea fascicularis (assembly GCA_948470475.1). Taxonomy (NCBI): domain Eukaryota; kingdom Metazoa; phylum Cnidaria; class Anthozoa; order Scleractinia; family Euphylliidae; genus Galaxea; species Galaxea fascicularis. The sequence goes on from OX419341.1 coordinate 7,776,852, forward strand.
TTGGAGGGATTTCACATCAGCGCTTCGCACGGAAACCCTAAACAGTTTCTGGTCCGGGAATTGGGATGGTGCGCCTGGCCGGGATCCGGTACCAGATTCCAAATTTCATTAGATACTTCACAAGATGATGATTTATGTGAACTTTTTCATAATCATTTATACCGATTCAATATTTTCCATAATGTTGATTTGTTGCTGCATGGTATAATTGTTTTACAAATGAGAGGCCAATAAAAACTTCTATTACTCGAATTAAATTATTGTGGCCATTATCTGCGATTGGGGTTGGATGGAGTGTCTCCATAGAAAAGGTTAATTTTCTCAAAATGTCTAAGTCAGGGTAATTGTTATACCCAAGGTATTCTCAGGAGCAACTGCTTTTTAAAAGTGCTAATCTTTTGGGGTGAGTTGTTCCAAGCATAGTTAGAGCTAACCAAAGTTAAATACCATGAGACATATAGGTCTTCATATATATTAAGCAATGATTAGCACAAACCATGGGAGCAAATCGATCATAGTTGGGAAGGAAAAAATAGTAATACATTGATAAGCGGTTAAGTGATCTTTATTATTGTTTTTAATGTGAGATATGATATGTCACATGAACTTTAACAAATCTGTTCTTTAAATGTAGTCAAGAGGTATGCAGACCTGCTCTGTCACACAGTCATTATCATTGTCTGCATTAATTTATGAATATGAATATTAAAAACTTGAAGGAATAAATTGGAGTACCGCCGCAGTACGCACCCCCGAGGTACCTAAATTAGAAATATTCAAACAACGACACCTTTTAAGTGGTTGTTTGGGATTTGTAGATTTAAGAACGAGGTATATTACATGTTGTTGTTGTTGTTTTCATTCGTTAAAAAACAAAGTTACTTCAATCTTTTTGTATTACTGAGTCTATAAGTTTAAATTAAGGTTATTGTACATGTGGGATACTGTGGCATCTGCCGAGTAAGTGGACGGGAATTCTGTGATCTAAACTTCGTTTAAATTACTATACATGTTTGTTTGTAATGAGTGTAATGTGTGAGCTTAAATTAATGACTGTCTGCCTAGTGGGAGTGGTTCTTGTTTTGATTCACTTCTTAAATGATGAAGTTACCGTATTTTCAGTTTTGTAGTAACAAGTGCATGAAATATGTAAGCTAAGCTTTAAGTTTACATTAGCCTAATTGTACATGTGGGACTGCTGTGGCAGCCTTCTGAGTAAAAGGAAGGGTATTCTGTAATCTATCCTTCACCAAAATCGCTATAGGTATTTGTTAAATACACAGTGACATAACTTATCTCAAATAATCCAAGATTCGTTTGAAGCTCCATGATTCGGAGAATTTTCAGTGAGGGGGGTCAGTTCAGAGAATATTTACTTACATAGTTCAGTTTGAGGCAAGATTGGAGAGTTGGGTACTAGTTAAGCTTCGTTTGCGTTACATACAGTGTATATTTTGAGATCTTGTGACATTTCAAAATGGCGTCTTTGAGAGAATGTTGAGGGTCAACTCAAGCTTTTCGTGCAATGAAGCGATGCAGGAATATGTGGAAATTACAACAGGTGTTGAAGTTTATCTTCTAAGCAATACTGGCTTGGTGACCTTGGGATACTTTGGATTCACTGTGGTTTATTAATCGGTGAAGTCCATACTACAGCTTATCGATGACCTGCAACTTTTCGTGAATGAAGCGGTGCCAAAACATGTGGCAAATTACAACAAGAGGTGGAGTTAATCCTCTAAGCAATACTGGCTTGATGACGTTGGGATGCTTTAGCTTCATTGTGGTTTATTATTCATAACATGACTTCTGCTGCCTGTGTGTGGTATCTGTTCCCTTCCTACAAATGATGTCACACTTTCACAGGTGGATTTTCATAATGTAAAAATCAAAGTCTTCCAAGAAACCTTGTGGAAACTATTCTGCTTTGTGCGTGAGGACCATGAGAGGACAGTGCCTCACTCATTTAACTCATGTGGTGTTAACACTAGTCCAAATAATATTGGTAACTACACTTTTTAGAATGTTTGTAAACTTGATGTACTAATCTGTCGAATACAAATTTCAGAAAACACACCATTAGACAATTCCATTGTTGTCTTTGGTTAACTTGTGTGTTTAGTAAAGGGTATTATTTTGTTAAAAACCTTTCCACAGTGAACTGAAGAATTCATTTGCATATGTCAGAGGCTTTTGAAGATGAGGCACATTACAATGGACAGTATTGTTATGCTATGTATGATAGTAAATGAATGGCTGCCATGTGTGGAAGTCATTTGTAAGAGTTTGGCAATTTGACAAATATTTGCCATTTTTGCCATATTTGCCAAAATCGCCATATTCGCCAAAATCGCCACCATAGCTCACTGCCATATGTTGAAGTCATTTACATAAGTTTGGCAATTTGACAAAGATTTGCCATTTTCGCCACATTTGCCAAAATCGCCAGATTCGCCAAAATCGCCACCATAGCTCATTGCCATGTGTTGAAGTCATTTGCATAAGTTTGGCAATTTGGCAAAGATTTGCCATTTTCGCCATATTTGCCAAAATCGCCAAAATCGCCAACATAGCTCACTGCCATGTGTTGAAGTCATTTGCATAAGTTTGGCAATTTGACAAAGATTTGCCATTTTCGCCATATTTGCCAAAATTGCCACCATAGCTCACTGCCATGTGTTGAAGTCATTTGCATAAGTTTGGCAATTTGACAAAGATTTGCCATTTTCGCCGTATTTGCCAAAATCGCCACCATATTTGGCTAGCATGTGATTTTGGCAAATTCGCCATTTTCGCCACATTCCCTTAGTATATACATATTTTCCAAACTGGTGGCGAAATTTCGTCGAATTTGCCATTTTCGTCATTGAGTGCATTTCTGGACATAAGTGCAGGAATGAGATAAGGAAACTAAGTAATTTGTAGTCTTATACCATTATTTATATATAGACTTATCTTTATATTTATAACTTTTTGTTTTATCCTCTGTATATTAGCATCTTTATTGCAAGTGGCCTAACAAGCCTCATTTTAATCTGAATTTAAATAAAGTCTTAGTTACTTACATTATGTCCTAAAAAATACATTAGAAAAATGCATTGAACAGGCCAAATCTATCCCAGGGATCACCAAGATCCACTGCATAGAGCCCACACATGGAGGTCAACTACATTGCCATCTTTACTCAAGTCAGCTCACTGCACTTTATGAAATTGATCAGTCAAGTGAGGATGAAGATTCCTCTGGTGCCCCCTCAGCTTCTGATGCAGAAACTGTTTGTCAAGGCAGCATTGAGAATCCCAGTAACAGCAGTGGTGATGTTGAGAGTAGTGATGATGGTGCCAATGACAGTGATGTTGTAGAAAATGGTGGGTATGACACATCTGTGTGTTCAGATGCTTCATCTCCAGCTGTGCCAATTCTGACAGACAAAAAGAAGAGCAATGTCCAGATCCAGCTAGGTCTGCCACATGACATCAAAGTCCTACTTAATGACCACTGCTCTGAATTTCAACTCCCTCCACATAGCAGTTTACTAGCTGAACTGATTGAGTGGAGGCATTGCTTTTGAGGATGATCCCTTAATTGATGCTAATGACTTGAAAGAACTGGACAGAAAAGTCAAAGAAAATGATGACTGGTGGATCACAAATTTTATTGTTGATTCATATTTACAGATAGTCAAGACAGCTAGTGCTCAAAAGGGCCTGAACATGGAAATTTTTCACTGGGAAGAATTTGAAAAGGGGATGGAGAAGAAGCAACCAAAAGACCTCCTTAGAGGGAAGGGTGACCTGTTGATGCAAGATGTGGTGTTCTTTCCCTGCAACAACAGCTCAAGCGAGCATTGGTTCCTTGGAGTGGTGCTTCCCTGATAGAAGTGCATTATTGTCCTTGACAGCTTGCCAGGACTATTTGTAAAGCCAACTGTATTAAAGAGGGTGGAGAAGATGGTGTCATTTTTTCAACGTACAGACCAGTCAATTGACATCAAGCAATGGTCTTTCTATGCAAACAAGCCTGATGAGATTCCCCCAGCAAGCTAACACATGATTGTTGTATCTTCACTTGCCTGTATGCAAGATGTCTGGCAACCAGGTGTTCCATGATCCGTCAAACCAGCATTCCAGCCTACAGGCAACTGATGATCCAAGAATTGCAACAGAAAATTCCAATTCCACCACCACCCATTCAACCAGGGGAATACTATTCTGTTGATCATGTCAAAAACTACTACTTTGGCAGGGTTTTGGACTCAGTTGACAGTTTTGTGCAATTCAAGTTCCTGCACAGAGTAGGAGCAACCAACTACCATTGGCCAAGACGAGACAATGTGGATAAGTGCACCAATCAAATGTCTTTTTTGGTCCTGTTACTGTTCCAAGTTTCATTAGTGGGCCATTTCAAATTCCAGAGCAGCAAGCTGTGAAAAAACTTTTTTAAGGCCATTGGAAAACATAAGACGGTTTAAGAACTGTGGGAAAAAAACACACGAATCAAAGGATGCTAAAACCCTTGAAGTCTGGAACTGCCAGAGTAATTGAACCTTTAAATGGCCATTGACAGCCATGTTTTTCATCTATAAGATGTCTGCTAGGTGTAAATGTGTATAGAATGAGATATTGTCTTTCATTAATGTTGCATTTTTTCAACCATTTTAATTCTTTGTACTCAAGGCTAAGAAGTGTAACGTCCGTGACATAACGTCCATGACAAACTTTTGTTGCAGATATACCTAAAATGTTACAGTTAACCAGAGTCTGGTCGCTATCAGAGAGTTTCTATTAGATGTTTAGCTTTGTAGCAGGATTGTCTTCTATCACATAGTTAATTAAACAAAGAAAAAAAGTTGTCTAAATGTCACAGATGTTATGTAACGTCCATGACATTAGTTCATATTGTCGCTGCCATTTCTGGAAATTATTTTGGAAAACGTTGACATGAGGAATGTATTGACTCCACTGTGGGGTTTTTTCTAATAAGAGTGTTTGAAGTCATTTATATTTTCCAAGATTGATTTTCTCCAGTCAAAATTGAGCATTATGCATATTACTTGCTAACAAAAAATAAACTCAGAATTTGAGGACCCCACCCCCCCTGAGTAGACCACTGTCACCAGCAAAGTGGAATTTTCTGAGCACTATAACGTGCCCACTTTGTAGTACAGGGAATAATTCCAATTAATACACCTTTTGAAAAAAAATCTTCCTTATAACACCACTTGTGTGGAATTGTCCTTGTGTTTTCAGTGTACATAGGTGGACAAACGTAACAGTAGGAAAGTCAGAATCTGCAAATGCAGTGGGAAGAATTTGACAGAAAAAAGATTCAACATATTTCTGTAAAACAAGTTGATTGACTGGAGACAGTGCAAAATGTTAGACTTGTTATCCTGTTTATCTATTGCTGGTGTGTCATTTAAAATATTTCATTTGTTTGTACAGTCCCATCCTTAATTCTTTATACGAGTTTTCTTTTTTGTTTGGTTGTTTTACATTTTGCAACTCTTTGACTGGCCTTTGCTTTTGGCAGGTTGCTTGTATTGACACTTCTTCTATAATTTCAATAAGCATGTTATTTTTGTTCCCTGTAACCAGATTTATAAAAACACCATGCCCACCTTGATTATGTTGCTTTTTACTGTGATGTCTTTTTTTTTTGTTCCCCTTTAGTGTAGCAGTATTTGCCCATTCTATCTCAAATGAATCAACAGCACTGCATCATGGATTTGAATACAGTGTTGTCTGAGCTCTAGTCTAAACAACACAAGTGATCCCCCTGAGCTCGTTCAGCAGCACAAGGACATTGAGAGCTTTGCTAGAAGGACGTAACAAGTTTTTAAGCCTCTCATAGTAGGTGCTGTCAATTTCACATCTCATTTCAAGAGAAATAGCACTTCCTTCTCTTTTGTTCCTTTCGTTTAACTTTGTATTTTCATGATGAGCCTAACTTTATGTCTTCTTAGTTATTAATGGCAGTCTTCAAAAAAGAACGTTCTAAAACATTTCAGATTTTCTAAAGGTAAGTTTTAAAGTCAACTGGTTTGCCTTGTGCTTTTCATCATGCTTTTGTCTGTCTTTTGTGCCTGGACACATTTAATTTCATTGCAGATCCTAAAAACTAACCTAGACCTTTTGCCCATTGCACCCAATGTACAACAAGTGAACATTGATTTTGAGAAGGCCATACTGCAGGTTATACTGTAGCCTGCATAGCAAGCGTTTCCGTGGGGTTTCTGCGCAAATTTCAATGTTTTGGGGCGAGAGCAAAAAAAAGAAAGAGGGGGGAGAGGGAGAGGAGAAAAGGAAACACTTGCAGACAAACCCCTGGAATTTGAAAACTGCCCACTTGTTCTGTCACACCTGAGCACGCTCACAGAGGTTTCAAGCTGTCATTGGCTGCCATAAATTGACCAATAATATGTTTCGCCTTCTGTAACGGAAGTGACCTTTCGCGGACACGTGCTTAACCAAAACAAAACTTGACAAGATGCTAGATATTTCGGAATCAACACGCGTACGGTGGAGGAATCTCAATGGGTCTGAGCGACCAATGCAGGCTTTGTAGTTGCAATTTCAAAGTTAAATTTGGTAATTTAAGCCAAACAAGCTATATTTCAACAGAAAATCTATTCAATCCGTCGCAAAGGAAGGACTGCAAGGGACAAGTTTTAGTACAAATCTGGCAGAAAGTTGGACTTGAGGTGGTTAAATGTGAGCAATATTCAAGTCGAGTTTGTAATCCTTGTGCTAGCAAGATTCAAAATCTTGGATCACTCTATACCTCAAGCCATTTCCGGCACCTGATGAGATCCACAAGGGAGGATCGAAACCATGGTCTTGTCTATCATTGCCTGCATGATGTACTCAGTATGTCACGCTTCTTACACTCCTTGTGCCTGTTTGGCGTACTGAGTACGTCAAGATTTTGAAAGCCCCAGTCAACTTGTTGGCATGTCAGATACAAAACCCTTTGGCCTGTGGGACCCATTTGTACTTAGGGACTGGTGACTATTAGTGACCAGTCTTCGAAAAAAAATTACTCTGATTTTTTTTTCTTGTGGTTTGTCTGGAGCTTGGCCGCTATCTTGTTTTTGTTATGTGGTGAGAGAACGTGAGGCGAGTTCAAGCATTTCTGAAAATGTGTCTTCAAAGGAGCCAATGTATTCTGCTGAACAAGCTTTAGAACAGATTTGGAATGATTCTGGAGATGATGGAGACTTCTTCGACGGCAATGAGAGTGAATTTGAGATGTATTCGGTGAGTGAAGATGCTTCTTCATCAAGCGAAGAAAATAGTGCTGAAGACTCAGAGGAGAGCAGTGATGATAAAGCTCAGGATAGTGGAGGTGGTGAAAACCCGGCAAATCATGTTTGCCAAAGGCCGGTAAGACAACAACAAGCTCCTCTTGTTTGGCGAATCGCACGTGGAACAACACCGCATGACATTCTGTTTACCGGAAACCCTCGAGTGCAGGTACAGACTGTAGGGTTTGAGCCATATGATTTCTTTGCTCTATTTATCAACGATGATTTGCTGAATTGTTTTGTTACTGAAACAAATCGCTAGGCAGAACAGTGTTTAGCTGAAAACAACCTTACCAGAGGATTGGCCTTGTGCCAATGATTGGTATCCAACTGACATGAAAGGAATCAAACAATTTCTGGGTTTGTTCTTTCTGATGGGAATTATTCACAAGCCTGCTATACACATGTACTGGTCCAAGGATCCCTTGTTTTGTACTCCCATTTACAGTGCAGTTATGAGCAGAAATCGTTTTCAGTTGCTCCTAAAGTTTCTCCACTTCAATGAAAACTCTCATATGCCTACACCTGCTGATCCATCACCTGATAAACTCTTCAAGCTGAGACCTTTACTGAATCACCTCTTTGAGAAATTTCAGGAAGTCTATGTACCATCCTGCAACACTTCCATTGATGAGTCCCTGTTGCTGTGGAAAGCAAGATTGTCTTTCAAACAATACATCCCATTGAAGAGAGCTAGATTTGGAGTGAAATCCTTTATGTTGTGTGAGGATAGTGGATACACATTTTCATTCAAAATCTACACTGGTAAAGAAAATGTGGCCCTAGCAGTACAAGACCTTTCCCTTTCTGAGAGAGTCGTTGCTGACCTTATGCAACCTTTGCTGAACAAAGGGTATCATTTCTATACTGATAATTGGTATACAAGCCTGCCTCTATACAAGTACCTTCATCGCCAAGGAACCTTAGCTTGTGGGACGATCAGAAGCAACAGGAAGGGATTTCCTGAGCAAGTAAAGAATGCCAAGTTGAGGAAGGATGAACAAATAGCTTGTCGCTCAGATGAGCTCTTGGCTCTGAAGTTTAAAGACAAGAAGGATGTCTTCATGCTAAGCACCATCCATGACAACTCAATGGTGAACAGACCAGACAGGAGACACCGGAATCAGCGCCACACCAAGCCCACTTGCATTTCTGACTACAACAAATACATGGGTGGGATCGACCGCACTGATCAGCTCCTGAAACCCTATGAGGTACCTCGCAAATCACTGAAGTGGTACAAGAAGGTAGCCATTCATTTTTTTACAGCTATCCATGCTCAACAGCTTCATTATCTATCAAAAGGATGGTGGTCGAAAAGCATTCCTCGGATTTCAACGCCAAGTCATTGCAGCTCTTTTGTTTGAAACTGGAAATGGTGCTGACATTGACATCCCCAGAGAGGAGAACATTGTGAGGCTTTCCGAGCATCACTTTGTCTCGCCAGTTCCTGAAACCGGCTCAAAACGAAAGCCCCAGAAGAGATGCAGAGTGTGCTACAAGAAAGGAGTTTGCAAGGACAGTCGCTACCATTGTGCCTGCTGCCCGAGCAATCCTGGACTATGCTACTATCCCTGCTTTGAACTATACCATACAAAATTCAATTACTGGGCATGAAATTATTTTCTGATAAAAAGAAATGCTGAGTGTTTTTTATATTTTTCTACTGTACAGACATAAGTCACATTTCTGTATTTATTACTACTCTGTTTTTGTTCAGAAACTTTTACTGATAGCTTTTTCTGTAAATAATACCAGCACAAAATAGTGAAAAATAGTTTTTGTTGCTTCAGATTACCTATAAAATAGTTTTCCAATCAAAATAGACACCAAATTGTTGACTTTTAAACTCAAATTGTGCTTACTTTTATTTTATTTCTGCTAATGTCATTGAGTATCAAATTACAAAAATAAATACTTCTATCACTTCAAAAATAAAGATGTTTTATTGTAGTTTGAGAAAATGTATACTTTTATTGGGTTACATTTGATTGCAACAGTTATTTACATTTGATTGGTGACTACTTTAAATTCCTTCAAAAGAGGAAAATAGCCTTGGCTCAGGGGATTACATGGGTGTTGGCAGTGAAGGGGTTAATGAAGTACCCAAACACAGCCAAAACCACTGGCATAAACAAAACGAGGAAAATACTATAACCGCAGTTACAGAGCAGAGTGAAACAATGACAATGACACAGCCATAATTAGAGCGGATTTGAGCGCTCAACTTCACGTGTTGCATACCTCTCTACGAAGCTACAACACTAAAGAAAGGATAAAGAGATGAATAGTTGCAAAAGAAACACATCTTGCTACAAAACCAAATAACTGGGCCCAGTAATGTACAAACACTGCAAGATAAAGATGATCATATTACACGGCTCAAAATTCCTATCCTTGATAACAAGAGAGAGGCTGTTCTGTCACTGAACGTATTGAAACGAGCCAAACCAAAGCTAGACAAAATGGCATATAAAGGACCACAGTCGCTAAACAGAAACAACCAGAGTGAAAACAAACAGGTGATAAATGCAGAATTTAAACCCAGAAATGACCTTTGGTATCAAAATACATTACATGCGACATTTAAGCACATGGCTGTTTCAATCACCATCACCATCATGCTATCCTCTAAACCACCGTGTTGCCCCATTTAAAATTAGCAAGAAGCTACATCGGTCAATAGAACCGAGGTAGAAGCGGCAAATGCGCGAACAGGAGTTGTGTAGGCCTTCCAACTCCATTTTACCTGATACAATGCTTTTCAGTGGACAAATTACGAGGATAACACAGCCTTCTTTCATAAGAGCAAAAACTTGAAAAATCAGACTTTTCCCAAATGCTGTGGGGAGTACAGCAAGTAGGTCTCCTCTTGAGAAGAGCTGTTTCACGGAACACCTTTGTTCTTGTCGCAACTCGCGACTAAATCCCCATTCAGAAAGAAAATTTAACACTTTGTCCAAACGTGCTTGGAACTCGTCTTCCCTTTCTTCTGCCATACTGGATTCTGGCAAAATCAGATCTTTGATGGGCACATGTCAATAATAAGGACCTGGGACCAGAGCCGAGCCAATCACGAGCCCCATTCACTGGCGAACGGGGTTTTTAAATTCCAGGGGTTTGTCTGCAAGCGTTTCCTTTTCTCCTCCCCCCCTCCCCCCTCTTTCTTTTTTTGCTCTTGCTCCAATTTCTGCATGGCCAAAACAACGAAATTTGTGTTTCCTAAAATAAGTGCGAACAGGTTCTCAAACCACAGCCATATCTATATCCAATTTTTAGAGCCAGATATATCTATTTGAGATAGATACAAGTTAAAACACGGCTTTTAACATGTCATATAACAATGCAAAAGAATAAAAAAAAAAGAGCACATGCAAAATGCTCCCCCATCTCTGCTCCCCACCCCCCTCATGGGGGTAGAGTTTAGGGAAGCAGAGTCTCTTCTTGTTTACGCCCTATAAAGTCACGCAATTGCTGTATTACACTAATGACTTTCTTGACACTCATTAGCTGCAGACAGTAACATCTTGAACTTTCAGAAATTCTTTGCCTTAAGGCAGGACTTAACCTCAACATAGTCTTTCAGTTGCTTAACATGGATTTATCGTTAATATCTTGTTCGCGTTTCAAGCAATTAAAAATCCCTATGCTGATCCCACGAAGCTATGTTGTGGAATATTGTGTGAATTTTCAGGAAGAGAATTTTTCTCCAAGGATAAGTTAAATTTAGGAAAATGGGAAATATTGAAGATTTAATGAAGGAATTCAAAGTTAGAAACAGTTCACCAGCAACCTGCAGTGCCCTTGTGGAGTGTCAACTATCTGGTGGTGTTTCAAAACATTTTTTACACTTCAATCCCTTCTTTAAACTCCTTCCAATTTCACTCTAATATCACCTGAAACACACCGTCGGTTCAAATCTGGCATCTGCCCAACACTCATCCTTTGTTTATTTGTTTGTTTGATTTAGTTTTTCACTGTTTGCATCCCTTTTCTGGCGAAGATGGCCCTAATTTTACAAGCAATAAAAATTTCAATTGTTTTAATTTAAAAAAAACCCTTTCGTTTTGACTTCAAATATGGAAGTCTACCACGAAAATTAACATAAAAAAAAGAAGAAAAAATAACAATATTGTACATGTATAAACGCATTCAAAGTCCATGCCTACAACTTTCTCAGCAAAAAAAAAAAAAAAAAAAAACAATACAGTCTTAAAACGAAAGAAGGGAAAACTGGTGTGCGAACTTGCAACCCTTCCAGGGTGTTGAGTGCCAAATGACACTTGGAAAATAGGAAAATAGGAATGACAGTGGCCAAAAAATAGGAAATAAATAGGAATTCTCACCCCAAAATAGGAAAAAAATAGGAGGATTTTGTTGAGTTTTATCCTCTTAACACTCCCAACAGCAACTCTGTTCCACAACCCAATGCTTAAATATTTAACAGGCACCATGGCATACATCCACAATTCATTGCCGTATACACAAAAACAAGTGTTACCACCTGTGTTACCGAGCACAACTCATCCTACAACAATTACCAGATTCCAAATTTCATTAGATACTTCACAAGATGATGATTTATGTGAACTTTTTCATAATCATTTATACCGATTCAATATTTTCCATAATGTTGATTTGTTGCTGCATGGTATAATTGTTTTACAAATGAGAGGCCAATAAAAACTTCTATTACTCGAATTAAATTATTGTGGCCATTATCTGCGATTGGGGTTGGATGGAGTGTCTCCATAGAAAAGGTTAATTTTCTCAAAATGTCTAAGTCAGGGTAATTGTTATACCCAAGGTATTCTCAGGAGCAACTGCTTTTTAAAAGTGCTAATCTTTTGGGGTGAGTTGTTCCAAGCATAGTTAGAGCTAACCAAAGTTAAATACCATGAGACATATAGGTCTTCATATATATTAAGCAATGATTAGCACAAACCATGGGAGCAAATCGATCATAGTTGGGAAGGAAAAAATAGTAATACATTGATAAGCGGTTAAGTGATCTTTATTATTGTTTTTAATGTGAGATATGATATGTCACATGAACTTTAACAAATCTGTTCTTTAAATGTAGTCAAGAGGTATGCAGACCTGCTCTGTCACACAGTCATTATCATTGTCTGCATTAATTTATGAATATGAATATTAAAAACTTGAAGGAATAAATTGGAGTACCGCCGCAGTACGCACCCCCGAGGTACCTAAATTAGAAATATTCAAACAACGACACCTTTTAAGTGGTTGTTTGGGATTTGTAGATTTAAGAACGAGGTATATTACATGTTGTTGTTGTTGTTTTCATTCGTTAAAAAACAAAGTTACTTCAATCTTTTTGTATTACTGAGTCTATAAGTTTAAATTAAGGTTATTGTACATGTGGGATACTGTGGCATCTGCCGAGTAAGTGGACGGGAATTCTGTGATCTAAACTTCGTTTAAATTACTATACATGTTTGTTTGTAATGAGTGTAATGTGTGAGCTTAAATTAATGACTGTCTGCCTAGTGGGAGTGGTTCTTGTTTTGATTCACTTCTTAAATGATGAAGTTACCGTATTTTCAGTTTTGTAGTAACAAGTGCATGAAATATGTAAGCTAAGCTTTAAGTTTACATTAGCCTAATTGTACATGTGGGACTGCTGTGGCAGCCTTCTGAGTAAAAGGAAGGGTATTCTGTAATCTATCCTTCACCAAAATCGCTATAGGTATTTGTTAAATACACAGTGACATAACTTATCTCAAATAATCCAAGATTCGTTTGAAGCTCCATGATTCGGAGAATTTTCAGTGAGGGGGGTCAGTTCAGAGAATATTTACTTACATAGTTCAGTTTGAGGCAAGATTGGAGAGTTGGGTACTAGTTAAGCTTCGTTTGCGTTACATACAGTGTATATTTTGAGATCTTGTGACATTTCAAAATGGCGTCTTTGAGAGAATGTTGAGGGTCAACTCAAGCTTTTCGTGCAATGAAGCGATGCAGGAATATGTGGAAATTACAACAGGTGTTGAAGTTTATCTTCTAAGCAATACTGGCTTGGTGACCTTGGGATACTTTGGATTCACTGTGGTTTATTAATCGGTGAAGTCCATACTACAGCTTATCGATGACCTGCAACTTTTCGTGAATGAAGCGGTGCCAAAACATGTGGCAAATTACAACAAGAGGTGGAGTTAATCCTCTAAGCAATACTGGCTTGATGACGTTGGGATGCTTTAGCTTCATTGTGGTTTATTATTCATAACATGACTTCTGCTGCCTGTGTGTGGTATCTGTTCCCTTCCTACAAATGATGTCACACTTTCACAGGTGGATTTTCATAATGTAAAAATCAAAGTCTTCCAAGAAACCTTGTGGAAACTATTCTGCTTTGTGCGTGAGGACCATGAGAGGACAGTGCCTCACTCATTTAACTCATGTGGTGTTAACACTAGTCCAAATAATATTGGTAACTACACTTTTTAGAATGTTTGTAAACTTGATGTACTAATCTGTCGAATACAAATTTCAGAAAACACACCATTAGACAATTCCATTGTTGTCTTTGGTTAACTTGTGTGTTTAGTAAAGGGTATTATTTTGTTAAAAACCTTTCCACAGTGAACTGAAGAATTCATTTGCATATGTCAGAGGCTTTTGAAGATGAGGCACATTACAATGGACAGTATTGTTATGCTATGTATGATAGTAAATGAATGGCTGCCATGTGTGGAAGTCATTTGTAAGAGTTTGGCAATTTGACAAATATTTGCCATTTTTGCCATATTTGCCAAAATCGCCATATTCGCCAAAATCGCCACCATAGCTCACTGCCATATGTTGAAGTCATTTACATAAGTTTGGCAATTTGACAAAGATTTGCCATTTTCGCCACATTTGCCAAAATCGCCAGATTCGCCAAAATCGCCACCATAGCTCATTGCCATGTGTTGAAGTCATTTGCATAAGTTTGGCAATTTGGCAAAGATTTGCCATTTTCGCCATATTTGCCAAAATCGCCAAAATCGCCAACATAGCTCACTGCCATGTGTTGAAGTCATTTGCATAAGTTTGGCAATTTGACAAAGATTTGCCATTTTCGCCATATTTGCCAAAATTGCCACCATAGCTCACTGCCATGTGTTGAAGTCATTTGCATAAGTTTGGCAATTTGACAAAGATTTGCCATTTTCGCCGTATTTGCCAAAATCGCCACCATATTTGGCTAGCATGTGATTTTGGCAAATTCGCCATTTTCGCCACATTCCCTTAGTATATACATATTTTCCAAACTGGTGGCGAAATTTCGTCGAATTTGCCATTTTCGTCATTGAGTGCATTTCTGGACATAAGTGCAGGAATGAGATAAGGAAACTAAGTAATTTGTAGTCTTATACCATTATTTATATATAGACTTATCTTTATATTTATAACTTTTTGTTTTATCCTCTGTATATTAGCATCTTTATTGCAAGTGGCCTAACAAGCCTCATTTTAATCTGAATTTAAATAAAGTCTTAGTTACTTACATTATGTCCTAAAAAATACATTAGAAAAATGCATTGAACAGGCCAAATCTATCCCAGGGATCACCAAGATCCACTGCATAGAGCCCACACATGGAGGTCAACTACATTGCCATCTTTACTCAAGTCAGCTCACTGCACTTTATGAAATTGATCAGTCAAGTGAGGATGAAGATTCCTCTGGTGCCCCCTCAGCTTCTGATGCAGAAACTGTTTGTCAAGGCAGCATTGAGAATCCCAGTAACAGCAGTGGTGATGTTGAGAGTAGTGATGATGGTGCCAATGACAGTGATGTTGTAGAAAATGGTGGGTATGACACATCTGTGTGTTCAGATGCTTCATCTCCAGCTGTGCCAATTCTGACAGACAAAAAGAAGAGCAATGTCCAGATCCAGCTAGGTCTGCCACATGACATCAAAGTCCTACTTAATGACCACTGCTCTGAATTTCAACTCCCTCCACATAGCAGTTTACTAGCTGAACTGATTGAGTGGAGGCATTGCTTTTGAGGATGATCCCTTAATTGATGCTAATGACTTGAAAGAACTGGACAGAAAAGTCAAAGAAAATGATGACTGGTGGATCACAAATTTTATTGTTGATTCATATTTACAGATAGTCAAGACAGCTAGTGCTCAAAAGGGCCTGAACATGGAAATTTTTCACTGGGAAGAATTTGAAAAGGGGATGGAGAAGAAGCAACCAAAAGACCTCCTTAGAGGGAAGGGTGACCTGTTGATGCAAGATGTGGTGTTCTTTCCCTGCAACAACAGCTCAAGCGAGCATTGGTTCCTTGGAGTGGTGCTTCCCTGATAGAAGTGCATTATTGTCCTTGACAGCTTGCCAGGACTATTTGTAAAGCCAACTGTATTAAAGAGGGTGGAGAAGATGGTGTCATTTTTTCAACGTACAGACCAGTCAATTGACATCAAGCAATGGTCTTTCTATGCAAACAAGCCTGATGAGATTCCCCCAGCAAGCTAACACATGATTGTTGTATCTTCACTTGCCTGTATGCAAGATGTCTGGCAACCAGGTGTTCCATGATCCGTCAAACCAGCATTCCAGCCTACAGGCAACTGATGATCCAAGAATTGCAACAGAAAATTCCAATTCCACCACCACCCATTCAACCAGGGGAATACTATTCTGTTGATCATGTCAAAAACTACTACTTTGGCAGGGTTTTGGACTCAGTTGACAGTTTTGTGCAATTCAAGTTCCTGCACAGAGTAGGAGCAACCAACTACCATTGGCCAAGACGAGACAATGTGGATAAGTGCACCAATCAAATGTCTTTTTTGGTCCTGTTACTGTTCCAAGTTTCATTAGTGGGCCATTTCAAATTCCAGAGCAGGAAGCTGTGAAAAAACTTTTTTAAGGCCATTGGAAAACATAAGACGGTTTAAGAACTGTGGGAAAAAAACACACGAATCAAAGGATGCTAAAACCCTTGAAGTCTGGAACTGCCAGAGTAATTGAACCTTTAAATGGCCATTGACAGCCATGTTTTTCATCTATAAGATGTCTGCTAGGTGTAAATGTGTATAGAATGAGATATTGTCTTTCATTAATGTTGCATTTTTTCAACCATTTTAATTCTTTGTACTCAAGGCTAAGAAGTGTAACGTCCGTGACATAACGTCCATGACAAACTTTTGTTGCAGATATACCTAAAATGTTACAGTTAACCAGAGTCTGGTCGCTATCAGAGAGTTTCTATTAGATGTTTAGCTTTGTAGCAGGATTGTCTTCTATCACATAGTTAATTAAACAAAGAAAAAAAGTTGTCTAAATGTCACAGATGTTATGTAACGTCCATGACATTAGTTCATATTGTCGCTGCCATTTCTGGAAATTATTTTGGAAAACGTTGACATGAGGAATGTATTGACTCCACTGTGGGGTTTTTTCTAATAAGAGTGTTTGAAGTCATTTATATTTTCCAAGATTGATTTTCTCCAGTCAAAATTGAGCATTATGCATATTACTTGCTAACAAAAAATAAACTCAGAATTTGAGGACCCCACCCCCCCTGAGTAGACCACTGTCACCAGCAAAGTGGAATTTTCTGAGCACTATAACGTGCCCACTTTGTAGTACAGGGAATAATTCCAATTAATACACCTTTTGAAAAAAAATCTTCCTTATAACACCACTTGTGTGGAATTGTCCTTGTGTTTTCAGTGTACATAGGTGGACAAACGTAACAGTAGGAAAGTCAGAATCTGCAAATGCAGTGGGAAGAATTTGACAGAAAAAAGATTCAACATATTTCTGTAAAACAAGTTGATTGACTGGAGACAGTGCAAAATGTTAGACTTGTTATCCTGTTTATCTATTGCTGGTGTGTCATTTAAAATATTTCATTTGTTTGTACAGTCCCATCCTTAATTCTTTATACGAGTTTTCTTTTTTGTTTGGTTGTTTTACATTTTGCAACTCTTTGACTGGCCTTTGCTTTTGGCAGGTTGCTTGTATTGACACTTCTTCTATAATTTCAATAAGCATGTTATTTTTGTTCTCTGTAACCAGATTTATAAAAACACCATGCCCACCTTGATTATGTTGCTTTTTACTGTGATGTCTTTTTTTTTTGTTCCCCTTTAGTGTAGCAGTATTTGCCCATTCTATCTCAAATGAATCAACAGCACTGCATCATGGATTTGAATACAGTGTTGTCTGAGCTCTAGTCTAAACAACACAAGTGATCCCCCTGAGCTCGTTCAGCAGCACAAGGACATTGAGAGCTTTGCTAGAAGGACGTAACAAGTTTTTAAGCCTCTCATAGTAGGTGCTGTCAATTTCACATCTCATTTCAAGAGAAATAGCACTTCCTTCTCTTTTGTTCCTTTCGTTTAACTTTGTATTTTCATGATGAGCCTAACTTTATGTCTTCTTAGTTATTAATGGCAGTCTTCAAAAAAGAACGTTCTAAAACATTTCAGATTTTCTAAAGGTAAGTTTTAAAGTCAACTGGTTTGCCTTGTGCTTTTCATCATGCTTTTGTCTGTCTTTTGTGCCTGGACACATTTAATTTCATTGCAGATCCTAAAAACTAACCTAGACCTTTTGCCCATTGCACCCAATGTACAACAAGTGAACATTGATTTTGAGAAGGCCATACTGCAGGTTATACTGTAGCCTGCATAGCAAGCGTTTCCGTGGGGTTTCTGCGCAAATTTCAATGTTTTGGGGCGAGAGCAAAAAAAAGAAAGAGGGGGGAGAGGGAGAGGAGAAAAGGAAACACTTGCAGACAAACCCCTGGAATTTGAAAACTGCCCACTTGTTCTGTCACACCTGAGCACGCTCACAGAGGTTTCAAGCTGTCATTGGCTGCCATAAATTGACCAATAATATGTTTCGCCTTCTGTAACGGAAGTGACCTTTCGCGGACACGTGCTTAACCAAAACAAAACTTGACAAGATGCTAGATATTTCGGAATCAACACGCGTACGGTGGAGGAATCTCAATGGGTCTGAGCGACCAATGCAGGCTTTGTAGTTGCAATTTCAAAGTTAAATTTGGTAATTTAAGCCAAACAAGCTATATTTCAACAGAAAATCTATTCAATCCGTCGCAAAGGAAGGACTGCAAGGGACAAGTTTTAGTACAAATCTGGCAGAAAGTTGGACTTGAGGTGGTTAAATGTGAGCAATATTCAAGTCGAGTTTGTAATCCTTGTGCTAGCAAGATTCAAAATCTTGGATCACTCTATACCTCAAGCCATTTCCGGCACCTGATGAGATCCACAAGGGAGGATCGAAACCATGGTCTTGTCTATCATTGCCTGCATGATGTACTCAGTATGTCACGCTTCTTACACTCCTTGTGCCTGTTTGGCGTACTGAGTACGTCAAGATTTTGAAAGCCCCAGTCAACTTGTTGGCATGTCAGATACAAAACCCTTTGGCCTGTGGGACCCATTTGTACTTAGGGACTGGTGACTATTAGTGACCAGTCTTCGAAAAAAAATTACTCTGATTTTTTTTTCTTGTGGTTTGTCTGGAGCTTGGCCGCTATCTTGTTTTTGTTATGTGGTGAGAGAACGTGAGGCGAGTTCAAGCATTTCTGAAAATGTGTCTTCAAAGGAGCCAATGTATTCTGCTGAACAAGCTTTAGAACAGATTTGGAATGATTCTGGAGATGATGGAGACTTCTTCGACGGCAATGAGAGTGAATTTGAGATGTATTCGGTGAGTGAAGATGCTTCTTCATCAAGCGAAGAAAATAGTGCTGAAGACTCAGAGGAGAGCAGTGATGATAAAGCTCAGGATAGTGGAGGTGGTGAAAACCCGGCAAATCATGTTTGCCAAAGGCCGGTAAGACAACAACAAGCTCCTCTTGTTTGGCGAATCGCACGTGGAACAACACCGCATGACATTCTGTTTACCGGAAACCCTCGAGTGCAGGTACAGACTGTAGGGTTTGAGCCATATGATTTCTTTGCTCTATTTATCAACGATGATTTGCTGAATTGTTTTGTTACTGAAACAAATCGCTAGGCAGAACAGTGTTTAGCTGAAAACAACCTTACCAGAGGATTGGCCTTGTGCCAATGATTGGTATCCAACTGACATGAAAGGAATCAAACAATTTCTGGGTTTGTTCTTTCTGATGGGAATTATTCACAAGCCTGCTATACACATGTACTGGTCCAAGGATCCCTTGTTTTGTACTCCCATTTACAGTGCAGTTATGAGCAGAAATCGTTTTCAGTTGCTCCTAAAGTTTCTCCACTTCAATGAAAACTCTCATATGCCTACACCTGCTGATCCATCACCTGATAAACTCTTCAAGCTGAGACCTTTACTGAATCACCTCTTTGAGAAATTTCAGGAAGTCTATGTACCATCCTGCAACACTTCCATTGATGAGTCCCTGTTGCTGTGGAAAGCAAGATTGTCTTTCAAACAATACATCCCATTGAAGAGAGCTAGATTTGGAGTGAAATCCTTTATGTTGTGTGAGGATAGTGGATACACATTTTCATTCAAAATCTACACTGGTAAAGAAAATGTGGCCCTAGCAGTACAAGACCTTTCCCTTTCTGAGAGAGTCGTTGCTGACCTTATGCAACCTTTGCTGAACAAAGGGTATCATTTCTATACTGATAATTGGTATACAAGCCTGCCTCTATACAAGTACCTTCATCGCCAAGGAACCTTAGCTTGTGGGACGATCAGAAGCAACAGGAAGGGATTTCCTGAGCAAGTAAAGAATGCCAAGTTGAGGAAGGATGAACAAATAGCTTGTCGCTCAGATGAGCTCTTGGCTCTGAAGTTTAAAGACAAGAAGGATGTCTTCATGCTAAGCACCATCCATGACAACTCAATGGTGAACAGACCAGACAGGAGACACCGGAATCAGCGCCACACCAAGCCCACTTGCATTTCTGACTACAACAAATACATGGGTGGGATCGACCGCACTGATCAGCTCCTGAAACCCTATGAGGTACCTCGCAAATCACTGAAGTGGTACAAGAAGGTAGCCATTCATTTTTTTACAGCTATCCATGCTCAACAGCTTCATTATCTATCAAAAGGATGGTGGTCGAAAAGCATTCCTCGGATTTCAACGCCAAGTCATTGCAGCTCTTTTGTTTGAAACTGGAAATGGTGCTGACATTGACATCCCCAGAGAGGAGAACATTGTGAGGCTTTCCGAGCATCACTTTGTCTCGCCAGTTCCTGAAACCGGCTCAAAACGAAAGCCCCAGAAGAGATGCAGAGTGTGCTACAAGAAAGGAGTTTGCAAGGACAGTCGCTACCATTGTGCCTGCTGCCCGAGCAATCCTGGACTATGCTACTATCCCTGCTTTGAACTATACCATACAAAATTCAATTACTGGGCATGAAATTATTTTCTGATAAAAAGAAATGCTGAGTGTTTTTTATATTTTTCTACTGTACAGACATAAGTCACATTTCTGTATTTATTACTACTCTGTTTTTGTTCAGAAACTTTTACTGATAGCTTTTTCTGTAAATAATACCAGCACAAAATAGTGAAAAATAGTTTTTGTTGCTTCAGATTACCTATAAAATAGTTTTCCAATCAAAATAGACACCAAATTGTTGACTTTTAAACTCAAATTGTGCTTACTTTTATTTTATTTCTGCTAATGTCATTGAGTATCAAATTACAAAAATAAATACTTCTATCACTTCAAAAATAAAGATGTTTTATTGTAGTTTGAGAAAATGTATACTTTTATTGGGTTACATTTGATTGCAACAGTTATTTACATTTGATTGGTGACTACTTTAAATTCCTTCAAAAGAGGAAAATAGCCTTGGCTCAGGGGATTACATGGGTGTTGGCAGTGAAGGGGTTAATGAAGTACCCAAACACAGCCAAAACCACTGGCATAAACAAAACGAGGAAAATACTATAACCGCAGTTACAGAGCAGAGTGAAACAATGACAATGACACAGCCATAATTAGAGCGGATTTGAGCGCTCAACTTCACGTGTTGCATACCTCTCTACGAAGCTACAACACTAAAGAAAGGATAAAGAGATGAATAGTTGCAAAAGAAACACATCTTGCTACAAAACCAAATAACTGGGCCCAGTAATGTACAAACACTGCAAGATAAAGATGATCATATTACACGGCTCAAAATTCCTATCCTTGATAACAAGAGAGAGGCTGTTCTGTCACTGAACGTATTGAAACGAGCCAAACCAAAGCTAGACAAAATGGCATATAAAGGACCACAGTCGCTAAACAGAAACAACCAGAGTGAAAACAAACAGGTGATAAATGCAGAATTTAAACCCAGAAATGACCTTTGGTATCAAAATACATTACATGCGACATTTAAGCACATGGCTGTTTCAATCACCATCACCATCATGCTATCCTCTAAACCACCGTGTTGCCCCATTTAAAATTAGCAAGAAGCTACATCGGTCAATAGAACCGAGGTAGAAGCGGCAAATGCGCGAACAGGAGTTGTGTAGGCCTTCCAACTCCATTTTACCTGATACAATGCTTTTCAGTGGACAAATTACGAGGATAACACAGCCTTCTTTCATAAGAGCAAAAACTTGAAAAATCAGACTTTTCCCAAATGCTGTGGGGAGTACAGCAAGTAGGTCTCCTCTTGAGAAGAGCTGTTTCACGGAACACCTTTGTTCTTGTCGCAACTCGCGACTAAATCCCCATTCAGAAAGAAAATTTAACACTTTGTCCAAACGTGCTTGGAACTCGTCTTCCCTTTCTTCTGCCATACTGGATTCTGGCAAAATCAGATCTTTGATGGGCACATGTCAATAATAAGGACCTGGGACCAGAGCCGAGCCAATCACGAGCCCCATTCACTGGCGAACGGGGTTTTTAAATTCCAGGGGTTTGTCTGCAAGCGTTTCCTTTTCTCCTCCCCCCCTCCCCCCTCTTTCTTTTTTTGCTCTTGCTCCAATTTCTGCATGGCCAAAACAACGAAATTTGTGTTTCCTAAAATAAGTGCGAACAGGTTCTCAAACCACAGCCATATCTATATCCAATTTTTAGAGCCAGATATATCTATTTGAGATAGATACAAGTTAAAACACGGCTTTTAACATGTCATATAACAATGCAAAAGAATAAAAAAAAAAGAGCACATGCAAAATGCTCCCCCATCTCTGCTCCCCACCCCCCTCATGGGGGTAGAGTTTAGGGAAGCAGAGTCTCTTCTTGTTTACGCCCTATAAAGTCACGCAATTGCTGTATTACACTAATGACTTTCTTGACACTCATTAGCTGCAGACAGTAACATCTTGAACTTTCAGAAATTCTTTGCCTTAAGGCAGGACTTAACCTCAACATAGTCTTTCAGTTGCTTAACATGGATTTATCGTTAATATCTTGTTCGCGTTTCAAGCAATTAAAAATCCCTATGCTGATCCCACGAAGCTATGTTGTGGAATATTGTGTGAATTTTCAGGAAGAGAATTTTTCTCCAAGGATAAGTTAAATTTAGGAAAATGGGAAATATTGAAGATTTAATGAAGGAATTCAAAGTTAGAAACAGTTCACCAGCAACCTGCAGTGCCCTTGTGGAGTGTCAACTATCTGGTGGTGTTTCAAAACATTTTTTACACTTCAATCCCTTCTTTAAACTCCTTCCAATTTCACTCTAATATCACCTGAAACACACCGTCGGTTCAAATCTGGCATCTGCCCAACACTCATCCTTTGTTTATTTGTTTGTTTGATTTAGTTTTTCACTGTTTGCATCCCTTTTCTGGCGAAGATGGCCCTAATTTTACAAGCAATAAAAATTTCAATTGTTTTAATTTAAAAAAAACCCTTTCGTTTTGACTTCAAATATGGAAGTCTACCACGAAAATTAACATAAAAAAAAGAAGAAAAAATAACAATATTGTACATGTATAAACGCATTCAAAGTCCATGCCTACAACTTTCTCAGCAAAAAAAAAAAAAAAAAAAAACAATACAGTCTTAAAACGAAAGAAGGGAAAACTGGTGTGCGAACTTGCAACCCTTCCAGGGTGTTGAGTGCCAAATGACACTTGGAAAATAGGAAAATAGGAATGACAGTGGCCAAAAAATAGGAAATAAATAGGAATTCTCACCCCAAAATAGGAAAAAAATAGGAGGATTTTGTTGAGTTTTATCCTCTTAACACTCCCAACAGCAACTCTGTTCCACAACCCAATGCTTAAATATTTAACAGGCACCATGGCATACATCCACAATTCATTGCCGTATACACAAAAACAAGTGTTACCACCTGTGTTACCGAGCACAACTCATCCTACAACAATTACCAGATTCCAAATTTCATTAGATACTTCACAAGATGATGATTTATTAGTCCTTTAAAACTGTGAGAATGATAAGTAACAATAATTTTTTTGACAAACCAAAACAATATCAAAGTTCACTGTCACGAAATGTATGTCTTCCTTACAACAAAAGACAACCACGGCTTTTGAACATCAACAATCAAAAGCACTGAGAAAGTCTGGGCACGAGTTTCAGAAAAAATCACTCTAAAGGCTTCAAACTGGTCTTTTTTTGACATGAAGTTTCAGTTTTTTGTAGAATTTATCAATTTTACTGGCAATTTTATTTCAAATATCTCAAAATGTTTCTGTGTACCTACTAAGACCCTAAGAAAATAGGAAAAACTAGGAATTTCATTAAAAAATAGGAGAAAATAGGAGGCAGGCCAAAATAGGAAAAAATAGGAACTTGACACCCTGCCCTTCACTCTACGGAAAAAAACAGGATCTTGCCCATAACAAATATTTTTATACAACTGGGCGACACTTGTAAATGTTTAAAATATTATGTCAAGAAGATTCAAAGAAGAACAGGGCTTTTTATTTCTACAATGTCATCTGAACCTTTCAGAAAATTTTCCTGGGTGGCCTATGTTCAAGTAATCGCACTGGTTTTCCCACTAATATTTACAAATATCACCCTGTCTGATTTTCTATTTGATGGTAACTGCACAAAATTAAGAAGTTTTTAGTTCTTATAAAAGATGAGTAGCACGATCACCACTCCATTTAGCCAAATATCATACCTAGAGAACTTCAAGGCCGAATAACTTGAGAAATATTCAATGCATTTTTCTGAAATTTTTTATTCAGAGAAAGGATAGACCACCACTTCAAACTGCATTAAAATATCAAGATTCACGAGTAAGACTAAAACGGGAAAAAACAATAAATTTAAGAAATACCCCAAAATGCGACTGTACCGCGTTACAAAAATAGCACTGCAAATGCCCGCAAAAGTTCAGAAAATTCGAAATTTTCTCGCAACATGGAGCGCCTATGGTTAAATAATGTATTTCAGGGTTTGTGTCGTCATAGGTTTAAAAATAGCGAGTTGTATTGATAAAACACGTGCGATTTCTCACTCGTCAAGACAAAAGATCAAACGTTTAAATAGATGAAACAATACCAAGCAACAATATGCTGATTTCACGCAAGAAGGCAGCCCAGGAGAGAAAGCTACAAAAAGAAAGGAGAGTTAGATAGAGCGTATTATCTTCAAAATTGCGAGCAAAAGATCGCTCATGTCAAACAAAGAAGACACTTCCAGGACTAGATGTGAACTCAAGCGCAGTCAGGAGAGACATCAGATCAAAGAAAAAAGACAGTCTATCTGAGAATCTGCTCAAGCCACAAGTGTTAAAAGGACATTTCTACTTGTGAGACAATATCCATGATATGACATTCTCTAGACGAGAACCGCACTGTGGTTGCATGCTTCTACTGTGAGGCAGATATGTGGTGACATCCCATGCAAAAAAAGGGGGAGAAAATATATCTACAAGTTGCCTTTGAAGGAAAATGAGGAGACAATTACTTCTCTCTGAATAATAAAACAATATTTGCAGCTTTTGTGTAATTTTCATACATGTTTGTTTTCTTTTTGTGTGACAATGTTTTCTCAAAATTGGGATCTTGCCACACCCACAATGCATGATGGGTAAAACTGAATGGTCTCTAATTAGAATAAAAAGATGTTAAATAGCAAAATTTTAACTAATTAGTTTTATCCATGTAAAACAGAAGCCTAATGGCTGGTTAATTAAAGAATATCAAACAAAATCGTTTTTGGTCTTATGTTACAGTAAATGGAGGGGGACTGTTTAAGAGACTTTTAGTTCGTGACTCTTTGCATTACCCAAGTTTAGTTACCGTGACACTTTATGTTAAACATCAATAGTCAAACCAGACATTTTTGTTATCTGATATCGGTGAGAATGAATCGTATCGTCCCTTTTTGAAGAAGCACGTGTATTGTATCGTGGAAAACATTAAAATAGGAATTCGTTCTGTGATTTCGTCATTATTTCATCGCTTCAATCGTTACAGTTAATCGCCAAAACATTTGGTCCTTTGAGCTGGATTACAAGAAAGGTTACAAAACCTGAAAGACAGAAACATTCAAGATTGGGGGCGTTCCTGTCCTGAAAATTGTCCCATGGAAAATTCGCTGTTGACTGCTGTCAGACGATGAAAAAACTTATGGAATTGACTGAGTCAGAGGATCAAGAATCGAATATTCGGGATCACAAACAAGAGAAAAGAAACGCAAAATCACTAATGACCCATCTGTTAAACAAATTGGCTAGTATCTTGGGCGAAGAAGATCCCAAAATCAAAGTCAAGGAGCTGCTGCTACAGATCAAAGAGCAATAAGTAGAAACCCTGATGGCTATGTCCCATTTGGAAGATGCTTATCGCCAAAAGAATGAAGAGGCTAAGGTAGACAAAGTCAGTGATGAGGCTGACAACCTGGTTGAACAGATTAATCGCGAAACTATGTCTGCCCGCTCGCTACTGGCGTTGCTCACGAAAGTCAGTAGATCGTGTGCAAGTTCCGTCACTGATAGCGAAGCATCACACAGGAGAAAAGAAAAAGGAAAAGCAGAAATGGAAGCGCACTTACAGAGGGATCGACTTGAATGGGACGTAGCACAGAACTGTGAGGAATTAGAACACCAGGAAAAGGAGCTTCAAGCTGTGACCAAGGAAATAAACAAACAATGCCAGGAGTTGGAAAACGAAATCGATGAAAACTTGGGTTTACGAGACGAATTTACTGAAGAGTATCATCAGCTTCCCTTGCCATAGAACAAACCGATTGAAAACCAGCAGCTACAGCCAGAAAACATGGCAGCTCAGAAAACGTCCGACGAATCGCATAAATCCGAAGCGCACCAATCTGACGTGCATTCAGTTGAAACTCAACAACCAGAAAAGCCGAAATCGCACTGTTCTTTTAATGTTTCGGGCGTCGAGTTCACAGCAGGTAACCAAGAAATGCATGGGCAGTTGGAGAGAATCCAAATTCCAACTTTCTCAGGAAATAAGATGGACTTTCAAGGCTGGAATGTGGCTTTAACGAGTTGCGTTGAAATGACATCATTATCACCGCAATTTAAGATGTTACACTTGGAAGCATGTCTAGCTGGAGAGGCCGGAAACACCATAAAAGGATTGGGTTATTCCCTGGAAGCGTACGAGGCAAGTATGGAAGTATGGAGGAAGCCGAAGGCAAGTTCAGTAGCACATAGAAGAACTCAAAAGGCTCCAACCGAGGCCATAGAAACAAGACGCCAACTAACAGAGATGGGTGACAAGGCTGGCTTCCACGCTAGAAAGTGGGTTTCAAATCTGACGCAAGTATTAGCAGACATTCCCGAAGAAGACCACGCTTTGGAAGTCAATCTAGAGAAGAATGAATTACCTGTGACGAAAACTCTTGGTGTGTCCTGGACTGCACAAGAAGACCAGTTCCTATTTCATTATTCGCCACCTCCGAAGGACTTTGAATTCACCAAGCGAAACGTCCTGAGGAAGACAGCAACGTTATTCGATCCACTTGGATTTCCCTCACTGTTCGTGCTGAAAGCGAAATTATTCATGCAGCAAGCTTGGATGGACACTTTGGAGTGGGATGAAGTTCTCCCATCCGAGCAACGAGAGCAGTGGATGACTTGGTTCGGTGAGTTGTCCCTTCTCAAGGATATCAGAATTCCTCGGTGTTTAAAAGACACAAGCACAAAAGAAAGCTCAATCACTCGGCATACATTCTCCGACGCGTCCGAGAACGCATACGCTGCAGCCATCTACAGCAGACATGAATACGAAATGGCAATGTTTCTACTCGACTTATCGCATCCAAGACCCGTTTAGCTCCATTGAAGACTGTGAACATTCCTAAGCTTGACAGGTGGCGGAATTCGCCGGTTGCCGGCTACTACTGAGAACCCTGCTCAGTTGATGTCAAATTCCCTGTTATTTTACCAAAGAAAGAATCATGTCACGCGACTAATCGTGCGTTACTATCACGAAAGTGAGGGCCATCAAATGGGGGTGAACTACACCATAAACCACCTGCGAGAAAAGTACCTAGTCATCCATGTCCGTGAGGAAGTAAAACGAGTAAACAGAGAGTGCCGAGAATGTGCAAGGCGTTTTAAAGTGCAGCCCGTTCAACAACAAATGGATCCATTACCGCAGATCCATCTCCAGGTGACAACAAAACCATTCGCCAATTGTGCAGTGGATTTCGGAGGACCGTACCTTACCATTAAAGGGCTTGGTAGATCTCGTGCTAAATGTTAACTGTGTTTGTTTTTGTGCTTGCTTGATCATAAACGTTTTGTCCAAAAAGTTGAACGGATACTAATTTTTTTTAAACGGATAGGCTAACCGTTTAAACGTTTTGGACAAAACTTTAAATGGATACAAGGTTCTGGAAAACGGATGAGGAAAGCATTTAAATGCTTGATGATCCGTTTTAAACGGATGTAAATGGATAGTTAACGGATTTTTCCGTTAAACGGTTAAGCGTTAGTGTATGAAATCCTATGCACGGTCACATATTTAGATGAAATTCATACGAAAATATAAGAACCTATTTTAAGAACCTTGGTAGCCTAAATTTGCTTTAAGTACCATTTATACAAGAACCTATTTAGGCTATAGTCAGGAAAAAATTTAAGATTCCAAGTTGGAATAACATTGGTAAATATGTGGAATGATAATCCAATGTTGCCATATTATTGGTTATTTTTAAGGCTATCAATATTAAACCAATGATATACCAAAAAATGTAAATTTAGATATGTCAACATAGGTACTTTACTGGATAATAATAAATTAACATTGGTAAGCCAAACAACACCCATACCAATAATAGAAGATTACTGGAATTCCTGAACACATTTACCAATAAGATACCAACGGTATACCAATTTCGATCAACATTTAACTCTAACATCTGCCAATATTGGCATTTCATTGGATAATGATTGGGAATTCAAGACCACAAGATTGAGGTTAAGTGGCCACTGTTTCACAAGCTGAAAATGTAACATGATCACTTTCTTCCAAAAATTACTGAGCAGTTCAGTGCACATGACTATACTTAACTGCACTTGAAAATCAAAAATCGAAAACAGCTTTTCCTCAGTCAAAACGGACAACCCTTTCTGAAACAATCATGGTCATTCGCTTAAAAGAGTGTACTCATTCTTTGTCGTCTTTGTTGCTAGCCAGTGCAATAAAATTAATGTCTACACATTTAATGATTATCAAAAATTTGCATAACTGTTATCATCGATTCTACACTCAGTCTCTGTCAACTGTCTTGGACTGGACTTGTGTCTTCTTCTGAGAGATGGCTGAAAAAAACTTGTTTGCTAACCCAGTTTGAAAAATGACAGGAAAAAATAAAATTTCAACGTACCTGTTCGCTTAAAAGGAACTCTTTTCTTCAAGCAGATTTTTAAGAGCTGCTGCAAATGTTGGCGTTGCAATTTTGTGCAAATGTCAGTCGCACATGTGTTGTGATACTTTGGGTCCTGGGTGGTGGATACCAGCAGACGTTTCTATAATCCAGTGAATGGAGAAGCAAAAAATATATTATTCATTCATTTTTTTTTTTCGAATTAGCAAGGCATTACTTCCTTGACATGTTCTTTCTTCAATTTCTTTCTTCTCATTGGTCATCTCTTTGACAAGCACACGACTGATGTGTGCTCGAGCGTGAAGGGGGCATTCTGCAGAATCTGTGTGTTCTGCAGGCAAGCGATCCTTTTTTGCTCCTCCCCTCCCCCTTGCATCTTGGTTTTGCTATGTTCAAGTTCACACTGCAACCAGGTGGACAATCAGACATGGTTTGATGCTACTCTGGTTAGAAATTTGATGAATGTAACTTAAAAAGTTACAATTCACGACCCAGAATTGAATTGTAACTTTTTAAGTTACATTCATCAAATTTCTAACCAGAGTAGCATCAAACCATGTCTGCTTGCTACGCTGTTAGTGTTTTCCTTGCCATGATTAATTAAGTCAAGTATTAAAAACGTACTTGATTTCTTTAATTTAATTCTCCCTTAAAGATAGACTCAAAATTGAATGATGCAACAATTGTGTTCAAGTGCTTCAATTTACTTGGCCCTCGGTGCCTCGCCCTTCGAGCTCAGCTAAATAAAATGTGCCTGTTGTGCGGGCTAGCTCAAACGAGGCAAGCAAGCAACTGCGCGTCATTGTCCATGAATTCGCACAGTGACAATCTTCACCTTCGATTGCAACTCAACCTTCCGCGACAGAGGGTACAAAGCATGATTTAAATTACGAAGGGAAATCGACGAAAACGATGATGTCTGCATGAAATGGATTTCTTTTGGTGACAAATGTAACAGATTGAAATTCGAGCTTCGGTGTTTTTCTGCCACCGACGGCATTGAAAAGAGCTACTTTAGACTTCAATAGGAGGATGTAGATACATTTAACACTCACCGTTTGGAAAACCACAAGACCTGTTTCACCTTCACAGCGAGAGCGCATTCGCGCCGCGTTCGTTACGAAATGCAGAACACCACTCCCAAATGGTTATTCTCCATTCTGCAATGCAAGTCACGTGGTTACATACTTTCTGCCGACGTCATCTCAGTTTGGGACGATCCAACCTCGTTCCTAGGGTACTTTCTCGAGGGAGGAAGAGGGAGGACTCTGGGAACGAGGTCGGGTCACGATCAAATGATCCAAGGAACCGAGGAATCCACTCTGCACTGATCCCGGGGCACTGAGCAAGGATGAGTTAGAATGACCTCACCCTTACCATTGCGAAACAATGACTTTGATTTCTTAAGGCTGTTCACTAGCGACGGAGTCGGAGTCAGAGTCGTAACCCGGGAGTCGTTATCAGAAGCGTAGAGCGTTATGATCTAGTGAAAATCAAAAACTATCAAAAACTATTTCAGTTGAAAATATGCCATTTTCCACACCCGCTCTCAGACCTCCCTAAAATCCGTTTTCAGACCTGACGTTACGGTTACAAATTTTCGCACTGGCTTTAAAATCAAAAACTACAATAACTCTCGCCCAGATTCCCAAACTAATAAAGTGGCCATACAGTGCAATAACGTCGAGACAATCAGTTGCAAAATTGTTGATACATTCGCAATAAAAAAACATCTTCTCTTTCTCTAAAACGCTGCTGCTAAGAAATCTGAGAGATACAACTCACAACCCCTCCCTCTCCCCCTTTCAAAGTTGTGCCTCAAAGTTTCGAGCGTGGTGTTGCACTGTTAGCAACTTTGATAGGAGGGGGAGGGGGAGGGAAAGCGGAAGATAATGGAAACGTCATTGAAAGCCAAATGGCGTACAGTGTCTCAAACATTTTTGCAACTCATTGTAGCAGGGACGTACAGGGGGGGATGGGGGGGGCTTTAGCTCCCTCCCCCTTCCCCGCTTTTGTGAAGTTAAAAAATATATATTAATAAAAATAAAAAATATAGGAAAAAATTGCAGAAGAAATTTCATTGGCTCGTAAAAGAAAACAGGAATTTAACTAGCAGGCATAAAGAGTGACGTTTACGGTAGAGATAACTATTCAATAATGGTACTGCAGGTTTGTTTCCTCTAACGGCTAGCGACCGGTCCAGGAAACAAAGATTGAAAACATGGCTGTGCTCAACAATGACACAAGCTAAAAGCGATTTAGGGCCTGTTTACATGAAGGGAGGCTACCCCGGCTAACCGAGCTACCCGGCTAGGAGGGTTAAAACATAGCTCGTCTTTACATGCAACTCACCTGAGCGGGATAGTCACTGGGCTATTTTTAGATCGAGCGGCCGTGAGAACAGCAAACAATATGGCGGACAAAAGAAAGGCTTTGGCGGAAAATTTTATGATTTTTCCACCACTTGTTCCGCTAACGGCTGCTTTTCATTGTCTAGGGCTGTTATTTTGCACTTTCTTAATTGAGCGTAGCCACTAGAGGCAGTTAATGTTAAAATCTGCCTTGGAATATTATAACTTTGAATATAACGGTCTTCTCACCTCGGCTAGCTGAGTGCTCCGGCAAGAACCGTTTACATGGCAAAAAGCTATCCCGGCTAAAAGGGTGCCCCGGCAAGGCGGGTTACCCTGTCTAGCATGTAAACACCTCAATGCATTTTCTAAAGAAACGCAGTAAGAGAAGTTGGCTCTCCCAGAGTAGCTCGGTTAGCCGGGGCACCCTCCCTCCATGTAAAGAGGCCCTTAGTAACCCGACAGTATTCAATTAACGGTCTTAACGAAAGAAATCAGACAGACCTTCTCTGACTTACGGTAATCGACAAAAATTTGGTATTATCAACAGAGCTGATAATGTAAATTGACCACCGTACAGGGATTCTAAAAGCGGACGTTTCGTGCGTTAACCCTTCGTCAGAGCGAATCGAGGAATTATGGGTTGTGTGTAGTTTTTATAGTAGAGTAGGAGCTACGCTACTGGTGTTAACACGGCAACGTAAAAAATAGGAATACATCAGTTAAATGAAAAGGGTGCCGATTTGGAAAATGAATTGTTCCAGATTCTTGCAGCTCTCCGTTGTACCTTGATGTAAGGAAAGGCTGCAGATAACCATGTGTTGTTTGGAGTGGTTAGGGAGATTAAAATGACGAGCGACTGGCTTAGATGCATCCTTGTCATTCTTCTCAACATCGTGAAGGTGTTCGCGGAATCGGCCGCCTTGTCGTCTTCCTGTCTCGCCAATGTATAATTTATTGCATAACGTACAGGTTATGCAATAAACGACATTTGCGGTGGTACATGTGAAACGATCGGTGATCTTGAAAGATCGGTTAGGTCCC
>OX419341.1:7814300-7846800 GCA_948470475.1 Galaxea fascicularis
CCATAGTCACCAGTTGCTTTATATGGACGTTCAGCTTGACCAAGACGACTTCTACTTCAATCTGAGTGATGGAAATTTCCATAAGGAGATCTGGGTGAACAACATCATCTTTAAGGTCTTGCGAAGTTATGACATCTTTAACTACAAAACTTGTTCTCTGCCAATTTCTTACTCAAACCAAACAGTAACAGCAGTGGTCGGAAAAATTCAAAGAACACATGTATTGCATTTGTTTTCTGAATAGAATTGACAAATGATCGAAAAATGTGAAAAATTACTGGAAGTGATTACACCCTCCTCCGAGGTCTCGTTGTGTCGCAAGAAGTCTGGGGAGAGAGGGAAAAGGGCATGAAGGGGACGCCGCGCCTTTAATCTCTTCCCATCGTCCCCTGCGCGCAAACCCGGTTGAAGTCCTCTTTAGTACTCTTTACGCAACTGGATATAATTGCGTTCACAACTGCAAGGACCAGTCTTCATTTGATTCCATTTCCGCGGTCCTTGCATATATGATTCATTTCATACACATCACTCACATTCATCACTTTGACGAGAACATGTGAACCCACAACCTACGTGGGTCCGCAGTAATTGGCTCCAGCTGTTGCTGTGTCCCTGCCCAATTCAAGTTGTTATTGGTGTAGTTATCTTGTATTCTCAGTATCTGTATATTTTCAGTTCATTTTTTCGTTATTTCTTTAGGGCAAAGCTAATAAAATAAATAAAAATAAAAACAATTGACCTGCTCCCAACTCCAGGGGCTTCATAGCTGAGTTGGTTAGAGCATCGGACCGGTATCGCGAGGTTACGGGTTCAAATCCCGTTAAAGTCCTGGATATTTTCAGGCTTCTTTGCCCAACTGAATATAATTGCGCTCACAACTGCGGGGATTGGCCGTTCCGAAATTCAAAAGGGTACTGGGGTGAGTTTCAAATTTTGAAGTAATCGATAAATTGACACCATCACATGAAAGATAACATTGAGATTGATCGTTTGACCAAGTTTGATTCTTTTAGGTTGAACAAAGACCAAGTTATGGACCTTAAAACATAGCTCAAAATCCATACAAACGTCTCTAATTTTGAGGCTGCGTCCCCCAAAACCTGTCACAAAATTAGAGACATTTGTATGGATTTTGAGCTATGTTTCAAGTTCCATAACTTGGTCTCTGTTCAACCCTAAAAGAATCAAACTTGGTCAAACGACCGATCTCAATGTTATCTTTCATGTGATGGTAACAATTTATCGATTACTTCAAAATTTGAAACTCGCCCCAGTTCCCTTTTGAATTTCGGAACGGGCAGCAGGAGCCTCTGCGAAAAGAGCTCCCCTACCCCTCCCCTGGTCCGTTACCTGATGACTACGCGGTCTTACCTTTTCAGCGGTAAACTTCACTCGCTATTCAATCAAAGAAAATATGGCGCCGTGCTTTTCCACAGTAAAAGGATGAAACTGGTGGACAGCACTGTTCGAAGCTTTCGAGTTGCGAAAGTATTTCGAGAAAATACTGATCGAATCAATCACACGGATTTCTCACCAAACGGGGAGACTCTAATTTCAAGTAGCGATGACGATTCAATTGTGATTTATGATTGCCTCGAGGGAAAGTAAGATTTAAGTTTGGGAATGAAAGTTTGTCTTAAGGTTGTTTATGTTATTTATTACAATTTAATGGCCAAAAGGAGACAACAAATGAAGAAAAAAGAGAGAAATCCAGAAAGATAATCCGTAAAGAAGTCCAAGACACCATATCAAACATACCACCAAAGAAAGATTTGTTTGTTGCTGGCTTCCCAGCTGTACACGAATCACAGGTAACAAAGATCTTGAAAAATAGGCTGATCTTTTTCCAGACCGAAGAGGACCCTGTACAGCAAGAAGTATGGCGTAGCTCAAATCCAATACACGCATGCAACAAACACGGTTATTCATACTTCCACAAAGATTGATGGTAAGTCAGTGCCAATACAGTATTACTGTATACTGTTAGTGATAAGCCCAGTCACAGAAGTGATGTGCACTACAGTACAAGCAATAAACCAGTTAACCATTATTGCTGTGTTAGTGTGGGCATGTGTCACCCATCCAACTTCAAAGGAATTCCTGGGAGTTTTAAATACAGAAAAAAAGAAAAAGCTTATACACTTTTAGGTCTCAAAGTTCCCCAAGGTTACACTGAAATTTAAGGCAAAATATGTACAATCAAGCCAAACTAACATGCAACAAGCAGGGACAACTCAGCCAGCCAAAAATGAACTTCCTGTTTTATATATATAAAAGTTGGATTACGTGTGATAGAGTGGCTAATGCCGTTAAAACAGTGCTCAATACACTTTTAAGTGTAGAGCTTTGGATAAGAGGAAGATATAACGAAGAGACAAAATTCTCTGTTACTCCGAGTTTCGTGCTCACGCACTAATCAGACAGTATTTAATGGAGAATAATCCTATGATGAGTGCGTGAGCACGAAACTCGGAGTAACAGAGAATTTTGTCTCTTCGTTATATCTTCCTCTTAAAAGTTGGGATTATAACAATAAATCATTATTTGCTAGGTTTCTGTCAATTGTTGTTTCACCCATGATTTTTGTAGCTACTGCGCATGCGCGAGTAGCTACAATGCTATCGGTTTGATGGATAGAAAGTAAGAGTCGATTTTGCACTAATGACGTCACAGAGTTTCACCCCAGTGAAGACTCAGACAAACAAACGACTCGCGGCATGATCTGTTCGAGAATTTTGTATGGCAGGGTTGCGTCGCGTCGGTAAGCTCGCAAATGTGCCTTTAACTACTTTTTCGCGGAAACATGGAATATCCAGCTTGATGTCGAAGAGAAACCTGGGAATTATGTATTAGATCGGCTGATGCTTGGGTTAAAATGCAAAGAATTGGAAAATATAGGCGATTTTGTTGTCTCTAAAGATTACACTCGCGGCCGACTCTCAAACGTTAACACCCTGCTTGCGGTTACCCTGCTTTCGCTAGTGTTTTTATCCAATCCTTTGCTAGCAGGGTAAGTCTCGAAATATTTTAGTGCCGAATATTTCATTGGAGCTGTGAATGGCTAAAAGAGAAGCACACCTACAACGCGCGTCGTTTATGGTTTCTTTCGGATGAAAGAAACAAACGACGTTTAGTTGTTTACGTGATTAAAATCCCGGAAAGCTACAGGAATCGAATCAGCTAAAGACTATCTACTCTGCACAATAGTTTGTGTTCTTACGAACTACGCAAATAAGTGTATGTCAAGGTTTCACGGAAGGTCAAAACAAATTTGCTCGGTGTCTGTTGATACTGGCATGTTTTTAGCTTAAGCTTGATAAATATTTGGAAACTCAAAGTGATTGCACCCCACAACGAAAGTATGGCTTTTTATTTATTATAATTGAAGCTCGTTCAACGATTTCACCTCGTTGTTGTACCGCTTTCGCTTATTTTTCTCTTCCAAAACACATCGCGCTCATACAAATTTTTGAGCGTCTGAGTCACGTAGGGGGTCGATCTATTTTTAGTACTGTCAAGCCTTTTCCCTCTTCATGTTTAGTTTGCGCGTAGGAAAAAGTTTTTGTTTCGTAAACTGGTAATTTTTAGTCTTAAGCACAATTTCGAAAGGGCTTTTTGCCTTTAGTAGAACCCACTCGCTCGACCACAAGTGTGATTTTGCCGTTAACATTATTTTTATGGTAAAGCATGACACGAGTTGCGAAAGCTTGCGTGACTCGCGTGACTCTTAGTACATGAGATAAAGACTCACGACTGACCATGGGGTTTCCTAGTTTCGCATCCCTCGCACATGTATAAGAAAAAACATAAGCAGTAGCTACACGCAGTCGTTGACTGCCTATTTTTTAAATTACATTGGAAAGAACACTACTTCCAGTATCATTACTGATACTACTACAATACACTGTATAACTGGGACCATTTACAATACAGTACTCCACTAAAAATGCAATACTAAGCAGGGATTTCAAAAAGTTTTGAAATAGTCATCTGAGCTTGCTAAAGTAAGCGGCGACCTGATTCATTTTTTAATCATTTTAGTGAAATCTAGACAAAGTAGGTGGCGGTGAGAGGTAAATTCTGACAAACTAGGTGGCGATTTTCGCTGGTTGCCGGCTTCTAATGAAACCCCTGACTAAGTTTCTTACATTAAGATATTCACATTACTTACAATATAAATCCACAACAAAATCCACAACAAAATCCACTGCAGTCGGAGCTTTTGAACATCTGTCCAAAGCCTATCTTGCCCCATGCTATTAATTTTACTATTTTCAAAGTATGTGTAGATCCTCCTAAATATTTGGGGGGGTGGATTTTCTTGGGGCTTTGTACTGAAGGTGAAGGTTGCCTGAATGTCACATTCTCTTGTTGTTTTTCCACAGATACCATTCGTTATCTCTCTCTTCATGATAACAAATACCTTAGATACTTCACAGGGCACACAAAAAGGTAAGGATAGTCAACAACCGGTACACATTTGTTAAAAAGTGGAGCCATTTGTTTGTTGGTTGGGCAACAAAAAAATGGTAATCAATAACCAGGGCTTGAGCCTAACAGTACAGAGGTTTCAATAGAAGGCAGCTACCAGCGATGGACTGCTGGCTACTTTGCCTCATCCTACTGCCTACTCCACATGGCCTGTTGACTGTTTTCCTTATAAAC
Source organism: Galaxea fascicularis (assembly GCA_948470475.1). Classification (NCBI taxonomy): domain Eukaryota; kingdom Metazoa; phylum Cnidaria; class Anthozoa; order Scleractinia; family Euphylliidae; genus Galaxea; species Galaxea fascicularis. Next base: position 7,818,966 of record OX419341.1, read on the forward strand.
ATTCCACTTCTCTTTACCTGAAAGTTAAAATAGCCTTCCCTGTTTTACTAAGCAGGAATTTGATCTTCGAATTATAGATGCTTTCAAGAAATACACAGGGTTTTGACTCATGCAAAGTAACGAATTTGCAAGTTTCTTCCATCGCGTTTTTATTCAACTCTAGGATTCTTCACCTCAGTTGTTACTGCGACTCTCTCTACAGCTGTTATGTAACATTTGCGTGGGACATTTCATGTGAGTGCAAAGCACATGTTTTGAAATGGTGAAGAAGAGCAAGAGCGAGAGCAAGAGTTATGATTTTCCAATTTTATGCTCTAAGAAGTCATTTGAAAATTTCCCAGAGCCCTCTAGCAGCTTCTGCTTTCCCAGACACCTATTATTTACCTCCAGCCTTCCACTATGAAAATTATTGAAAGCACTGATAGTAGCCAACTAGCCACAGACTAGTAAAAATTCCATTTTGGCTAGTAGGTTTTGTGCTTCAGTAATTATTTTAACTAGAGAAAATGTAAGCACCGGAGGACCAGATGAAATCACTGTTTTAAGAAAATTGAGTAAAAGTGTGCAAAATTTGAAACATCGGCTGTTTCTAATTGGCTCCCATAATTTATTGCCTCAAGCAAGAACTTTACCTTGCTAAAAAGTGAAGGCATGATTGACTTTTTCGGTTCTTTTTTCCCTTTCTAAAGTGACCAATAACAAACAAACTTCTTGCTGCAAATGAGGTCATGGAAGTCTAGGGATAACATTTCATGCTGCCTTAAAAAACTTAATTTACGCCTTTCTTTCAATTACTTCAAAAATTAAAAAAATCATAGTGATTTGAATAATGCCTATTTGACATTGATTCCTATGTCTGCAACTTCCAAATAAAGTCATAAAGATGGAATGTTACAAATTTTCTTGTTCACAAGAGGTCATGAATTAGCATTTTCAAAAAAAAAAAAAAAGGAAAATCAATGTTTCTTAGCTGCTAGCTGGAAAGTTTTGATGGTGGTTCTGTCAAAAATTTCTTCAGGGCATGGAAATTTAGTTTGAACTTTTAAGTTGTTTAAGTATTCTGCAAGCTACACACAGGCTAGCATTTATTTCACATTCTAGTTCAAGCCCTTTACAATTAAAATTTTTGTATTTAAACTGCTGTGTTTATAAATGCATCATAACACTTTCAAATGTAAAATTAACCCTTTCTAATAAGCTGATAGGTTCAGTTTTTTCACGTCAGTGTTGTGGTTGGGAAAAAGGGTACTGAAACTGCTTGACAGGATGAAAAAATAAAATAACTAAGAAACAAGTCTGGCTACTGAAAAATTTGTTTTGCCTGGTGAATCAAATGTGTACACTAGCCATTGGGCTAGTAAGCTGAAAAGTTAGTCTTGAGTCCTGATTATAACATTAACTGAGGTGAATTGAACGTTGCTGCAATCACGCTAGCAACCTTTTTCAACTTGTGAATTATGAGCAATAGTCAACAATTCCCACAAACACATGTAATTATCAGGAATGGTAATTAATTAAGAAAGAGATTCAGTCACATGCCGACATTATTCCTCAAACCAACATTGTTGTGCAGGATATTGCATAAAGAACTATTGTTCGTGATTATCAAACATACTATTTTATAATGGTCTTTTTGTACTGGCTGTTGCTTAAGTTACCTGTTGTAATTAAAAATTAATTTCAGTTAAAAATTGTTTAACCTAGGTTGAATCTCAAGTAAGGAAGTTAAAAAAGTGTTGACTTAAATAATTGTATTTTACCTACAACATCCCTGCCTTTAGAAAGTGTTCTGATGCTGGTGACACTTTATCCCGGACAGTTTCAAGCTCATTGTACAGCTAAACAGTATCACAAGAGAGTGATGTGGCTACTCAATTTGCAGTTAATTGGAAAATGCACATGTTGGGATTCAATGAAGAGGCATAAAAGTATAAAAGTTATAGCCAAATTGTGCAGCATCACTAAACAGGCCATGACACTGGAAAAAAAATTAAGTTAAATTTTTCCATTTTATTTTTATATTTTTTTGTTGTGCTATGGAGCAAGTTGAAGGCTAGGACTTTCTGAAGTTTATTAGTTTTTAGTGAGGTCTTTTTGCTGTCTATGCTGGATTCTTTCACACAATTATTTTACACTTGCTTTTTTTTTCCAGAGTGATGACCCTGCATATGTCACCAATGGACGATACATTTGTGTCTGGCTCATTAGACAGGACATTAAGACTGTGGGATTTGCGATCCCCAAACTGTCAGGTTAGTTTTTTTCTTTGTATTCATTTGATAGAAGAATAGGACGTTGTGTTATGCATCCATGTGGCTGTAGTACGATGGAACCCTGATAACACCAACCAAATCAGAATGAAGTCCTTATCCTAACAAACAATATTCTTCAGCTCGGCCAAAATTACAGTAAATTACAGAATCGTGTTACAGTGGACCCTGTTATGACAAAATCCAGCACATTTTACTACTTTTATTTTTTATTGAATAATTATAACAGAAGAACTTATGTTGACATGCATCAGACAGTTTAATATACCAATATACATCAGGTTTGAATTTTTCTAAAATGTTATGATAATTCATGCAGGGATTGATGCATGTAAATGGTAGACCTGTTGCAGCTTTTGATCCTGAGGGCCTCATATTTGCAGCTGGCGTGGATTCTGAAATGGTAAAGCTCTATGATTTGAGGTCATTTGACAAGGTAATTTCTACAGCAATCGACTTAAAGTGCACCTAAACCCAAAATATGTTTTTTTTTGCTAAAATAAATCTTTGTACCTGTTCAAAAAGCATTGCACCCTTTTTTGTTCTTTTCTGCCAAATATTGGCTTTTTATAGGCTTCCAAATTTAGGATAAAATAAGCATCATTTTGTACATGACCAAGTGAGAAGGGGTGTGGGTCTGTTCTTGATTAATTTTCACATCACAAACTGATTTGCATTGCATTAAGTCTTTGAAAAGCAGTTTTTCACGTCAACCCAAGAATCGACCCATGCCCCTTCTCACTTGGTTGTGCACCAAAATTTAATGATGCTTACCTTTTCATAAGTTTGTAAGCCTATAAAAAGCCAGAACAAAAAGGACGCAATGGTTTTTGGACAGCTGCAAAGATTTATTGTGGTGAAAGGCCTTCTGGGAAGGCTTTCGTCAGTATGTCATGGTGTTGAGTGAGTGAAAGCATAACCATCTATATTGTGCAATACTGGACAATTATCTATTTCACAGATTAGTTACATTAATTATCAGAAATAAACTCTATTTGTTACTGAATTTATGTTTTCAAAACACAACACCCTTTTGGTTTTCTATTAAGCCTGAGCCTCGTGCAGTCATAGACTGCCTATTTTTTAATTAGTGAAAGAAATGTTTTGGGTTTAGGTGCACTTTAAGGTTCCCTATCAATAATAATTATTGATGAATAATACATTTATCTCATTGTTTAAAATGTCTCAAGTCTAGTTTGGTGCAAGACTGTCATCTATAGCTGTGAAGGGAGGCAATTAATAATAACAATAGCTTCTTGCTTTTGAGCTGCTTACTGTTTTCACATTAAAGATGATTAATCCTGAACCAGTTCAAACGCAAGATTTTCTCGCTGAAAAAAATTGAAAATCACTTAAGATGGTCTGGTACGTGTATGTGATCTTTCAATTTAACTGACCCATCAGAACAATCACTTTAATCAAACAGGGATATCACAAAATTCTAGTTTAAAGTTGACTATGGTTTATGCACACTCTGGTGTTAGTAAGTTGAAACTAAATTACCAAAAGAAAAGTTTTGTTTCTCTATTTTTAAGATTAGATACCTCACACACTTAAAAGGTGCATATCTGGAGCTGTTATAAAATGTTTCTTCCCTTCCCCTCATCAGTTGTAGTGTTTATGCGTTATGATATTTATATTTTTTGTAATTATCCAAAACGGAAGACCAACATTTCCTCAGTGCTTGGATTTGAAAAAAGCTAAAGTATTGGCAAGTTGTGTCACCAGATGTTCTAGCATTAATTACCAGAAAGTTACTATTGTGTCGAATTTTAGAATGTTCTTTACTGTGTTTGTTGTGATTTCTTTGTAGGGTCCATTTTCCACTTTCCACATTCAAAGTGACCCCAACATTGAATGGACTGGAGTGAAATTTAGCTCTGATGGTAAAATGATCTTGCTGGCTACAAATGGAGGAGTCATTTATTTGATTGATGCATTTCAAGGAACACAACTTCACACATTCACAGTGAGTATAATGCTGTCATTCGTTTTATATTTGTACATGGAAAATAATAATTGTTTAAAATAAATTTTGCATTTTCTTTGGTTTCATGTTGCTATGAATAATGACTTACACTGTACATGTATTATCTTCAAGAGATGTTCTCTTCCTTTTGAAGCTTGTTTCCTATCTTACATGTATCTTCTCTTAGGGACATGCTGTCTCAAGAACCACTCCATTGGAAGTCTGTTTCTCTCCTGATGCACAGTATGTCTTATCAGGTAACTATGTAAATAATATTTGGTGCAATGTTGAAAATGTCAAGTTACATGTGAACTGGTTTGCCTCTGGCCAGTTGGAATTCTTAACCCTGTTATGTTCATTTGAATTGTTTGTTTTGTGTATAATAGTATTTGTTCAGCCTCACTAGCCTTCCTTGATCTTAAACCCCAGTTATCTTAATAAGTAAGTAGAAGGTAGATACACAACCACATCAGTGTTTTGCTGTATTTTAATTCATTGTGTTATTGTTGTTGTTGTTGTTAACTAAATTGTATCACATTTTCACTTACCTGCTTATTTGCTTGTTGGCTTAGTTTGGCATTTTTATCAAAATACATTTTGTTAATTATTACATTATATTATGCAGCACCGTCTTGATAGTTATAAGAATATTAAAAAATTTTATGAAAAATTTAAAACATGAAGTTTGGGCTATTCATAATTCAAAGGGTATTTTAGGTGTTAGTCATGAGGAGGATGTTGATGTTGGGGAGGTTTTGTCATTATACAGGATTCTGCATTTCAAAATAACTTTGTCTGACAATAATACAGCTGATGAGGAACATCCTAAGCCAGCTAACTTCAAAAGTCAATGAATTCTTACAGAGGTTGGCTCACTATAAATTTGGGTTGCATCTGGTCCATGGGAAGGGGAGGCTTGATTTGTCTACCAAGGCTGTGCTCTAGCGATGCCTGGTCGCCCTTAGCGACCTACCAGTACTTTTGCCTTCGGGCGGCCAGAAAATATAATGCTGAGCACCCTGGATTTCAAGGGTTTTGAGATTTGGGTGTCCAACTAATTTTCTTAGAGCACAGCCTTGTCTACACTATTTACTTTATTCTTAGTTTTTTGAATTTCTTTCTTTGCGGGTAATGGGTGTGTTTCTTTTAAGAACTCTGAAAACAGCTCACATGTTAAGAGCTTTCTGGTTATGGGTTTAATTTTTTGGTAGAAAGTGCTTGCTCCAAATCACCCCAAGCTGAAAAATCATATAAAGTTTGTTTTAATTTTCAGGCTCCCAAGATGGGCGTATTCATGTATGGGGATCAGATAGTGGTCAGAAGCTCACCACGTTAGAAGGGAACCACCCTGGTCCTATTCAGTGCATTGGCTTCAACCCCAAGTACATGATGTTGGCTAGTGCATGTACGAACATGGTGAGTAGATATCTGTGTGCATAAAATTCATTAGGGCCTACCACACACAACATCAGTGAACTGAAACCCTTCTTTGCAGTTATTTTAATAAAAGATCTAGTTGCAGGAATTGCACGTGCCTTGAAAGTCCTTGAAAGTCCTTGAAAGTCCTTGAATTTCAAAATAAACATTCAAAGCCTTAAAAGTCCTTGAAAATTGCAGTTGCTGCTAGAAAGTCCTTGAAATTTGTTGCCAATTTTATCCAATGAAGCTTCTCAAGTGTCCAAGACGAAAATAAGCACACTCTCTACTTTAAGCATCTGATGTGGCATTATATTGGCTTGATTTTGTCCCTCTTGGAGTCCTTGAAAAATAGAAAAAAGTGTCCTTGAAAGGCCTTGAAAAGTCCTTGAATTTTTGGTTGAAAAAAGTCCACTAACCCTGTAGTTGCCTTTGGCAACCAACTTTCAACTTCTGGGCTTCCTTGAATAATTTGATGAAAGCAAACAAATATTACATACATACATACAGTGTACATTTGCCCCTTTGCCAGCTTTTGTAACATCTGCACTTTTATCTCTTGCCTTAAAGGAGGCTGGAAAGGGTTTTTAGCCGCACACGCATGCGCAATCTACACATGCCATAACTAAGATGCATGCATCAGCTGAGTGAATAAAAATCAAGCACACCAGAAGTTAAAATATAATTTAATACTGTGTGAAATCGCGCAAACTGGAAATAAAATCTGCTCTGTGACCTATCTTGATTTTTTGCATGTACTATTCACGATGGCACTTCAAATATAAATGTTTTGGGGAAAATTATCCAGTAGAATTTTCTGTAAGCTGTAAAACATGTTTCTTGTAAATATATTAAATTCTACAAGACAATTTTTTTTCATACTGTCTGAAAAGTTAAAGAATTTAGGGGGCTTTCCAACAAAGAAATAAAAATGGTAGGTCACCAAATTAGTTTTTTTGATAATTTACAAAAACTGACATTTAGAGGACCTTTTGTAGATCTGGTGCATTTCCATGGTAACTCACATGACATCAAAAGCACCCTTCAAGTATAGCCCAACAATAGAGTTCCAAGGAGACATATAGTTTGCCCACACCATTATTCTGTCTTTGTAATCTTTCATCATTTCACAAACACTACATCAACGAAAAACCCTTTTGAGCCTCCTTAATGCAGAGCTTGGAGGACTCAAAATGAGCAAAGGTTACAAAAGCATTTAAAATGCCAAGCACTTTTTGTCTCTTGGAGATGTTTGACTGTAGCTCTTAAGACACACTTAAGTTTTGTTTATTTTTCAGGCATTCTGGTTACCTAACTTGGAAGAGCTAGATGAGGCTACCAAACGATTGCTACCAAGTTAGCAAGCAAAAGCCTGAGATGAACCAGACCTCTAATAGCAGAGGCACATAAGCATGCTCAACTTCCTTGAGAAGAATAAGTGTACAGTGTTTAATGGAAGGCATCAGTATCCACTCAGTTTAGTCATGTTGCAAGTTATGGAAATAATTAAATTTTAAGGTCTCTGTACATAATATTTTGTTGAGTTTTTTTTATTCTTTGGAAACTGAAAATAAAATAATTCCTGACAGATTTTAGAGATTCATTGTATGGAAGATCACAGTGTTTTTGCTGCAAACCACCATTCTGAATAGTGGGTTTTCAATTTTGCTGTATTCTGCTCAAACCCTTTTTCCCAAGCTGTATAACTTAACAAGTACAGGATTTGTATGCGTCTTGAAAACCCTTGAATTTCAGGAGTCTGATTTCAAGGGCTTGAAAGTACTGTTTTTGGTTCTTGAAAGTCCTTAATTTTTTAGTGAACTTGATGTTAAACTATCACGTTTTAGGGTAGTGAGTACAAAATTAATGTTCATGCATAGAGCATGCAAATGTCTCACGATGCTTATAAAATGCATAAATGCTTGTGTTTTATTTTCATCCCCAGTCCTGTCTTGTTACTCTTGCATGCATGTATGGTCAGGCACAAGAGCACTGTGCACATCTTTGCTCTGCACATGTTTTCATGCTCTTGTTTTGAACTTTGAAAATAGGTTCTTGGAAAGTTCTTGAAGAGTTCTTGAATTTTTGGTCTACAAAAGTGTGCAAACTCTGCACACAACAACAACAACAATAATAATGATAATAATGATAATAGTGAACAGAAGCCTGAGGGAGTGGTGGAAAGTGACAACTTCAAGATACTGTGGGATTTCACAGTCCACTGTGATTGGAAAATTGAGGCAAGAAGATCAGACATTGTCTTTATTGATAAGAAGGAGAGAGAGGTTGTCATGATAATGTTGCCATACCAGGTGATGACAGGGTGAAAGATAAGGAACTTGAGAAGTTAGAGAAATACTAACTATTGAAAGATGAAATTGCAAAAGTCTGGCACATGTGAAAAGTCATTGTAGTGAGGAGTACATGAAACGAATCAGTGTGAAAGTGAGGTTGGAAGTGATCCAGAAAACAGCATTGCTGGGGACAACAAAGATACTTAGAAAAGGACTGTCCCTGTAAGGAGAAGGAAAAGAGAGACCTGGGACCTGTGGTGACTTGTTGCAACCTGCTCCCAAGGACTATAAACCAGGCTGAATATCCCACCTGAGTCTATAAGGAATGGACATAATAATATTAAATATGAATATGATCAAAAGCTATCACAAATATCCCAAACAATAATTATAATAACAACACATGTGTATCTATGTTGGAATCTAACAATGACAGCCAGAAAACTCATGGCATCAAACATCTGCAGCAGCATCCTTTTGATATTAGAAAGATATCAAACCAAGTCTAACTTCATTGAAAGATTCAAACTTTTAAGTCATAAGGGTAAACCATTCCAGGATTTTGTTAATATTATTTGTTACTCGGTAGAAACATGAGTATCTGATCTTAAACGTAGTACGACTAATCTTGATATCTGTAACTGGCTTTTGATGCAGATTACCTGAATTAGATCAGTGTCCACAAGTGTGCTTATTTAAGTGGTATCCACTGTGTTTAAACTACACCAAGTCTTTCAATGTATTGCAAAGTTTGTGTGCTATCAATTACATTGCACTGGGGAGGTGATCCCCAGCACATACTGGCATCCAGTTTTACTGTTTTCACCAAATTCCTCAAAATATTTAATTTTGATGTGACCTAGGGCACTTGATTTGAGAAACCTTGAGCATCTTTCTGAGTTAAGCTTCAAACTACAACTTGAATGAGTAATCTAAAATAAGTGCATAGTACTAAAAGTGCACAGTACTAAAATCAACACTTCCAATGAACACTTCTGCTGCTGCTGCCATGGTTACATAATTCCCCTTTAAGCCCTAAGATCAAAATTTAATTCTGATTTGTTGCCCCTACACATTTCCTTTACAAGTAGTGGGAAGAAATCTTGAAAATTCATCTTGTGTGATGCTGTCCTTAATTCTCGGGACCACTCTGTTTTAAAAAATGATATTACAAAGAGAAAATTTGATGCTGATCACTCTTGGGTTGAGATGTCAAATTAATTATGGAACAGTTCTAGAGTTGCCAAGTCTTGTGGACAACTGGACTCCTTGTGGAGTCTGAGTGAAATGAAACGTGAACAAAACAGGATGATTTTCAAAAGACATTTCAAACATAGGGTACGTCTAGGATCAATAATAAAGAAAACTGCAGAGAATTTTGGAAGCCACAATGTAGCTCAAGGGTATGTTTGGCCCCACCAGTTATGAATAAGACTAGTGATTCAACCACCCTTTGCAACACCCTAAGACATGATTAATAACCATCTGAAAAGTTCTTAGAAACATTTACCGGTAAGTTTTATTCCATGTACAAATATGTACAAAACAATTTAATGTTATGGTTTACATTTTTTTTTATCTAAGTTGAGTATACAGTGTCCTACAGTAGTGGAAACACACTAATCTTTTCTAATCATGTATTCAATCAGCCCTCTTTTGCCAACATGACAGCCACTTTAGAGTAATGACACCAAAAATTTCTTCCTTACAAAAATTATCTACTTGTTCCAAAAGACCTATGGGTGAAAAGAGAAAGAGGTCTACAGGTCTATTGAATCCTCAACTGACTTGAATATGCAATCAAACATTTGGCTAGGTTTCTTTAGATTTCACCAGTACTGGATAACTACCAGAAGTCAGAGTGGAATCAAATGTAAATTATAATAAGCTCTCCAGAATCAGTTGCACCTTGACTGTAGGTCTGCTAGAGTACCCATTTTTTTCTGTATTATTTGCTATACTTTAGATCACTATGACCTGGCATGCATTTCTTGAAACTACTGAAAAGATTTCCTGTGCAAAAACTACTTTACATGCATAATTACCAGAAGTTCTACATACATTTTAACATTTTTAACAATCTTTTAAGAAAATGTGCTATAAAATTGAGAAACATATTGGGCTAGTTTGTTTGAAAAGTTACCGATGATCAATACAAAACTACCTTAAAGAGTACTTCTCTGGCTTGAAATGGTTACTGGAGTTTTCAGAAATGCATGCCTGGACTGTCATGAATAGCCAGTTGACAGGTATCATGACTGGCAACTACACCTAGCTAGCTTGAATGAGCCTTACTGATGATTACAAGACAACAGAGTTGGATCATTTCTGTTGCTTATGACCTACTACATCCATTGCTGGGACTGGTTATCCCTTAATGGCCACTACATCAATTCATCACTAAATTGTTGTGACTAATGCCAAGCTCAGGAAATCCTACAAAAAAGTTATGACCTATTTTGACATTACTTCTTATTGGTTGGGAAAGTCCTACCAGCTGTGCCAACAACCTGTAAAGTTATTCAAGTGGCACAAAAACTAATGCAAATTGATCAACCTAAACAATCCAATAACAAGTGCTTTCCTAACCTGCAACCACAACTAAAAGCCCTGTAATTCAGTAACCTAACAGAACCAGGACATTTTAACTAGACTGTCAATGGTCACCCACTTAATCTTCTTGAATATCCCCACTCCACCATACCTCCCACGAAAGATTATTGATGTTATGTTCCACATTAAAATGTGCTTGCATTCCTTTCACCCAACCTGTTTCCAAATTGTGTGTGCAAACATTCTATTAAATTTTTTAGGAGCCTAAAGGTCGCCATCCACAAGCATAATCTGTAAAATGTGACATATGTATGGCAGACATGGATAATTCTGTCAGTTCCTTCATACAGTCTATGCTATTAACACTAAGGTCTCTTTTGTATATTTTAAAAAACATACATCAGTGCCAGACTGTATTCTAAACTGATAAAGTAAAGTAGAATTAATGCTTGCTTACCGTTCAAGCTCTTCAGATTAACTGTTATGTTCTGTGGCATATTCATTTTGCATGGACTTATCTTTAATTTTCATTTCATTTTCCTTTTTTTAGATTTTTGGGTAAAATTTAAGAACAGCTCCCCTGCAAATCTACATGTATTAGCTGACTGTCAGTAAACAGTCGGCCAACAGTTTACATACCACTTATTAACTGAGAGTGAGGTTATTACAGGAAAATCTCAGACTGAGGCCTTGATGTATTGACCTCGCTATTGCTTGGTCAATACATTAAGGCTCTGAGATTTCCCTGTAATGGCTGAACAGACGAGGTTAATAAGTTATTTATTATATGGCCTTTTGAGTGATAATAAAACTCGCTCTCGCTGTGGCTCTCTTTGTTGCTCATATTTTCTTTCAATTATTGAAAATATAGTCGTACTTTGTCCATATTTTTTGTTGTTTTCGCCCATGTGCTTGTAGCTTTTACTTACAACTCAAAAGAGCTGTTGAGCTGAGAAAATTTTTTTTATAATGCTGGTCATTACAAGAAAATCTTGCCTGCTCAGCAGCCAATCAGAGTGCACATACTATTGTAGCCATATAATAATGACAAACAAACAGTCCACCAACAGATTACTGTAAAATGCATTTTTTTTCCTATGGCAAGTAACACAAGAGTCTAAACAATATTAACATTCAAAACTGGAAATAGGATTGTGTGACAGCAATAATTCAATTAAATAGTTTTGAACTACAAATGTATGAAAACAACTATGAGCAATCTGTGAATGTTGTGACCATATTTCCAACTTTCCTTGTGACTGTGCGGCATGATCTTCCCCCTCCTGCAAAGATAAAACCAATTTGTTTAAAAATCATTGAGAAACCTGAAGTTGTGTGAAGTGTGCAATGAGATAAATAAAAACAAAAAACAAAACAGCTAGTGTGTACAAGTGTCAGTGTAAAATTTAATGTGGTCAAACCCTAAGTTACCGAAGGACAGATTGTCAGAGGACTCAATCCCATGAGAAGTAGATTTGACACCACTTACTGGTGCCCCAACCTTGTCCTCAGAATAAGGGGGAACTTAGGAACAAGAAACTCCAAAGAGTAGATTTCACAAGCCAAACAATGGCTCTGTGCTGCACTATACAATTTCACACATTTGTTCCTTGCCATCATACGTAACAATAACATTTTATTGAAAAGCACCCTGTGTCACCCCTCATGTTTATTAGAAGGACTCTTCTGGGATTCAAAGCTTGGTTTAATTGATTGAATTTTTGCACAATAAAACATCTTGAACCTGCTAATCACAAATTTTAATGGCTACGACTAGACATGGGGGGATGGGAAGATTTGCCATAGTCTGGACATGACTAAATGACAGAATGGCATACAGTACTGCTTGAAACTGTGGAACCATTAGCACGCGGTAAAACCTCCTCTTTGCCGAACGTAATTGCTGCGAATTCACCGCAGTGGGGCGAAAACCGCAACTGCGGCAAAGACGAAAGCAACTGAAAGCCGCGGTGAATTAGACGCGGCAATGCCTCAGTAAAAATACAATAGTGACTAATTACTATTGTCAGAGTATTGTTAAACATTATCTCACCTTCCATCCTTTACAAGCTCTTCAACAAAAGAAATTGTAAAGACTCACCGAATTGAAAAGCGAACGACCGATGACAATTTGTTTCGCAGACTGACGGGAGTTTCTTTTTCCGCATTTGGAACATGTTAAATTTTTTTTGTCACGCTACAGGCAATAATCGCGGAGCAACAGAAATTGCTTCACTCTTGTTCTTGCTTTTTACACCACAAGGTGTAATGTGTGGTAAATTGCGTAATGAAGATAAGGATAACATTGATCAAGGTAGCGACGCGTGTGTCATTGAAGTTCAAAATATTATGCAATCAGATCAAGGCACGCCGCGCAACCAAAACAAACTCAAAACCCCTCTAACCCCAATGTTATTTTACAGACTAACAAGTTGGTGTGAAAAAATCAAGGTTGTTTTCTTCCAACTTCTGGTCGCTAAAGTCAAAATGCTCATGTTTAATTGTCGGTGGACCGCCGCTGCGAGGCAGATCGCCAATAGGAGAGTTCTGTCTGAAACACTTGTAATACTTTCTGACAGCTTTGCGGCTGATTTTTATACCATCAGTGCGAGACAGCTCTCTAATTGCCGTGGAAATTTTAAAGTTTGCTTGAAAGAAAGAGAAGAGCCTAAGCCAAACGTATTCTGATGTTCTAACCATCGTGCTATGATCAAAGTGACAGATCTCGAAAGTGTTTGTACACAAGGTGTACTTAGCATGTGACCACGAAACGTGACGTGAGTTTCAACAAGTGAAAGGCATTCAAGTTTGTTTCGCACATGCTTCGAATTCACAGGTATAAACTGGAGTTAAAATTTATTTCACTAAAGTAATAAGCTAAAAATAAGGATTTTTGTTTTACCTCCTTCATTTTAGCACAGAAAACTGAGAGTTGAGGCTTGAGGCTATTTGAAAACAAAAGTATGTTTTGTTCGTGGCGATACTGATCAATCTGGAATGCGCTGATTTCGAACTATTTCATTCAGGATATGATCTCGTCTTTAACTACGCATACTGAAAGGTTTTTCTGCCACAGTTTTTGGTCAATAATCCTGTATATGCTATAACTGTGATTTTTTATTTACCTTCTGAGTGATAAAGCCTCCAATGCAGACTTCTTTCAAATACTATTTACATGTGAACTTTATCACACCTACATGTAAACTCGACAGTTCGCATATTGTCGCTTAACGAACTTTAAAACAAAGCGAGCAATAGCCTATTCAAACCCAACCACGTCCTGCCTTTCACCGCGGCTAAAGTCAACCGGAAAAAACCTAGGTGAAACCGGGGTTTTTAATGCGGTTAGACTAGGTTTTGCCGAGGTGAAACTGCAGATCAAAACCGCGATTCGACCCAGGCAAAATCGCGGCAAATGGCCCTGTAGTTTCAGGCGGTACTGTAGAACACCACATCTATTGTTTGTGGGCATGTGACATCGTAAAAAGCAAAATTTCAAAGAAAACAGTTTTTTGAGTTTTCCCTTTGTTATGTAAAAGACATTATTATTGAAAATATACCTGCTTGTATGTTTTCAGCTTGGTAGTGTGCTTTGTTTTAAAAAGAGAACAGTTTGAACTTCAGCATTTTTCTGCAGTGTGTGACATAAGATGGCTGCTGAGAAACGTGTTCCATACATAAAACAGAAATTCATCCCCTGTTTTTGGGGACTGAAGAGAAGAGAAGTGTGTATGTAAATAATGTTTGCAAGCTCAGCAATGAGAAGAAAGCGTTTGAGATAGCCAAGGTAAACTTGAGATATTGCCACTCATTTTCGGCCCCTATTTGCCATGATACTGAACTCTTTTATTGAGGGTAGTGCATTTTGTTGAATAACTCATGGACAGGATATTGTACAGCCCTGGCACTTTGAAACATAGTTAACCTACTTGATTTATTGAATGGCTGGTGATTTTTTACTAGCATGATGTGCCCACCAAGAATTCTTCAATATGTCTAGTCGCCATAGGAGTGAAACTGCTATACTAGAAAATCACCCACGCACCATGCAACTCTGCCTCTGCCTTACTGTCCCCTCTCCACCCCCCCCCCCCCCAAAAAAAAAAATTGGAACTGATCCTTGGTACTGTTGTGTTCTGTTGGCAGTCAGATCAGTCTCTCAACCAATTCTGACAATAAGAAAGCCAAAGAGCCAAATGATACAGCTGCATAGCTTACACTTACTTGATTGTTGAAACTCTGTATGTCTGACATTTCTGTGAAACCTCTGTCCATGATGATCATTTGCGTAAACATCTTCTCTATGTCTGGATGAGTGGAAATTTGAATCATCACCAAAGAAAGAGTCCCCAAAACCACCAAATCTAAATCCTCCAAAAAAGTCATCTTCATCCTCTTCATCATCATCATCATCGTCAAAGAAATCATCAAATCCTCCAAAAGAAAACTTCCATTCCTTTCCACTTCCATGTCCACCTCCAAAGTCAAAATCTTTAAATATGTCGTCAAAGCTTTGGAATCCTTCATGATGGAAATTGAATCCATTACCATTCATTCCCTCAGCTCCAAACTGGTCATATTGACGCCGCTTCTTTTCATCAGATAGTACTTCATATGCTGAAAAGGCAAGAAAACAGAAAAATTAACATCAACCCAAATAAAAAATTTCTTAGGAGAAAACTCTTTGATGGTAATAACTGAGCAACTTTTCAAGTTGAAAATAGAACCTTCAGAGTGTTTTTGTTACATGTGCATGTGACCCAGTGGCCTACTGCAAACACCTATACATTGAAACCACCATTGACTAAGCTATCAAGACACTATAAATAATAATAAATTTGTTATTGTTAACAATTGACATAAGTGAGTTTCATCCCAAAACATAAACCATACACTATAAGTTCATAAAACACATTGTCCAAATGAGATGACTCTTGTCAAGGAATATTGCCCCACATACCACCGATAGATACCACCGACAACAGTCCAAAATCTATCAAACTCAAGCAAATTATCATCAATTTATAGAAAAAGTAAAAGGTATAATAACTCCCATGTAAACACAACATTAAGACAACATTTTCTCCATTTGTCTGTATATGTTTCAGTTTAAAAAATTAATTTCCTTTGTATCCTAACCCTAATTTTGAATAATTAGGTTTAGGAGACAAAGGGATTTGAGAATCAACTTGGGTTAAAAATTTCTACCTGAATTTAATTTTTACCTGCAACATATATGACCAGCTACAGGTGTATATTCACCTGACTGGAGGGTATCTTTTCATCCAATAAACTATGCAAATGGCTGAAACAGTGGACCAATGTCATGCCACTACAAGCCTTCAAGAGAGAAGGTTGGTGCTGCAACCTTTACCATAGTATTACAACTTACAACTTAGGGTTGAGAGGATGTTGGAGGTGGGAAAAGGGGGGAGGGAGGGGGGGGGGGGTAATCAACTAACCACCTGTCCTAAGGAAAAGCCTGGTGCTGACAGAAGTTAAATTAACTTGCTCTGCTCCCTTACACAGCAAGGACTTGGACTTTAGGAGAGTAAAAGTCTGTTTCTCATGAACTTCAGAAATTACAATGTTGCAAGATTAAACAGAGTTTGCATGAACAAATACATAATTGCTGGAATTTCCTTTTCTGCAAGCAACCAGTGATTTTTGCTGCTTCTAGACAACATGTTCACCTGCAAGTCTGACTTGAACCAAAAACATAGGGGAAAAAACAACACTTTTTTTTGTGATTTCTTTGCCTATTCTCCTTTCTTCTACCCTAACTCTGTTTGAAAAGGAGGCAAGATTGCTGCACAATACTTATACATACATTCTGTGATTCAAACACTGCAAACTATGTTCGTTTTAGGAACAGGGTTAGTATGACAGTGATGCATGTATAATTAATGTTTGCGGTTGTGCAAAAATCTTTCTGAAAAGGAAAATCCTGTAAATATATGGATGCCT
Source organism: Galaxea fascicularis (assembly GCA_948470475.1). Taxonomy (NCBI): domain Eukaryota; kingdom Metazoa; phylum Cnidaria; class Anthozoa; order Scleractinia; family Euphylliidae; genus Galaxea; species Galaxea fascicularis. Next base: position 7,835,435 of record OX419341.1, read on the forward strand.
TGAGAACTGGAACAAGCAATTTACTTCAATGTCACGATTGGGTACCACTGGATGAAACTTGTGCATCACCTGTGCATGATGTATGGTGTGACTCCTAGAGTTTTGGGGGTCTGAAGTCAGTACATACAAATGAGCCAAGAATGTGTTCTCAGTGGTTGCACATTCACATGAGAAGTAGAGCAAAATACAATCAATATTGCCATACAAAAGACGACAGTAACCTTTTAAAGAAACACTATGATACACAGAGGTAACTATATTATCATGAGCAATGTGCAAGTCCACTTGTACCAAGCTTTGGATCAAATTGGCAAAAATAATAATACTGTATAAATATTATCCTTTACCATCAACAAAATTTCTTTTGCTTTTAGAAAGACTTTAACGTCTCTGACTTTTTTCGAGAATCTGCTTTGTGACATGCAGAGATTTTTGGAAAATAGTAAAAAAAAAAAACCCGCACATTTTATCTTTTCTTGACATTCAAATTCGAAGTATCAGAGTACAAAATAAATGAATATTCAATTGAAACACAAACTAGCAAGCGTGTGGAACAATTGAACAATACTGTAATTTAATGGATTACTACAAGAGAATGATATTAATGAAAGCTTTCGATATTGTTATGAAATCCACAAGCAACTTGTAATGAAAACAATTGAGGGATGAATTGAACGAAAATTTCATTTTGTACAAATGAGCAAACGTTACAACGCTTTCAGTTTCTGACAACGAGGCAATGACCGTACGGCACAGATAAAACATGATTCCAAAATGACGAAAAAGAGCTTCGAAATGTTAAAATTTATGGCTAGGCAGTGTTCTTCAAAACGACCACCAAACCAAACAGGGAAGACACCAGTCTGCAAAATACATTCGACTACACGACGAAGGATTATCACAGAAAAACTGGACTGACTTTCAATCTTATATCTACGCTTAGAATGGCCGCCTGGCTACAGTAAACATCTTCAAGCTCAATATAACATGTTTTAGGCCTCTTCAAAAGAAAACATAACATATTCGTTGTAAGTTAAGAGTGAATTTCCTACTGTTTTAATTACGTAAGCTTACCTTCCGCTATCTCGCGAAATTTAGCCTCGGCATCTTTTTGCTTATTTTTATCGGGGTGATACTTAATCGCAAGCTTTCTAAAAGCTTTCTTGATCTGTCTGTCGTTAGCGTCCCTCGGAACACCCAAAATCTTGTAATAGTCTTTGGCAAGTGCCAAATCGATGCTGGCGAGAATGCTGAAAGCTGCAGTGACAAGCAGTACCAGATTGTCACAATTCATTGTTCTTCAGGCAGTACAGATAACGAGTCTATAACCAGCAAACCCACAAGTGGAAGTCTTAAGGCTTTGACAGATCTTGAAGGTAGATTTGTGGGAGTTAGAGGTTTTTCGCAGAATTCCTTGCGAAGCAAACGTGTGACCTTGTTGATAGCGGAACGTTTCCTTCGCAATGTCATACGAAGCGTTTTCTGATTGGCTGGTTTATAAGCATGACGTAGCCCTCACCACAGGCCAGCTGTCTTCCCACAAGTCTTCGCCGTCGTTTTACGATCAAAACAAACATGGCGGACGAATCCTCAGACGAAGAGAACGACATACAAAATGGTTACGACGGAGAACTGGACATTTTTCTTCCCGATGATTCAGGATCAGATAATAGTGAATCCGCAGGTAATACTTTTGCAGCAGGGAATTCGCTGCAGAATCCTTAAGTGGAATAATAGTGGCAATAATAAATCACCTGGACGTTCGAACTTAAAATTGATAGCATGTACTTTTTCGGTAAAAGTTTGACATCTATTCTTTTTTACTGGGAATGTTGTCTCGAAATTTCTTGGGCTCCATACAGAGGACATATTTAACGTTGAATAATTGAGACGGTTGTCCTTTCCAGCGGTTGTTTGTAAACAGTAATGTTGTAAACCATGTGTTTGTAATGCATGCAAGTGAGTATGTCCAAGGATGCACAAACCATCGGTATTTTAGAGGTCAATACGGAAAATTATAGGGAGAACACGGATACCACTGCCATGGTACAATTACTATAGACTGATGATTTGGGATGTGCATTGGGTACAGTAAGTAGCTTATGTACTGTACATTAAGCTATCTGAATTGCTTTAAACTTAATGTACAAGGGGACGCGTTGTACTTTGCACAGCATTTTTGAGCGGAAAGAATATTTACCCAAATTATAGGAAGTTTAAAAAGTCGTCAACAAAATTATTTAAAATGGTGCAGTTTGTAAAGGGAATCGTCAACAAGTGCTTGCATATTTCAAGAAAGAAGAATGTTGATCCACATAGTTTTTTAAACTGAAACTCGACATGTTCTCCACAAAATCGATAATAATGGTGGTATCAATGCTAATAATTATTACATGCAAGTTAATGTTAAACTTTAGTTCAGCTATAGCCACTTGAGGTCAATATACGCTGCAAGCCACGGGCAACTAGCATTACTGATGTTCTTATGACACTTTGATGTCGTCTTTGCATTATCATGATCAGAGCACACATGCGCTGACAAATGGAGTCTATTTGTTTCATACACTGTATTTTTTTTTTACTTTATTTGATTCATGGTGTCATTAGTGTGTCTAATTACTTTAATCACAAACTGATCTAGACCAATCAAAATGTGAGGTTTTCACTGCCCGTTATATAATATTATTAGTAACAACTAATACAAATCATTGCAAATTGCAGACTACTGATATTGCTTGTTGGTGCCAGCTTTTAAGAATAAAACAAATATTGACATGCTTTTGTAACTGCTGTAATATGGATTGCTGATGGAAAATGTTAGAATTATTTTGAATGAATAGAGGGATTCGGCTAACGTGTTTATATCCTTGTTGCCACCCAATTCAGATCATGTGATGAATTATTTATTTCTTTTCTCTTTGTAAATCTTAAATTTAGTATGCTAGCTTATTACAAATATTTTTCTTTCTCGTGAAATCATGTGGTAGTGACCATCTCGAAAGCATTTGCTACTATGGTCACTACGCACCTTTCCTTTTTTTCCTACAATATGTAAAAACTTTGCTCTTTTTTCTTTCCTTTCTATTTTTTTACTTTAACTGTACTTAATGACATAAATAGTGCAAAAAATAAAGAATAAAGAATCTGAATCTGATGATTCATTTGGGAGGTTGCAATTGTTCTGTTTGTTCATACTTCCATGCGATCAGTTGTGTGTGACAAATTGCAAAATGGTTACCTCCCAAATGAAATCATCACATGATCTGAATTGGGTGGCAACAAGGATGTAAACATGTTAGCCGAATACGTCTATGAACAAATGAATGAACAACTTTATGAATGTGTTGTCTCTTCTAGCCAGCTATACAGCCTACTAATCAGGGACACCTTTTATTGATTGTCTTCAGTCACTTCTGATTACTCAAAGGTCATTCATTCTCTGTGAACTCAAGCTCCAAAATCCTGACTATTATTTGTAGGCTATAGTCCTTAAAATAATAGGGGTGCAGAGTGGTCTTCCAAAAAAAACACAACAACAACAACTTCTCATAAGTTTTAGTCATATAGTTTTGCAGGTCTTGTGCCCTTGTTTGTTGTTTTCACTCTTTGCTAAGACAGTATCTGTAGTCGGATGTCGATGAAGTTTATTCTGGTTATTCACACACACCGCGTGGTTGTGTGTGCTCTCTGCTTTTGCATAATGTGCCAACTTACTTACATATGCACATGCAAAATGCAATACAATAGGTGCTAATTTGGTGCCACTATGTTACAGTATCATTAAGCAGGATGCTGGTCTCCACTTGTTAATGTACCTCAGCCATTGTAATCTATCATTTCAACTTTATGGACTTCCTTCTTCAGCTGAAATAGTTCAAGATGGTGATGATGAACAACACAATGCCATCAACTTTGACCCATCACTTCCTGCACAGCATCAGGTAACACACTCCATTGGTTAACACCTTTATTTTTACTCAATAAACTGTGAAAATCAGAAAACAGTGAATACTACAGTGTAGAAATATTTCTAGAATATGTCTGTTGTGTTTCAAAAGAAAACCAATCAGAAGGCTATAATTAAGTTGCAACCTGTAATGTTAGTCACTTTTGTGGTTAGTGGTTCTTCTTGCAGTTTCATTAGTTGATTAGTTGGTTTTTTTGAAAGAGGCAAGAGATGAAGAGCTAATGATCTCATAATGAAGTGAATAAAAATTTTACGTCTAACTTGGGCCTTGGTAAAAAACAGAAAATTGCTTATAATGAGTTTTGTTTTTGTAAATGAAAAGAGTGTGTATGCATTGCAGTGTTGTAGCTATGGATCCAGTTGTTCAATAGGGTTGTATTATCAAATTTTGAAGAGAGATTAGCATAACTCAACACAATTAAGATAAGTGAATTTTTAGTAATTATGTATTTTTGGTAACTGTTATAGTCTAAAGAACACTTTGTATATCTTGAAATTTGTTCTTCTTGAAATTGAACACTATTGAAGAAACAGAGGAGAATAACCTACATGCATGGGAATACTAATTTACACATTAAATGATGACCAGCTAACTCAGGAAATATATAATATATATAACCCTGGAAATATATTGAATGAAAAATGACCAAAATTGTGAGAACTGTTTGGTTATTCCAGGTGACAAAAAAATTAATATTATTTTGCAAACACATAGTACATGGGAACCATTGTAGGCCTGATTAATTTTTAATCTTTATCACCTTGTGTTGAGCTTTACTCTGACAAAAATGCACCAATAGCTCATCAAAACTTCATTCACAGTTTTATGTGGTTTAACAACAGTTTCAGTAGCAAGTCACATACAATTATTTGTTGAGGTTATCTAATTTTTGTATAAAAATTTGTTGACTTCACACAGTATCTTGGTGAGGAAATGGATGAGTTCAGTGGCCGTACATATCATGAGCCAGGCTCACACGTTACTCTTCCATTGCTGATGCTGCCAGGTGTAGTTCTGGTCCCGGGACAAACATTGCCTCTTCATTTGTTTCAACCACAGGTTAGAGTCAATGGTTTCTCCAAAAATTATATAAAGTTACTAACTAAAGACTCCCTGGGGGTGGCGAATGGTAACTCTAAAAACTTGGGTCTTGTAAACATTTCATCTAATGTTGAAATCTCAACAACCTTTGCGAAGAGTCTCGAAGTCTTGTTTATAGTGCATTTATTTTGGTCTTGGTTTTGGATTTTCAAACAAGGGTCTTGGTGTCACAGCAAGTCTTACCATTTGCCACCCCTACTTCCTGGTTGTCTGCAGACAAGGTGTCAGTGTCTCTCTGTCTTTCCTGCAGAAAGTGAGCTTGCCTTTAGTCTTGCATTGTACGTTCTCCTTCAGCAACATCCTTCATCAGGATTTAACTTCACTCCTGTTTTGATTGGTTGGCAAATATAATAAAACTGCTTTGTCCACAGAGCAGTGTTCCAGATAAGAGCAGGGTCTTGGGTCATTTTACTGACAAGTTTCACATGTGAAAACACTTGAATCTTTGTTTTGCTGAAACTTTTCAAGTATAATATTCTCTCAGAGAGTTTAACCATCAAGGTCTAACTTCAAAAGTCAAAATTCTAAGTTTTAGAAATATGTTTTAGAGTGGAGTTTTGTATAATCTTGCCGGTAACTTTTGGACTCTGCTGCAGCTTGCTAGCTTACAAATAAAGTTGTGTAGAGTCTATGTACATGCTCTTGTTTTTAAAATGCATACTGAAACAATTTTATTGAATTTATTTTTCACACGATAGCAAGAATTATCAAGGCCTTGTTTTGTGTTATCTGCCCCAGCCTTGAGCTTCGGCAGATAACACAAACCTTGACAATGATAATTCTCACTATCATGCTCAACCTCATCCAATTATTGTTGTTAAATGTTGTTGCTGGATTTGGTCCATTTTTATATGATTACAGTCTGTGGCAATGATGAAGAATATCATTGAGAAAGACAGGACATTTGGCTTAGTGAATGCCAGGTGAGAAATATTCTTTTGTCATAGTCTGTATTTCATATTTGTATGAAGGGTCAGCAGGGTTGGCGCAGTGGTGAGAGTGCTTGCTTTGCTTTTGATTGCCAGACTCGGCGTCATATGTGGCCTGAATTTGCTGGTTCTCTACTCTACTTTGAGAGGTTTTTCTCAGGGTACTCTGGTTTTCCCCTCTGCAAAAACCAGCTTGTGATTTGATTTTAGAATTGTAAAGAATTTAGAATTGTAAGGATTTAAAATAACTTAAAGGTGCATTTGGAAACTTAAGTTGAATTTGTGCTGTATATTAATATTATAATAATTATGATGATGATGATGATGATGTGTTGGTGTTGACAGAAACAGTGTAAAAGTTATGAATGTCTTACATTTTCTACCACTGTGTAGTTCCAAAAAATATCTATTGCCTCCACAGGGTTTTTTTTTAAACCCCCCCCAGGACCCACCCCTCCAGAAAGTCCAATTTAGCTACATGCTGTTCTCCTCCCCTTTGAATTTCCATTAACCCTCTAGGGAGGTGTATGGTGGCCTAAACCTATCACTTGAAATTTGCCAAAGATTTTATGAAAAAACTTCTCAAATGAACAGGGCCCGGTTGTTCAAAGGCTGGATAGTGCTATCCACCGGATAAGTATCTATCCAGTGGATAGTGCAATTAGCTTTCCCGTTACTTATCCGCTGGATAGTGATTTATCCGGTGGATAGCGCTATCCAACATTTGAACAACTGGGGCCAGATATTTTAATGAAAACGTAAAACAAAAGATAAGTCATGCTTAAATCAAATGTTTATTCATGGAAAATAAAGAATAAAATGAAGTAAAAATAAACTTAAATTAAAAGTCAAAAGTAAAGTAAAAGTAAAATGAAATAAACTTAAATGAAAGTGAAATGAAAACAGCATCCAAAAGCAAAGAAAAATGCAATGAAAAGAAAAACAAAAGTAAAATTAAATTTTGCATGAGCCTAGCGCTATCGTAGTAGGTCAGGATGCTTTGCATGATGAGAACTCAACGTGCAGAGCAATCAGGAAAATGGCTGCTGAGTGGAGAAATTTTAAGGTGAAAGTGAAAGCAAAGAGAATCGACAAGGGTAAGGCAAAGAAGAAGGATATCTTTAGTGCTTTTAACAACGAAAATGATACATAAGTCGTGCAGTGATTAAACGCTGAGATCTGGTAAAGCCCAAAAATATTCACGAATTGGTGAGTGTGAAAAGATTAGAAGAGCATGCCAAAAACACTTCGCAGTCAACAAGTCGATAACAAATTTCGAGTGATAGCTATAGGCCACCATAGAGGTGTTATGGATAGTTTCTTGAACTTCACATTTTATTGCCTTTTCTAGATATGGAGGTCACCAAAATCAGCTATTAGCAGCCATTGGCACAACAGTGGAGATATTTTCTATGAGGGAGGAGTCAGAGGCTGGGATTTCCACATTAAGAATTAAAGCTATGGGCCGCCAAAGATTTAAGATAAAAGAATTACGAAGACAAGTCGATGGGTGGGTATTTTAAAAGATTAAAATGTTTAAAATGCAAGAATACTTGTAGTTGTGTGATTTTTCTTTTCCTCTAACTGTTTTCTCTTTATTTAGTATGGTTCCCTTTGATTTGGTCAAACACCTGTGAGGATGTTTCATGCACATTAATCATTTTCTTTTTCTATGAACTGCATGTTTGGTGAAGTTAAGTGTCCAGACTTGGGAGAAATTAGTCTCTGCCAGGGGTTTAAGGATAAATAATTTAATATTTGGAAGCACAGCTGAGTAGGGTATAATGTTTGAGAATCCTTTCTGTGTGCCATGGCTGAGATTGAATAAGATTGTCGGTACTTTCTACTCATTTTTGACAACTGAAAACATTTTTGCTCAAGAAAATACTTTTGAGAGCTTTGTCCTGGTTTGTGTATCTGAACCAAATAGTTAGCTTAGTTGTGCATGTGGGGAATCATAGATTGTTTTTTTCCCATACAAGTAGAGAGCACTCTCTACAGAAGTCTATATACATATGTATGGAGACTCCACCTAAAAGGGGTGCTGTCTTTATCCTTACCCAGATTGCACCTCCGTACGATTGTACATGCTCAACATGGTAGAAGGAGTAAGCTCATATAGAGTGCTTTTCATCTGAGAATCTCAAAACCAAAACCAAAGTAGTTGATGAGCCAATCAGAATAGGCCATATTCGTATTTTCAGTATTGAACTGGATCTAGCAAGAAGTGGAGGCTCTTGTGGGGGAATATTTTCATATGTAAATGTATTCCCAAGAGCCTCCACTTCATGCTAGATCCAGTTCAATACCAAGAATGTGAATATGGCCTATTTTAAGAAATTACATGTGACCTGTGCAAAGTGTGGGAAAATGTGCACGTGCAAGTCACAATTGTTTTGTTTTTCATTGACTTGAAAAGTGGCTGGCCAATCACAGTGAAGTAATGCAAATTAGCAAATCAAACAAAAGTAAGGACTAACACTGGCAAATTTACCTTTGTATATGTTGCCTCTAAATTATGGGAAACAGTACCAACAAACTTGAAACAGCTCTCTATTAGTAGCTTTAAAAAGTGGTACAAAAATCATCTCCTCAATTGTCAGTCATAGTTCTGAATTTGCAACTTAATTTCACTTTATATTCACATTATATTCACATCTATTATTGTTTCTGACTTTTTTGAAAGTAATTTTTAATGGAATATCTTCGTTCCGTTTTCATAACACTTCTTGCCTTGTGAATTAGTTTAGTCTTAATTATTATTTGTTTCCCTTGTTCCTTTTTTTACTTGTGAGTAAGCAGCAGCCAACTTGAAAGCTTTGCTACTTTGGCTGTTGCACACTAATTCAAAAATTGCATATATACTGTATTTACATATCTTCTATTATTTTGTTTTCTATAGTTTTTTTTTCTTCTTTTTTTATTCTTCCTGAATAGTGTGAATAAAGGTTGTTGTTGTTGTTGTTAAACAAAGGTTACTTTCTACACTCAAACTGCTGTAATGCCTGTTCATTTGTTTTCAATCTCAATACAGTATCTTGATGGCCACAGTACATGTCTTACCAGAAGTTAATCTTCCATCTCACCCTGAAGGTGCACTGTGGTCCTGTTACCACAAGTTTGGTTGCCAGGCAACTACAAATGGCATGCTTGAAAAACCACACCATGTGTCATCAGGAAAAAACCGGTTGGGGAGAAGTAAACGCAAGAAGGTAACTGGCTTTGTCCTACATTACTTTAACAAACACAGAACTATCCCTGCTGAGTGCAGGAACATTTTTTGGAGTATGATTGGTGTAAATGTCCATTTCTTGGCATGACAGTGTTCATCCATAGACAGACACTATGGGGAGCAGGATTGGCATGGTGGTGTGAGCACTTGCCTTTCAGTAAGGTGTCTTGGGTTGGATTCCTGGACTCGACGTGTGGGCTGAGTTTGTTGGTTCTCTACTGTGCTCCAAGAGGTTTTGCTCTGGGTACTCTGGTTTTCCCCTCTCCTCAAGAACCAACATTTGATTTGATTTGATTTGAGTTGAGTTGAGTTGAGTTGAGTTGATTTACAGTCTCCCCAGTTAGTAGAGTACCTGTGCTCAGCTAGAAAGATTTGAGACTGAAAAAAAAGTTGTTGTTATTATTATTATTATTATTACTATCAAACAACATGCCTGGGTGAACCTGTGATTTATTATTGATCCCATAACAGTCTTCCAGATAAGCACTGTACGTTCTCCTTCACCAACATCCTTCATCAGGATTTAACTTCACTCCTGTTCTAATTGGTTGGCAAATATAATAAAACTGCTTTGTCCACTGAGCAGTGTTCCAGATAAGATCAGGGTCTTGGGTTGAAAACCTGAGAAAGCTGACCTCCCTGACCTGACACATTGAGAGCTATTGAGTTGCTGAGTAAGAAAATTTGGTAATACCCATGTTTTCTGACCCCCTGACTCTGAAAGTTAACTGTCTGGAACAGTGACGTAAGTGCCCTTAAGCAGAGGTCCCACTGTATTTCATTAAAACAAATGGGATTACCTCAAATTTCAAATGACATCATACCAGTTACCATGGCATTGTGCCAGGTTCACAAAGAGACCCTCTAAATGTCCGTTTTTGTAAATTATATGAAAAACTAATTGGGTGACCTATCATTTTTATTTGTTTGTTGGGAAGCTCCCTAAATTCTTTAACTTTTCAGACAGTATGAAAAAAAATTATCTAGTAGAACTTAAGATATTTTAAAAAATCTGTTTTATGGCTTACAAAAAATTCTACTGGATAATTTTCCCCAAACTTTTTATATTTGAAGTGTCATCGTGAATGGTACATGCATGCAAAAAATCAAGATAGGTCACTGAGCAAAATTTTGAGCTAAAAACAAATGTTTTTGGCAGATTTTATTTCTGGTTTGCGCGATTTCACGCAGTATTTAACTTCCGGTGTGCTTGATTTTGATTCATTCAGCTGACGTGTGTATCTAATAGTTATGGCGTGTGTAGATTGTGCGCTTGGAAGAACTTTAACCCTGAGCCTGCCACTGAATTATGGTGGCATGATGCTTAAAAAACCAGGAGACTAGTAGATGCCTATGGGCCAAACCAAAGGCCTCAATAGGCTCAGAGACAATAAATTAACAACAAAATGTTATTACTTTTTATCAGTTAATTACTAACAATTGTACAACCTCAGTTGAGTTTTACAAAGTGAAAATAAAATAATATTAAAATAATATTGTTCAAGTTAGATGTTGGTGGAGACAGGTGAAAAAGTATTCTGCCTGTCACTAGGCACAGGTAAACAGTCTAGAACATTTGCGACCCCTGATTTGTATTAATTATTTTTTAATCATGCATTGTCTGTGACAGTAACTCTACCACTCAAATCAACTTTTATTGGTGATGGGTAGGTGGTCATGTACTTTTCTTTAACCTTACCTAAAGGACGTTCTTAATCCACCATTAACAGTTTTAACTCTCTTCCAATGGCCAACCACAAATGTTGATGCATGCCAAATTTACTTCAAGCGGCCAGGGGGTTTGGATTCATACTCTAACAGGAGTTGCACATCTTTGTAATGCCTGTTGTTGTTTCTGTCTAGGTGCCTATCAGTCTAAGTTCATGGCCAAGATGGGTTTATGAACAGTACAATCCGGTAAGCTGTGGCTGCTCATTTTTTTGTGTGAAAGAATTTTTCTTTTACTATGTCAGTTAGAAGTCAGTCCCTTAAAAAAGCATCCTTCCTGTAAAAAATGAAGATTACAGTAAATACCTAATTGTTGTGAGAAATTGTGGTTGAAGGCCTGCAGAATAAACTTGGCAAATTATATAATACACCAAGATCAAATTTTACTTTTGAATTACTAAAGCATGT
>OX419341.1:7851800-7874300 GCA_948470475.1 Galaxea fascicularis
GTGTGACTGACGCTAGCGCGCGAGGCAAAGAACAAGGCGACGGACCGCCATGCTGAAATCGGTTGGGATTGGGTGCCTGTAATCGCCTAAACAAACCAAGAGCTACACTCTCAGTACTACGAGGTAAAATGTACAACAAAATGTTGAAAACAAAGGTTGCCACCGTGAGCCAATAGTGCTCTCCGCTCTTGCGAATCTGCCCTTTTCTTTGCATTTGGCGCCGGCCACGCAGGCTCGTCTTCATTGGAACATCGTGCCCACTTTTGTCACATCCAGGTCTCTGTTTTTCTTTGCAGTGTAGTGTCCTGTGTTGTTATGAATGCGATACCAAGATTGTGGAAAAAAGTGATTTATTCAGGTGAGCTTTTACTTTTCGTTTCAAAGTCGACAATGAATTGCCGAAATGATATGAGAGTAGAGACTCAAGAATCAAGAAAAAACTTTTGATGGAACTCTAGATTCTCAGTGTCTCGGGTTAACATCGGCAGAAAAATTAAATAAGGTGAACTAAGGGACGGACCATTACTTTTTTTGGAGGGGTGTGTGGAAAATATTGAAAAAAATTGTTTGCAGGGCCTAAAAAGACAAAATAAATTGCTTGTGATGTGTATAAAAAAATAGTTTGCATCGAGGTCAGAGAAACTTGTAACCTATTAATGCAAAAAAAATTTCAAAACTGAAATTTTTGCTAATGTAGTTGTTTGTAGACAAGATACAGGGCTCCATTATAATCAACATTTTATTTGACCAAATTGGAACACCAAATATTGTATGAAATAAATAATTGAAATAAACAAAAGTAGCACATTGGATCTTCAAATTGACCATGCACAAAAATAAACCCAAGCAGGGCATTTCAAAGTGGTCATGTTGGCAATAAAATCAAATAATAAATCAGTAAATAGCTGATCCTTTTCTTAAAAACAGTAACTTATAGCAGCAATTAAATATGGCCATTATTTTACATTTCATTGAAATTAAAATAGGAAGTAAAATGGTTAGTGTTTTATAAAGAAACAACAAGCTCTTACTAGGAGCTTACATGCCTAATATAAACTGGGTATAGCTTTTCTGAAATTTTCTTCGAAATATAGTTTAAAATATTGCGCTTTTCAAAAACACAAGGACTGGACATTTAAAATTTAAGCAACGGTTTAGCTTTTCACTGTACGTCTCAGAAAACGAAAAAGATGAGTTCAGAGAAGAAATGGAAATAAGGGAAAACAGAGTGATAAATGATAAGCAGCTAGCTTTGTCCAGTTTTTTTTTTTTTTTTTTGTTAATCCAACTTTATTTACAATTCCAACACTTTTTATTTTATTCTTGTGAAATTTTACTATATTATTTCATTTTTGGCTGGCAAATTTGATCGGTAGTTACCGATCACCGGCCGTTATTTCCATCCCTGTAGAGGTGTCAAAAGGTAACGTTCGCCGGCCGTGATTGGTGGATTTCGATCCGCATTGTAGATTTCACGTTTTCCAATTCGTTGGTCGCCGCCGTAAAATGTTAAATTAAATAATAAGTGACGGCAGCAAAAAGGGAACATCCATTTTGTGTCAGAACGTGGTTAAAAAAGGTCGAAAAAAAATTGTTTGCAGGAACGTGTTGTTGGAAAAAATGTTTGCAGAGGTGCATCAAAAAAAAAAAAAAGAGGTCCCCCCCACCCCCCTCCCGCTCCAGGAAAATAATGGTCCTTCCCTAATGTTTTAATCTGATCTCATCTTCAGTATGTCTCTGGATGGTCCGTTAGGCGCGTATGTGAATCCTAATGGTTGGGTTCATGAGACGCTAACTTTTTACAAAGCTGCCAGCATCAGATTGAGAGGAAGGCCCACAACGGAGAACAGCTGGTTCCCCGGGTAGGTGAATAGTGAGCATGTCATTTGTATTCCCCCCCCCCCCCATTTCTCCTCCACCACTACCACATCGAAGTCCATATCAACTGTCGGGTTTTCACTGAGCGGTCGCGAGGCCTCCAAAACTTTATTTGTTTGTTTCGATTTTTCAGGTACGCTTGGACCATAGCAGAGTGTGCGCAGTGTGGAAATCACCTGGGATGGCGTTTTACTGCGGCCAAGAGAGGCTTGTCACCCAGTAAGTTCTGGGGTCTCACCCGCGCGGCTCTCAAACCCACCTTGATATACGAAGAAGATGATTCTGAGGGCAAAACACTACGCTCTACACCTACTACACCATGACTGTGATATCCCCCCACAAGAATGGCAGATCATGCCACACCACCGTACTGAGTTATTATACGTGCTTGGTACATTTTCCCTGATCGGTGCTGTAGCCAGGAGAATGGTTTAAAGGAGCATAATGGGTTTTTCCCCATTGGTAGTTTTTATGGACAGAACACTTGACCTAGTTGTTCCCCCAAGAGGTTCGCCAAGTACAAGCTACATAAGGGGTGGCAACACACTTGCTAAAGGGCTGTGAGACTACGAAATACGCAGGCGTGATGAAATCAAAGGAAAAAAGAGTTCATCCCGTTTATTGTCAATTTTGGAGGAGTTGACACCATGGTTTTTATGATCTGAGATGTCGGCGCAATAAGAACAATGGCAGAAGCGTTGTACTTTCAAGAATGAATATGGAATTTAGAACAAAGGTAACAGACGGTCTTTTTGTTTGAAGGGGGCAATGTTTGGTACAGTGCAACATGGTGGACCTTGTAATCATGTAAACATCAGCCTGTGCAAAGAGAACTGTGGAATTCATAACTTAAAAACTGTCAAGAAAATGGTAAATAAAACGTTTGAACAATTTCGAGGGAAGGCACATGAAGCAGTTCGCTTGGCTTCGTTATGACCTGGTTTAAGCTTTCGATATTCGTCGTGAAGCTTGCAAGTCTTTGGTGACCAGATGAACACCTCCCGCTTGTGGTCGGCGGCCAAAGATAATCTATTTATAGGTGGTTTGCAGCCAATCTCTAGGGACACAGATAACAGTGGTGAAATGTACAAATGCTGGCTGGCGAACAAAACGAACTAATGAGAGATCTATTGTTTACCGTCCACCAGCATGGCGGCGATGACGTAACGTGAAAACCACCTATGTGGGAGACAATACGGAAAATTCGTCGATGACTTGGTGTTTTTGTAGAGGTTCCCCTATACTTTTTTCGTGAAACGTGATTGGGACTTTTTTTCTCGTGAAACGGGATTTAGCTGTATTTCTTCATTCGTGATTCGTGATTGCCGATATTGATTTTATCGTGAACGTGAACGAATTTTGGGTATTATCCGCGACGCGTGCACAGTCTCAATATTTTTACGCGAATGCGTTTTCCAAAGTGGTATAGGGGACCCTCTTTGTAGGGCGCTTTTTTTTTTCACTTTCTTAGTTATTTCTATTTCGGTTTTACTTTATTAATAAGAGAATATGCCGAATATGGTTTTTAAGGCAACGCACATCCTGAAAAGGGAATACACCCGGTAGAGGTGACCTGAGAACAGCGCAGAGTATAGTCTGAGGTGTATTTCTCAAAATTCCCGAAAACGTTTAGAGCCCAGAAAAGTATTTTACGTGCATCATTCTCGTTAACAGATCTCTGATACTTCAAACATTATTTTGAGAAATTACGCTGGAAAATTGAGAAAGCCATTTGACTAGTTTGTCTCAAAAACTACTAACAACTGATGGAAAAGCAACTTCGAAAATACGTCTCGGGCCCCAAATATCTTCCAGAGTTTTGAGAAATGCACAGCTGGACAGAGCGTCTGCATCTTACGTCCGGTGCTTCGTCAAGTGCTGTCCGCGCACGATTTTCCCGCCAAAATTTTCCAAACGCACGTGATGTCCGGTATTCTGCGTATTCCAAGTAAATCGTATTCTGTTTATCCTTTTTTTTTTTTGTAATTTAAAGACTTTTATTGCTTTTTCACTAATAATTAATAAATACAACAATTACAAACGCTCACTACAAACTAGGATACAATCTAGAAACAGATTACACCACTAACTACAATACTGGAACAAATTACATTGCTAATTACAACTTACACTACTAATAGACCTTTTTACCGATACGGCGGTCATCTTGAATTCTATTGTTTTGACTGAGAAATTATGGGCTGCCGAGGGGGCAATCGCTGGAAAATTTATCGTATACACAGCTTTCAGGATAAATTTTTACTGCTTGTCTCTCATATTCCATAACAAATATTACAAGCGTTACATCTTTCCGTCACGATATTTGGCAGTTGTTCCTATGGTTAGCGAAAAATTATTGTTAAAAGTTATCACGCCACAGTATTCTTTATAATTATTTCTCATCTGCCCCCTGGGCATCCCATAATTTCCTCGGAATTCAAGATGGCCGCCGTATCGGTAAAAAGTTCTATTACAATTGAGTAATAACACTTTATTCTCTTTATTCTGTTATCACGGGGAAAATTCCGTTCCTTTCGAAAACGGAATAGGTCCCAAAATTCGGACAGGATCACCTTGCCATTGATCCTCGAAGATTGATTGGGAGGCTCACATTAAAGAAATGGCTACTCTGATCATGAAAAAAAGGACCTATTTACACCCGGATCGCTTTTTACTACGTCTATGTTAATTAAAGGGGGTAGTTTCTAAAGAAACTGTGGTGCTGCGTCGGTGGGGAAGTAATATACAACAATTTTGGTATTATCAACAGAGTTGATAAATGTAAATGTAAATTGACCACCGTACAGGGATTCTAAAAGCTGACGTTTCGAGCGCTAGCCCTTCGTCAGAGCGAATCGAGGAATTATGGGTTGTGTGTAGTTTTTATAGTGGAGTAGGAGCTACGCTATTGGTGGTAACATGGCAACGTGAAAATAGGAATACATTAGTTAAATGAAAAGCGTTCGTTAATACCGTGGGGATTAAGGGTGCCGATTTGGAAGATGAATTTTTGTTCCAAATTCTTGCGGCTTTCCGTCGTACCTTGATGTAGGGAAAGGCCGCAGATAGCCATGTGTTGTTTGGAGTGGTTAGGGAGATTAAAATGACGAGCGACTGGCTTAGATGCATCCTTGTCATTCTTCTCAACATCGCGAAGGTGTTCCCGAAATCGGTCGCCTAGTCGTCTTCCTGTCTCGCCAATGTATAATTTATTGCATAACGTGCAGGTTAGGCAATAAATAACATTTGCGGAGGTACATGTGAAACGATCAGTGATCTTAACAGATCGCTTAGGTCCCGATATTTTGCTAGTGTTAAGAATGAATTGACAGGTTTTACATCGTGAGCGCGCGCATTTGGAAGTGCCGGGTTGCTCGTTAGTTTTGAATGCGCTTCTAACTAAAAAGTTGCCGACGTTTTTGTCGCGTTTGAATGAAATTAGTGGAGGTTGCGAAAAGATTCTACCAGTCTCGGGATCATTTTGGAGTAATTTGAAGTTATTGAGAATGATACTTTTGACTGCATGATTATGAGGATGGAAAGTGAGGGTGAATGGAATTCTGTCGTTCTGACACTTCGGACAAAGACATTTTTCAAACACTTCAAGTTCGCAAATCTAAATGGACTCCCCCAGAGGGACAATTTTCCTCTTTAGATTTTTTCACCAAAAAGTGCCGTCTCGACATTCACAAACTTAAATTCAATCGTAACACTAAATTTTCCAACCTTTCCTCGGAAGAGTGGGCGGCGCTTAAAAATCTTAGTAAACGCAATGACATAGTTGTCAAATCGGCCGACAAAGGCGGCGCGGTAGTTGTTTGGCGGTCCGACCTTTACCAAAAAGAAGCTTTGCGGCAACTTTCTGACACCTCGTTTTATGCCAAAATCGAAAAAGATCTCACCTCCACAAATCAAAAACTTGTCAAAGACACCATTCATAATCTTATAGTTAACCAAGAATTACCGGACACTGCAACTAATCTCATCATCACAACTCCTAGAACTTCGTGCATTTACTTCTTGCCAAAAATTCACAAATCGAACAACCCAGGTCGCCCTATCGTTTCTGCCTGTAGTTGCCCTACCGAACTCATTTCTAGCTACTTAGACAGGATTATGACTCCTATCGTCAAATCTTTACCATCATACATCAAAGACAGTACACACGCACTAGAAATTTTCCGTGATTTCAGTTTCTCCGGCCAAGACAAACTTATTTTCACCATGGACATTACATCTCTGTACACAGTCATTCCCAATAGCGAGGGTCTTCAAGCACTTAAACACTTTTTCGATCAACGCACTGTCAAAGAACCAAGCTCGGAAACACTACTCCGCCTTGCCGAACTAGTTCTAACACTCAATTGTTTTTCATTCGCCGGCAACTATTACAAACAAATTAATGGTGTGGCGATGGGCACTAGAATGGGACCTAGTTATGCCAATCTTTTTGTAGGATATGTTGAACACCAATTTTTTAATCAGTACAACGGCCCAAAACCTGAACTCTACGGCCGCTACATTGACGATTGCATCGGCGCTATTTCATCCAGCACACAGGAACTCGATCAATTTATAACCTCCGTTAATTCCTGGCATCAGTGACATCACAACTAAGATATTGAGACGGGCTACTGGTTTTCAAATTGTGCACCAAATAGTGCATCTAAGGTGAAACATTAATGTATCAAAGAATCTTTCGAATTTTTTTGTTTTCTGTTTTCTAATGGGATCCCAGGCCGATATACTGAACAGGTTTATCTTGAGTGTTGAGGAGCCAGTTAATTTCCAAATGCCGCCGGAGCTTTTGAGTTTCGTTTTAGCCAACCGTGAAAAGCATTTCGAGTTTTTTTTTTAACCCATTCTGAGAAAGGATCTGATAGACTAATGACAATCGTGATTTTTTGGATTTGAGGTCCCTTCGTCAATCAACGAGGGTGGAATAACAGTACAGAATGCATAAGGACGTTTTCTTTAATTTCAATATAAAGCCGTAACGCCAGGTCCGCAGGTTCGTCCAAACGAACGTACTCTACCCAGTAATCAGGAGGTGGAAGGTGAAATTTCTTGTTTTTTTGGGTTTTGAAGATCTTTTCTGAAGAAATTGCTCTCTTTCGTATGCTCCTTGAGCATGCGTAAAGACGCTTTTGCCTGTTCTAGCTGAATTATCGTCCAAGGTTAACGTTGGCAAAACTATAAACACGTTTATCACTTTACTGCTTTTCGGGTCTCCCAGCAGGGGATCGGGGAGAGAGACAGAAAAAGAGCTATGGGGGACCAAGAGAGTGTTCACGTGGAGCCACCATTTCGCGGTCTCCAGTTCCCCCTCGGCTATCCTTCCTCTCGTCCTGTCCCTTGCTGCCTCTTATACTTTTCAAAGGCTGTATTTTATTAATTAGAAGACATTTTAGTAGTCTAACTCCTTGCTCACAAAGAATAACACTGAATAAGTCGGCTATCTTTAGCAGCATCTCTTAAGACATTGCACGCCATTATTTTAAATTAAATTTTCTTAGCCAACGGACAGCCAAGGTGAAGTACTCAAGCCGAGAAAATTAACGTGTTGACTGCCTTCCTCTCTCAGCAAGGACACGAAAACTCTGGGGCGGTTTGCTGGCTTGCGATTTCTGATGCCATGAACATCTTTGCTCAAGATTTCCCAGTCATAGTAGTGGAAATCGCTTTGCTCCATGGACTATTTTAATTGTACAGAATAAAAACGCTTTACAAAGTAGCTGAATATTTTCTATCGTAAAATACTCATTAATGTTAATACCAATTATGCTAAAAATATGCGTTGTTAGGTATATATAGAGTACTTATATAATAATTAACGATTTAACAGTAATAGGCAATAAACTGCTACAGGGAATCGAAATTCTTTGAAGCTATTTCCTAATTTCCAGCGAACTGAGTCGTATTGAGAGCTTCTGTAATTCGTGATTTCGAGTTTAGTTCGAAGCTCAACCTGGAATCTAATCGTAGGACACCTTAACAGCATTAGTGCTTGACCTTTTAAAAATGTTAACATCGGTGTTTAGTAAGCTCGTCAAAAGCGTAAAACCCAAACTATTTTCCAATCTAGACATTGATTGTTATAAAAAAAAAATCAAACTTGCCCTCATGCAAAGAATAATGAAACAAAACTGGTCCAGCCAGGAAAAAAAAAGCGTCTCTAGTATCTTTAGATCGTGGACCTAAGTGAGTACCGTTGTATTGGTTTGAGAAAACCATAACAAGGCCCAACATTGAAAGAGGTGGAGGGAGGTGAAAGAATGATTCAAAATCATTCCAAACCTTAACCGGTTTTCAATTGACTTTCGAAAGTAATTTGGGTTTACTTTGGTTTTGCTTTACTTCGCTCTGTAAGTTGTACGCGCGCATTTTCCCGCTATTTAGATTTTCTGCATCTGCTTCTTCCTACTCATGCCACAACTATTTGGTAACGTTTTCTAACCGATATCGATATGCCCTCGCAGTCCGTGAAGCGCTTACTGACCCCACAAAATGTAAAGGCAGGCGAATGGCCAAAATCGCGTGATCAGCTTGTTATGAAATTATTACTTATGGTAATATAGTTTATCTTGTCTATGCGACCTCATGTATCACATAACTTTATCCTAGAAGAAATCAAAGTTATGGTAGCCTGCTACTAAAACCATGTAACATTGACTGTGTTCGTTGAGATCTTAGAACGCGTGTCCAGTGAATCTTGAAGACACAGATAACCAAACAACCAGGTTTCATTCCAATAAGAATTCAAATATTCTTTCAGTTTTTCACTTCCAAGCAAGGGGAACCGGGTTTCACCACTTACATTTCGTTTTGCCGAAGATTTGAAGAGGAACAAAATTTGTCGCGTGAGACAGGTCTCCACTCGTAAGAGTATGTGGAAAGTCCTGTTATATATGGAAAGTATCTGATGCTCTAAGGCCCCGTTTATATGGAGAAACTTCAACTTCTCACGACTGTTTACATGAGTAAAGTTGTCCCGGTTGACCGAGTCAAAGTTGACCCTACTTAATTATTCATTGGCCCTGCTTAATAATTCATAACTTCAATACCCCTCTTTCCCCAGGATTTCCATTTTTTAAATCACTCACACTGGTCACTGTTGACTTAGATTTAACTTCTTTGATAGCAATTTAAGCCACAATATTCATTTTAAAGATAAAACACGGACTTCAATTTCCGTGGAGTTGTCCCGGTTGACCGAGCCAAAGTGTTTATATGGAGAAAAGTTGGCCCGGCTAGGAGGGTGACCCTACCATCGAAAGAGGGTGACCCGGCTAGGAGGGTCACCCTTCTAGCCGAGCCAACTTTTTGTTTACATGTAAACGGTTCGCCAAGTGTTGTAAGGAAATGTATGAAAAGTTGGCTCGCCCAGGGTAGCTCGGGTAGGCGGGTGACCCTTCTACCAGGGACAATGTTTCTCCATATAAACGGGGCCTAAGTCGTACTTCTCTGCCTCGCGTATCGGTACGAATTCTGTGTTAGGTTTTCACTGTTACTTGTATGAAGAGCAAGAACCTGAAGAACGCTTCTCGTGCCGAAGTAAAAGGCAAGGCCGTAAATACCCGGCTACTGGATCAGCGTCGATTTGTCCGCTCACCATACTTACAAATAATTTATTAGAGTCCACTGCTCTATTGGAGACTCCGTACACCAAGCGATCTTCGTCACGTTATCGTCAAAGCAAATAACGCTTGCAGACAACCTCTTTTTTTCAAGGACTTAACGCCGAGGTCAGACACTTTGTGTATGAAGTGACCCCTTTTCCTGCACGTTCGCAGGTTCTCTTGTCTTCTTGCTATCTTGGTTAATAGGGAAGCTATTGTTAATGATTTTATCGTTATACATCGACATGATTCGATGTGCGTTGGTAGCTAAATGATGGAGTATTGTTAGTTCTTGAGGGACTCAATAAACCAGAGCACTCGGTATATCTATTCACCGCTTTTAAGGAGTCGCGAACGTCTCTAAGCTCTGTCTTCATTTTGCAGTAAATTTGATCCAAAGCATCCTCTAGCGACTCCACCTTTCCATGTAAGGCATCGACGGGGAGCACCCCCCGGTCGATAGGGTCACTTTCATTCCTTGAGCGATATGCAACGCGGCTGCTATCCCCCGATTCCGCAAATTTACCGTTCGGCACATAATTTCGGTGTCCATTTGGGAAAGTCTCCTGCAAACTGAGAACCTGGGGTGGAGCGGAGGGGCTTGAATATCTTTGACACGAGTGAGAGAATTTGGGTGACGAAGGTCCAGTGCTGGACGGCTGTGCCCAAGAGTCAACCAACTGCATTGCATTTCCTTTTCTGCACTTGTCCTTCTGAAAAGGTTCCGTAGATGGATTCTCCACAGCTTCCTATGAAACACAAAACAACGGAAATTCGAGGTACATTCTATTACTTTAGTAAATGTAAACGAACACAGCCCTTGTTCGAATGGAAATGTCCGTGTTGAATGTATTTTTCTTGTCCTGGTTGCATGACATCAAAGTTATTTCCATATTCAATAAGTTTTTAAAATTTCCCATAAACGCACTATTTTTGGGCGACACTTTTGCTTGCAGTTGAGGCCGGATCGTCCCATACGTTTTAGGCCAGTCACTTACCGCGCCAGGTATTTAGATCGGCATAAAAAATTAAGGTACGAGGACAACCAACTACAAAGAAAGATCCATATCCCGGCCCAAGAGCAACAAAGACAGATCTTGTCGGCCGGACCTCTCCATTCCCACTTATGCCAAAACGTAGGAGCCAAAGTAAGGGCAAAATTTCATTAAGTCATTTGTGATCGTTTGTGACGTTTTAAAGCTGATCTCACAACGTATCCTCCCTTCGGCCCTTCAAATTTCTTTATGGCTCAGCTGTGGCTTGGGAATGTTCTGACCAAGTCCTAACCATCTTGATCACAATCTCAGTAGCGAAACAACGACCTGCCAAAGGCAGTTTAATTCCTCTGGTTACCAGATCGATTTATTCCGCTTGCTACATTTCGAACTCGTATAATTCAAACGCCTTGATTTATGAGCTATACCTCAAGTTGTCGTCCATGATATTGGACAATGCCGTCGTGGAACGTCATCTTTGAGATTTCTTAAAGTGAAAAAGCAGGCTGAACATTTACGAAACAGACCCCGACTGTACTAGTGATTTGGTTGGGATAGGGGGTTGAGAGAGTTCCAGGTGAATAAATATATCGGTTGGTGGCCCTTGTTCTTCTTGGCATCCTTATTATTCAAATACTAAAATGTCAGAAATGTTTGCTAACTGAACATTGTTCAGCGTATGGTGCCTGAAAAAACACTTTCAAAACTAGCGGGACAGATTGTTCAACAAAAGATTAACCTTATCGGGGATTAACATCACAAATGGTTATTGGATAGACGTACACTAATCAGGTGCCTTTGTTTAAGGATGGAAAATAGCGTGTGACTTACTTCAGCAATAGGAGGAGGCGATGCAACGCTGCTGCGTTTAAATGAACTCTTACTGATGCGTCGTCCACCGTTTTGCTTCTGGAGGTAATTCTCCACGTTACCCACACTTCTCGAAACATCTGTTAGCAACATGGCGATATCGTCGGCCAAAAAGAACTTCCTCCAGTAGTCATCTGTCACAAGACATTGGGTGAAGAGACTTATGTTTAGGGATAATGATACTGAGAATTAAAGTGCCTATAACCCCAAAATATTTTTTTCGCTAACATGCATCTTTGCACCTGTTTGAAAAAAATTGCGGCATTTTTTTTCCTTTTTTCACTGAATCTTGACTTTTTATAGGCTTTAAAACAGAGCATCATTTGATTAATGGCCGAGTCAGAAGAGGAGTGGGTCTATTCCTGATTTGACGTCACAAACTGATTTGCATTGCATTAACTCTTTGTAAACATGCATGCAAATCAGTTTGTGACGTCAAATCAGGAATAGACCCACTCCTCTTCTGACTCGGTCGTGAATCAGATGATGCTCTGTTTCAAAGCCAATAAAAGTCAAGATTTGGAGAAAAAAGGACAAAAAGTACTGCAATTCGTTTCGAAAAGGTGCAAAGATGCATGTTAGCGAAAAAAATATTTTGGGGTTATAGGCACTTTAAGTTATTGAAGAAAACAAGCAACTAACTAGTTTATGCAAGTATTTTTCAGTTGTACATCTTCATTTCGTGATTCCTTCAGGTTAGCCTCGAACACAGGGCGGCTATTTCATTGTATTTTCTATAACAAAAGTGGTTAAAGTTAATGTGATGTTACCCCTTTTCAGGGACCGCGGAGCATTATTCTCTAGGGGGCTCCGGGGACATGCTTCCCCGGAAAATTTTGAAATTTACAGTCTCTGAAATCGCTGGAAATGCCTCTAATTTTAATAATCAAAGTAGCGGTAACTGAAATAAGTTTACACAGATTCCTCCTCCAGTGGTTCCTTCTGTTCAGATGACCTCATAATCTCTTCCAACAATTTAGAACGTGCGCTGCAGCCTCAACATCATACAAAGCTACAGTCATGAAACCATCTATGAATTCTTTTTACAACGACGGTCTTAGTTATTTTTAGGTATTATTGTTCTATTAGTTTTATTTGTTAGTTATTTTTTACTTGTTTGCATATTTTTTCTAAGTTTGTAAAGGGCCATGAACTTGGGATATGTGCACTACATAAATACTACTACTACTACTACTACTATTATTATTATTATTATTATTATTAATGACTGAAAACGTTTGTTCCTCGCTTAATGTTATTGAATAGAAGTCGAACCTTCCCTAACGGCCACCTTTGTACAACGACCATTTATTTGTCCCGGCGGACGGTCCATACATTCACTGTAACTTTAATCTCTCTACAACGGCCGCCTCGCCTGGCCATCTCGACAATAGGGAGTTTAAGCAAGTACGACGACGACGGCAACGAAAACGTCATTTGAAAAAGAAACTTCCCGTTTTTGTTACTCTTTCGTGATTATTCCAACTTGTTTAACTCAAAAAATGCTGGCGAACTGTCCAAGGTTCGAATTATTGTGAACTGCGTTAAAGTAAAGATGAAGAACGAAAAATTTGCTGTCATGCGGACATGTTCCGGTAAAAACCGAAAATTTAGTCATTTCATGTCGTCGTTTTGCAGATGACAGCAAACAAATGTAACAAAGTGTAAAACGCACGTGCAGGGCGATTGTTCAGTTTTGCTCATTAAGACCATTGTTGTGTGGCGTTCTCGTTGCCGTCGCCGTCGTAGTTACGTAAACTCCCTAATGGCCAGCTAATCAACGGCGGTGTATACTACGAGCAGTTCCCCTTTCGTCTCTTAGTTCGTCGAGTATGAGGCGAAAATGAAAAACGGCGCGAGGAAGAATTAGCCGCGCGAAAACTCCCTGGCGTCCACAATTCATGCGGCCATTTTTCATCGCGTTGGTTTTCATTTTCGCCTTACCCTTGACGAACTAAGCGGCGAAGGAGGGACTGCTCGTAGTCGAACGACGGTGTGTACAAAACTCCATTTTTTTAAGTGTAAAAGGTCACGAAACTTGATCAGTACCGCGCGTCGTTGGCGATAATAAAAAGAGAAAGGCCTACAATACTTACTGCACATAGCTTTGTCTTGTTAACATTGTTTCTGTATTATTGATATGTATTTTGGTTGTATTTAAAAGTGCAATAAGCACCTTTTTTTAAAATAGAAATGCTGTATGTCCCCACCAAAAGGGGTCATATTACACCCCCACCGCCCCATAACGGCTACCTCTCTACAAGGGCGACTCCTCTCTTGGCAAGGTGGCCGTTGTGGAGATGATATGAATACGTCTCTGACATATTGACTCTGATGATGACTCCCGCTCAAGTTGTCGAAACGTCAATCAATGCCACCACAAACAGTCCTTCTTAGGACCTCTCAGGACTTCTCAGGACTACACTCACCCAGACGATCCTACTCCACTTAGTTACGCAGTTTAAGTTGTAGTTGTCAACTTCTTTCCCAGGGCTTTTCCCTTGGAAATCGGGAGAAGCCCTGGGAACGAGGTTGTGTAGTACATGTAGTATGTAGTAGGTTTACCTCGTGACCAGCTCCTCCTCACTATTCTCCACTGTCGTATGTCATTCGCCATTTTGTGTTGAAACATTCTGAGTTTCTGTGTTTTGAACCAGTCTCCCCAATCCAATGTGTCATCATTTTCTTTGATAAAGTGGTGAAGTCTCCACGTGCTCTGGATGCAATTTGCAGCCAGATTCTTTTTCTTGGCGATGTGTTCTGCAACGATAATAGCATATGAGCCAGGTTTTCCTTGTTTGATTTTAATAGCAAAATACGGTGACATATCTGACCGTTAAGCCCTGAACAATGCTGATCCTTTTCCACGTGTGTGGAAACGAAAAAATGCACTGTTACCAAAAGATACAAAACGAAGTGGATAGTAAACAAATAAAGGGGTTAGTTTCAAAAGAACTGTGGTGCTGCGTCGCTGGGGGAGTAAAACGGCAAAAAAATTGGTTTTATCGACGGAATTGATAATGTAAAATAACCACCGTACAGGGATTCAAGCTGACGTTTTGAGCATTAGCCGATTGGTCCTTCGTCAGAGCGAGAAGTGGTTAGCAGTTTACCTGCATTTTCCATGGTTGCTAAAATCCTTTTCTCTTGCTGTTTGAGTTGAAGGGCCTCATGGACAACGCTAATAAACAAAGCCATCAAGAATATCCCCAACACTGAGGCAAAGCCAACAAAAGCACGGGCTAACACTGCCTTCGGGACAACGTCTCCAAAGCCAAGGGTTGTCATGGTAACGACAAGCATCCATACTGTGTCCTTCGAGTAAAATATTTTTATCAGGTCACTGTTTACTACATCAGCATACACAATATACAGAGTCCTACACGCGTTTTGATTACCTATGATCTGTAAGGAGGAGAGTAAAGTTCTTTGTTATATTCCAAAACGTCGGCTGAAATTTGGAGTTCCAGGCTAGATGTGGAGGGAAGTAGAGAGCGTTATGCTGAAGTTTTTAACAAGAATGAAAATGCAGGAAATCGAATAGAATATTAATACCCATATCATCCGCGTTCAAAATTAGCAACTGGAATCAACTGTAGAAAATTTCTCGGCAATTGAGCGGAACACCAGAGCTAAGAAAATATGGTAACCCATCGATAACAGAAATTTTGGTTATTACGTCATCGTCCGTACGTACGTCCAAGCCCTCCATGTAAGCCAAATTTGAAATGTCACACTCAAGATGTGGGCATCGCGGGCTTTTCGGCTGGACAACAAAATAAAAAGCTGAGGACATCAAGAGAAGAAACTTGTTAGAGAAAGTTGTCAAAAAGCTGTCAAGAAAATGTCACGCTTCATTGAAAATTTTTTAGGTCTTCGTCCAAAGACTGTAAACAACAGTCACCGTCTCTAACTTCATTATTTCTCGTGTTTTGTTTTTTGGTCAAAGCAGTTTGGATCTCAAAAGTATCGAGATGGATTGGCTGGCTTTGCTATGTTATAGTGAACGGAATGCTTTTTCATAATCTTCTGGTTTCTTAAAAACACATTGGCGTGGTGCTTGATTATGACTTCAGACGAGTCAGCTGGAAGGTTTGCGCATTTATTATCACGTCCACCGTTTGGGCTTTGAATTGAAAGCGACACGAGTAAACTATCAAAAAATTCAGTGCTTAACTCTGTTTGGAAGCAGCGGGATACGTAGGTCAGAGAGTTATATTCGGTAACGTTTTATGAAATGATCTAAAAAAACCCAAACATTTTCTTTGGAATTGAGTATTGTGTTAGATTGTTAGACGCCTGTAGAACAAAGTAAAGTTATCACAAATTGTTTTAATCAGAAAAATTCCTCTCAAAGTCCAAACAGACATTCTACATAGGGTATTTGTTTATGTCTGTTGTGAGCCCGGTAACGGAGTTCTTATTTTGTACTGTACATATCTTTCTCGACAAATTTGCTAAAATGTTACGTTAAATTAATGGAGCGATATGTTATCTTCTGGAGCAATTCCCTACCGTATTAAAACACAATCTAATGATTAAAACAACCATATGTTTGGGTTAAAACCTTATAGGACTCTTTACAGTTACGTTTGGCTTCATAACCCTGTTATCTTCAGCATGGCTTAGATTCCATCTATGCTAATTTCTATTTTGTATGTTTTTCTTTCGTCATCTACAGAGATTCTGGTGAGCAATATCAAAATAAATATTTTTTTTTCGGCCCTGAGTAAGTGAAGTTGAAACCATGTTGATGGCCTGATGGACTCTGCAACTTCACGTTCGACGGAACAAAACAAAACACTTGAGGTTGGACCACCGTGTGTGAGCGTGTTCAGTATCCTTCAGTGTCGCCCTCTGTGCAACATTGTTTACATGAAAGGCTAGCAAAACAATGGAAGCTCTTAAAACGATTGAGCTTATTGGCTCTATTTTGTTTTATGTCTCCCTATGCATTTGCACTCGACATGTGTGGTACAATTAAGCTTCTATTCTCAAAGCCGTCACCAATTATCTTTCCAGTTACTGCATAAAGACAGCGCATTAAGAGAGTTGATCAGGTACCCGGAGTCAATAGAGGCATACTCGCGACTTTACTTTCTAAAAAAAACAATGTTTTAAAAGTTGTGCTTTAATTATTTGTTTTTCCCTCTCTTCGCTAGATTAGACTACGTGTTCACTGTAAGACTTTCGTAGTCACGAAGACTGCAAGTTTCGCGTTCCAATCTTTGATGCTCTAATTGGGTAGACGTCATAATAATTTGGCGGTAAATTGCAATTTGACGCGAGTATTAAAGTTTTTGAGGTCAGAAAAACAACGGCAAAACTAAAGAATATTTAAGTGAAATTTATCACGTTCTTATAAGTGATGCTGCATCTGTAGATAAAAATTTCGTTGCTATTGTGCCCTGAGAATTTTCACGCTGTGATTTCCTTGTCATTTACAAGTCAATAAGATACCTTTGATGATAACCACATAACTTACTTATTACATGCGCGCATTTCAGATGAAAAATGAAGTTAAACATTTCTGTTTTCTGAATCCAAGATTGCGTTCCCCAGATTCTTTCTCTATTTGAAACTTCATTGCTTCGTCAGTTAAAAAAAACATCATGATAGAATTTTGCGATAAATAAATTTCACGAGGGTTGTTTGGTCGGCGTTTTTACCTCAGGTCACAATCGGGCAGTACGATAAATTAAGTAGCTACATTTCCATACAATTGCTGCGGTTCGTTTTCGTTTGTTAACACGTTCTGACTGACAAAACAAAAACAGAAAATTTATTTTGACCAGAGGTCGCTGCCAACGGTTTCGCGATAGCTGCATAATGATTAATGGCGCCTGTCTGATGAAACACGAACATAAAAAATAGTTTGCGGACTTGGATGAGAAAGCTTTCCGTTTTCTGTCATTAGAGCTGACAACTTTGCGAGAAGCCGTCTTTGTTTCAATAATAAAAGAATCTCCACGTCACACAAAGGGCTTATTAGAATTAAAAAGGAGGTTGGTTCATGACGCGCTATTCAATTTTTAATCACTCTTACTCCAGCTGCGGTGGGAAAGTTATGATTGCTTCAAAAAAAAGCTTTGCGCTTTCCAAAACCACAACATGTTTTTAATGAAGGGACCTAACGCGAATAGATCGATTAAGAGAATTCCG
The DNA here is from genome assembly GCA_948470475.1 of Galaxea fascicularis. Taxonomy (NCBI): domain Eukaryota; kingdom Metazoa; phylum Cnidaria; class Anthozoa; order Scleractinia; family Euphylliidae; genus Galaxea; species Galaxea fascicularis. Next base: position 7,869,325 of record OX419341.1, read on the forward strand.
TACTTAAGAAAACAAACGTCTGCAATTTCGTATTTCTATAATTCCGTTGTAATTATAACAATTTAGGGTATGTGAATATTGGCAAGTCAAAGTGTTGAAATCGTAACCATTAGTCAATGTTTACTTCCTAACAGTAACCCATGCTCAGTAACACAGTAACACATGCTTTCCTTGAGGTGTTGTAAATAACAGTTAGCCTCGCTCTCCGGTGAAAAACCGTTTGCACTTGGCTATTTAAAATTGCATTCAGTCACGAATATCGAGATACACACAGTATAGACGAATTAAACAAATCATCTGTGTAAGATGCGCTAAGCTTGTATATCTAGGGAGGACATACGCAGATATTCGGCATAAGCATTGTAACGTTAGCACACGATTAACTGAATTTTCCTTTTTAATAAAAGTTAGAATAATATTTCTTTTTGCACTTACCAAGTAGCTGTTCTGCGTCCTCTCAATTGCGTGGACTAAATATCCTCCTAGGAAAATGTTCAGCAAGTAAAATGTCAATATTATTCTAAACGGAAACTTGAGAAAGTAGGCTTTCACCAGAAAGATGGAGGAAATCTCTGTTTGTGTGACAGAGGCGAACAATGCCGTGGCCTGATTGTCGACAAACATATTGTGTTCTCTTACGTACTTGGCGACGAGATACAACCTTAAAAACACCAAAAGTTGAAGTTCATGAGGCAAGCCGTAGTAATCCAACAACGGAGGAACATGCAACAAGCAGATAACCACTTCCAGAAGGCAACTTGGAAACAACGAAGTCATCACAAACCTCTCTGATTCGTGGTAAATATTCTTCACTACCAAATATTTAAGCTCGTTGACGCTCATTTGATAAATCGTTATGGAGGTCAATAACGAAAGAACGGATAACATGGACTTCACTACCACAGCTGCAAGTCTATAGGGATTATTTAGAATAAGAGGTAAATCTTTTGGTGACAGATCTTCGTCTGTTTCATTTCCTCTAACTGTGAGCTCGATGTCCACGAGCGCCAGTACAACAGCCAGAAGTCCCATGACACAAGCCGCGCTTGACAACATTTTGGTTCTCCGCTTGAAATACCTCTTGGCAGTGTCAGCGTCTCTGAAAGACTGTATTGTCTGTCGATCAAAATTATCGAGCTTAGTGGTGGATGGCTTGCGAACTATGCTCCTCTTTCGACTCGTGCCCTTTTCAGCAGAGTTTGTTGAAGCATGGGTAGGTCGTACGGCACGGTTTGCCCGGCGGTGGCCATCCATGTCCGTGATAAACGTAATGTTTCTTAATTCTATTTTGTCTCTCGCAGATGGTGTGTATCCTGAGGGAAAATCCATTGGGAATAGGTTAGAATGTTAATAAGACCAGGACATTATTATATCATCATTAACTGAAAATATCACCCGAATTTTGAAATTCGATCCAGCGGTATTTTACACGCGATTTCACGCAGGATGCCGTCAAGCATGCAGTGTTCTTGTCACCGATTCGCCAATAGCAACGGCCTTCTTATCCAGAGGATCAAAATCACCATTCTTTAGGTGAATGAGTTAAACCCTACTGAGTAATCAAGGATCACCTGCGAATATCCCAATATAAAAGCAATAAACGCTGTGTTAAAAGCAATTAGAAGTCGGTTCCAGAAAATTTGTTTTTCCCCTAGCTATTTTTTTTAAATTTAAAGTGGCTGAAGGTTTTAAACAAAACTCATCAAATAAAATAAGAAAAACGTTAGAGCAAATTTTTTACTAGCTACTTTAATTATGATCACATAAAGCAGACGCTTGTGTTAGCTGTTATCTTAACGCTTTTGTGTTTATATTACCTCAGTATAAATCAGCATGACCAGGAGACTCTAGCTAAGAACCGCAGGGTATTAACAAGTGAGACTTTTTTTTTTAGTGGTCGCAGAACGTGACTCTATAGGAATATTCGTCTTTTAATAGTGCCCTTGATTTCTGCGTCTGTTTTTCGGAGCTTTTATACCTTAACTGTTTGCGCTGCAAGATGTTCGATAGTCGTAAGGGAATTCCGAATCCAAGGCTACATTCCCCAAACTTCTTTGCACGGGAACTCATTTCATTGGAAAGACGGATGTAAAAAATTTGAAGGCTGTCTTTTCTGACAAAGGGTTTCGTCGCAATCCTTAGCTGATATGTTCCTTATTTCGAAAAGATTCATCGTACTCACACGGCTTTCTAATGTTAAGAGGGTTTCGGAAGTTCCGTGGCTGCATGCAAGGGACGAAACTGTATGGTACAACGACAATACAGACGAATTGAAATCAACCTTCCGTGGTACTGAAGTAATATTGCTATTTTCAACACACGAGCTTTTGTAATAAATTATGGATGATATGTTTGGCAACAGATGCAGCAGGATGCCACAAAACAGGACATTTTGTCGTCTGTTTACTAGTTTCGAACAACATAATTCTCCTTCTTACTGTCGGTTTGGTTTTTTAAAGCATTTTCTGAAATGGGGCACCAAATTAAAGTATCTGATCCTAAGGATAAGACACAATCCTGATCGATCCGATAAGAAGCGGTTCCCCCTACCTTTCACAGTGCTCATTTTCTGCCGAGATAAGTATTTATTGCTGTCAAATCCAAGCTAATTTTTCGCTTTGCTGTAACAGTGCGATCGCTCAGGAAGAATCCGTTAACAGAACAAAGTCGGGAACCTCAGTGATGTCTAAGAGTGAAATGAGTGTCTCTAAAAGCGGCCGGGAACTCCTCCACGAAAATTGCTACAGTGACAATGGTTGGCTCGTTTTCAAGTAAGAATTTGAATAGTAATTTAGTCCAACTTCTAAACACACGGCAGGCACTCTAGTGGTGAATATTACTTTCGCATGTTGGACTTCTTTTGTACTTACACTCCGCTTTGTTATGCAAACTCTAATCTACCAAGGTAGTAGGTAGACGCAGATGTTGGTTTTTGTAGCACCAATAATAAATTTGAAAATTAGCAATTGGAGTGGGAGAATTGTTAATTCACTTTTAACAATAGAAGCAAAATGAACAACTAAACACCTTGATAAACAAACCAATAAGAAATGAAAATAAAAAAAATTGAGAGCTAATCGTAATTTTCATGCAAGGAGTGACAAGATATTTCGAAACCACGTGGCCCGAAAGAATAAGAATAAAAAAAAGAAAAAAACAAACAAACAAACAAAAGAGAAGAATTCCAAACTAACCAGGAGTTATTTGTTGGAAACAGTAAGGCGAATTTCTGCTGCTAGAGCACGAGTTCGGTTGGGTTGTCGATTTGGCGAAGCGGGGGCTCGATTGTGTAACTCTTTAGTGTGACGTCGTGCAGTAATTATCTCCGGTTTTTAGATGGGATGAAAGCTCAAAACTAATTAATGTTTCTACAACGATGACATAATACAAACTCAAATGAAGACTGATCCTCGCGGTTGATTCAAACTGTTAGACTCAGAATGTCTTAATACAATGAAAAATCAGGTGTTTTGTCTGCTGCTCTCAGCAGGGGATTTAAAAGCTGCATAATGAAAATGGAAAGTTTTGAGTGCAGATCACTGGACGACCCAGTGGGACACAATTTTTTGTTGTTGATCAGTCTTCTTGCATTTTGTCAAAAGCACCGCTCGTAATGAACGCCTCTCAATTAAAGTGAACAAAAGAGACTACAAAATGTAAGACTGGCACGAAGAAAAAAATTAGAGTGGGGTGAAAATGCAGCAGGTTAAAAACAATTTCAAAGTAGTTATGCAATAGAGCGTATTTTCACTCAACTGGTTTACCAGACGGCATAATGAACCCCCGGCTTGATATTAAGTACGAACACAAGAGAAGCTTATGAATCACGAACGTATGAAAATCTATTCCTTTCACTTCGCCATTCATTTTAAAAAGTAGTTTTGAAACAGAGAAGCTTATTCACGTGAAAAATTTCTCAGTCCTTTCTTTTATGAAACCAAAGTTTGCACTGTCTTGTTCATCTACATTCTCTCATGATTACAGAGTGACACCATGCGTTAACATAGCACTTGTCGAAGGCTTCAAACCTGGTCTTCATTGTAACCGCCTCACAATTTTCCATAACGTCAAAGCCGGATAGCTTTCCATTCTAATACTTCTACACGCTTGAACTTGCTTTACCACCTGCTATAACATTGTTTGTTTTTGTCTAAGAAGCTATTCTGTTGTTTATGTCAATTCACGTCTTTTCACTTCTGTTCCAAACGTCCCTCATTTGGCTGATTTTTCAACTTACCCATTCATTGCTTTCGTTCTTGCTGTCCTATTTTTGTTCCTTAATGAAATTAGGTCGCTGTATAGTCCTTTTCTACTTTGCCGCGTTCGGGCGTTTTTCACGGCTTATCATTTCCACTTTCAATATTTCATCAGGTGTTTACAGATCCCGTGAGCAAAATTAAAGCAAATGTTAGTGTTGAACCACCAGTAGAATGTTCAGAATTTCTGCAAGTCTTACTCTATTCTTTGAAAAGAATTAGATTTTTAAGAAATTAGACGATTAAGCTAATTTAGGAAACAGGGATTATAGTTTTCTACCTAAAGGTTGTAACCAATAAGAAATAGCTTGTGTACATTCGCCTCCTCCCCTCAATTTACATTTGGTAGCCATTGTTTTTCAAAAGAGATGAAAAATTTACCTTTACCACTGACTTGCCACAACTGCATTAACAAGTTGTTATAAAGAATCGGGTACTCTGCACGCTATCTAACATATTATTGAATGAGTTATGGCTGGTGCGGTGAGATAACTGTCAGTCATAAGAACCACACATGAAGTCGTAAGCCGATAAAGGGTACCATTAAAAATATCCGTTGTTCGCATAGCACCGAGGCATAGCAGGAGGTGGAACAACAAATTTAAGGTTAGACGGTGAAGTAAAGCATTTCCCCAGATAAACAGTTTATCAATAATGTATGAGCATGTATCTTGTTGTGTTTATTATACTGCGTTCATAGATTTGAGAATTTGCGACATT
>OX419341.1:7886800-7901800 GCA_948470475.1 Galaxea fascicularis
TTCCAAAGTTCTACAGAGAATGTTTTGAGTGTTTTGCGCAATGCTCCGCATCCACACGTAATAGTGTTCCGGAGCTATCACACGAAGAAATATTCAACACTGTTATCTGGAACAACAAATTCATTTGCATCAATGGTAAATCTGTGTTCAATCAAAGCTTGGTTAGTAAAGGATTATTCAGAATAGGTGACTTGGTCACAGAAAATAATCAATTTATCTTTCACGGCAATTTGCGTCAGTTAGACTTTTCCCCAAAAGACGTCTTTGATCTGATGTCCTTAATGGATGCTATCCCTGCACCGTGGCGAAAATCCCTTAAAACAAATGGTTATGTAGACAAAATCTCGTTTGTCCTTCAGGACCACATTCAACTAGTCTTAGATAACCAGAACGTCTTGATAAGTGAGGTGACCTCTAAAAGGGTCTATTGGGAATTAATTTCTGGGCTTGTGGCTCAACCGACAGCTCAGTTGAAGTATAATGAAACCTTTGATGATGTCTGTTTGGATTGGAAGGAAATTTATAGTTTGCCCTTCAAAGTCGCTTTGGACACAAAAACACGAGAATTCCAATATAAGATTCTGAACAGGTATCTAGTGACAAACACTTTTCTAAAGAAAATAGGTAAAACAGATTCGGCAGCCTGTTCCTTTTGTGGTGTGATGGAGGAATCCCTCGAACATCTTCTCGTGACTTGCCACTTCACTGCAACGCTGTGGAAAGAACTTTTAGTCTGGTGTAACGGTAGAGATATCAACATTGAAACCCTATCTGCGGTGGATATATTATTTGGTGACTGGCAAAGAAAAGATTGTTTCTTGTTATTTAATCATATTATTCTTATCGCAAAGCAGTACGTATATTATTGCAGGACCAATAATTTAAAACCCCGCTTTAATGTTCTATTACTAAGAATCAAGTCAGTCTATCAATTAGAATGCAAGATTGCTAAAGGGAAAAATAAGTGGCAAGTTCACTCTTCGAAATGGAGTAAGTGCGGCTTCGAAGATAAATAAGTTATTGAAATGTGCGTGATGATAATAACAATAATAATAATGATAATAATAATAATTATTAATTAATTAACAATATCTACTTTAATTTTAATCTTAGTATCTTAGTACTTTTGTCATTTGGTATTGGTATGTGTCTGTAAAAAACTAGATGTAAAAAAGATGATGATGAAGGGGTGTGTGTGTGCTTGTATGTAAGTGTGTGTAAGTGAGTGTAGTGAGGTAGTAAGTGAGTGTAGTGAATTGTACGCAAAACTGATAATCAATAAATATCATTAAAATACAAAAAAAAAACCCCGTAATTTGAACGGAAATCATTTCCATACATCCCCACCAAAGCAACACCACAGTTTCTTTAATAACCCCTTAGTCATTCAGAGACATATCACGATCTACCAGGAATCGTTGCTAAGTTACTTGCACGGGCTTGCAGCAGACGTATTTTGGAGCTATAACGAGTTGCAAAAATACTTGAGACACTGTGCATCATTTAATGATGTTTAATGTTTAATGGCCTTTAATGATGTTTCCATAATCTTTTCCGCTTTCCCTCTCCATCCCCCTCTTATCAAAGTTTCTAACAATGCAACACCATGCTCGTAACTTTGAGGAACAACGTTGAAGGAGGGAGAGGGAGGGGCTCTGTGCTGTATCTCATAGATTTCTTAGCAGCAGCGTTTTAGAGAAAGGAAGATGTTTTTGATTGCTAATGTCTCAACAATTTTGCAACTGGTTGTAGCGAACAATTTTTCCGTCGAGAATGATCTAGAGTTATGAAGATGTAGATTTGAGAGAGAAGCAGATGCGACCAAGGGGATGGGCTCGACACAGAATTAGTTCCACTGAACTCTCCCCGTTTTGAAAATCCCGGAAATCCTAACACACGAACGTCTATTTCAATTGTTACTCTTCCGCCTAAAAGCACCTGCACTACAAACTATGACAGCGCTTTAAAATTATCCAAATGCCCAATTAATATTTCTTAATAAGTTGTGACCATTTTTTAACGAATAATGTTACCATAGCAACACTACGGCCTTTAAGAAACACCCTTAATTTAAGCTTTATGTGTCTGAACTCAAAAACGGGTTTCGGTGACCCCCGTCTTTAATCACTAAATTAGCTTAAATTGCAATCAGCATATGAAGATTCATCTTTCTGAAAAGTTTTGAAAAAATCTGTAGAGCAGGGTTAGAGCCTCCTTAATTCTGCGATAATTTAAGGAGGCTCTGAACCTGCTCTGCAGGTCTAAATAAAATAAAATTTTGCATTACATAACAATACAAAACCGAATTGAAAACAACAGATGTGGCACTGGACTCAAGGCAATCAACAGTATCTACCAGTATGCCATGTATCATTAGTTCCTGGTTTAGACTTTCAACAGTTCTCTATGATGACGGCCTTCTCTTTTATTACAGAATACTTGACTACCGGTCGTCATATTGTCTCATTCTACCCTCAGGGTGTTTGCGGTTTTTAATGACACCGATTCTGTCAAATAAACTCAGACACACCTATCGAGAATTTCCGATAAACTTCAACTCCATCACGATTGAATTAAAATGTCGGAGTTTGTCTTGTGTATATGTAGACCAAACATGTCATTTAATTTCCCAATACGCGGTAATAGATGAGTTGAACAAGCCAACTCCCAATTTTGCTGCAGAATTTTACGCCACGAACTCTTCCATGAATTGATGATAACTCGTTGTTGTTATAATTGGTTTGGTCAGCCATTTTTATAGTCAAAACGGCTACGATCTCCTACTCAAAACTATGCTCAACCAAATTCCAAACCAATACCCACGTTAAGACACGTTTCTTTGCTCAGACTCCAAACTGGTACATCAGTAAAATTGCTTACCTCTTCACAAGATGTCACCGGTAACAACCTGATTAATTATTTCCTGAGGTGCAAGACCTCCTGTCGCGGCCATGTCGATTGGAGAAGTAAAAAGGCGTAAATAGCACCTTCGTGTTTTTACAACATATGTCCAGGTTGCCGTAAAACCATTAAGTTTATATTACCAAATCCCACGGCGAAGAAACGCCAGCTATACGTTGCGTGAGGAGACGATATACTGGCCCAATATATTATATGTCTGCGACAATCTTTACTTAGAATTTTGTATTTTTAATCAACATATTATTGGCAATTCTTTCATTTTCACTAACGCTTTGAAAATACCTACCTATTTACATGTATTAAAGTTTTCAATTGTAAAACCAAATAGAAGATCAACACAGTTAAATGCCAATTGGGTGTACCATGGTAAATTTACATTTTCCTCCTGTTTAATGGTTTGGATATTACTTAAAAGCTTTTGAGATTGCCGCTGGCACTAAAATGTCTTAAATAGACAAAGCAGAGCATTAAGTGAAATGCCGAAACAATCACAATGAAGGTGAGGTTTCATTCAAATCGGCTGATTTTTGTAACCTTATTATTAATAAATTCGAGTTAAGAAACGATTTTGGTTGCTGAAACAATTATTTGATGTCCGTGAACGAGGACACAACAAAGACGATAGCGGAGCGCATGTTCTCCTATGTAACTCCAAGTTATCATGGCATATTTCTAACACACGCCTCAGAAGATGGCGTGTGCAAGTCGGAGAAACTCGACTTTCCTTTGCTTAGTTTGTACAGGCGTTCCACAAAGGGAAAAACAGGCAGTGAAGAATCACCAATTTATACTGGTATCTGGATTTCAGTTTTAAGCCCCCCTCCCCCTCCTTCCGAAAAAGGAACACCAATAGTTAAAAATTGATAGATCGCGTTGGTCAAACGTTTTTCGTGACTCTAGCAGTTTGAAAAACTTTGAGCTGAAACACTAGTGTATTAATTAGTTAATGAATCCTGATTTGTACAAGGACTCGTTGCGATTATGTGTTTATCGCCAAAGGGCAAACTCTTTTTAAGATTGGCCGTTTTTATACCAGAGACGCGTTATCCGTCTGGACCACTTTGGGCAAACATGTGTACTTCGTCTGTTTATGCGTGTCTAGTATAAAGACGGGGACAGACGCATTAGGCGTCTACACGAACTATCCTTCGTAATTCATCTTGAACGACGAATTTCGAGCGAGAGTTCGTATGGACGTATAAGTCGTCTTGTGCACGTCTTTGTACTGGAGACGCATAACCGGACGAAGTACATAAGTTTGCCCAAAGTCGCCCAGACGGATAATGCGTCTCATATAGTTCGTCCCGTCTTTACACACTAGTCGGATAAAATGGAAGACGCATAAGTCGTCTGGACGGATAATGCGTCTCTAGTATGAAAACGGCCATTTTCTAATCAAGTCAGGAGTATTCATCTAAAAATAAATCGGTCTGTGAAAAACGCCGGGACAGCAGTAATGGGCTCCTCCCAAAGCAAAAGCCGACTCACTCACAAGCAAACAGATAATTCATGTCCAAACTGAGAAGAGACAACAAAACGTTTTTGCATCAAATGGAGTAATTTGATCACTTCGTCTAAGGCCCGTTGAATTTTTGAAAGTTAAAAAAAAGAACAATTTTACAAAAAATACCAAGAAATGCTACGGCAGTGACAGTAGCGAAGACATATCTATGATAAAGTGAATTTGCATTCTTTTAAACTTAATCGCGACTCTTCCAACTCGCCAAATTATAGGCAAATTCTCCAGCAGTCAAAATCTAAGGATCGGTTCCAAGCATAAAAAGAAGAAGAAAAAAGTGTCCTCGGATGTTTACACCCCCCATAAAACGTGAAATTATATCAAGAATGTGCAGCAGTTGACAGTGGTTCATGTTTTGATTAGTAGATCTTTTGCTTTAGGGATGGGGGCAGGGATAGCTTCGCTTGGCCAATTTTCTTAGTCTGCAGGACTGGTGTTGCAAAGGTTTCTACAACCAGAAGGCCCACAAAGGTCGAGGAAAGGAAATGAATTAATAGATTAAAAGCACACTGTGGCAAATGTGACCATTTTGCCCTCGATGTTCGTCTCACGTACTTGACAGATATCCTGCCGTGAACGTAATTTCTTGTGAAGGGTTGAAAATTGTTTATAACTTCATGTTTTTTCCAGCAATAAACTCAGTAAACTGTGCTTTGTTATGAATGTGTTTAATAACAAAACAATAGTCTGGCTCAATCCGGCTTGCGGAATATCGCCTGAATTTAGCCAACTCGTCGAATCATGCGAAGTTTGCAAGATAGGTACACGCGTAAAGTCTGGAGTGCAGCGTGAAAGAAGCGCCAGAGTTGCTCGTAGCGTAACCAGAAACCCCTCTAGCTTCTTGAGTGCGTGAGATGTGCTTCGCATAAATAACTCCATTTGAAAAAATTCAAAACTTAAGATGATGAATAAAAACTTGTCATGATCTTAATTATGGAATCAGTATTTCACGATGAATATCACAGTTATTTTTCCACAACTTTACATCCGAAGCAATTATAAGGACAGACAGACCCGAAAATTCTTGTAGTTTGAATGAAAAATATATGCGAAAGTATACCCACTTTGATCGCAATTTTATATGGCAATTGTAGACAACGGGATAATTATAAAGGGAAAATTGAAGAGCTTAAAACAACAACGACGGCGTCTTCGACAAAAACATCATTTTTTGTAACTCTTTCCCAATAATTCCAATTTCTTTAACTTAAAAAGTATTGACAAACTCTCCAGGTTACTAAGAACGGTGTCAAAGGAAGGGAAAAGAAAGACAATTTTGCCGTCATGCCCTCACGTTCTCGAGAAAACCTAACATTTGGTCATTTCATGTTTTTGCAGAGGACGGTAAATCAACCTACCAAAGTGAAAACACACGTGCAGATCGATTGATTTTGCGTTCTCCTCGCTGAGAAAATCTTACCTTTACGTCCTGTATACATAGCCTCCTTCTAATTCTTATGAAGTGGTCGGAGAAAATAGTGAAGCTCTCGAATGCAGTCTCTTTTAAATTCACCCCATTTAAAATCGCACATTTTATCAAATGAATTCTGAATAAAACATTTCTCTTCCTTACTTAACCTGAGCTTAACTTGTCAAAGAATAACTGAATTACAGCAGAAATTGATATTGCAGGCCAGAAACCGCGGCCAGAAAATATAAAGCGGCGCCCATTGTCGGCGTATTAATTATGTCTTGCACATGCAATCCATTAGCGACATTTATTCTCTCTATAGATGAAAGTTCAAAATGGTTTCATTATTTTTTAACACCAATTCTTTGATGGATTGATACTACCACAATTTGTTGTTTGTTTCCTTAAAATTGGTATCCAAAAAATACCCAATCATTTCTCAATAAGTTGTGACCATTTTGTTAACGTACCATGTTACCATAGCAACACTTTCGTCACCTGAAACACCCTTAATTTTAGCTTTATGTGCCTGAAACCCAAAAACGAGTTCGGTGATCCCCATTTTTTATTATTAAGTTGCAATCAGCATATCAAGATTGATCCGTGGACCAGCTTCAGAGCGTCCTTAATTTTTCGATAATTTTGAGTAATCCTGTTCCTTTTACGTGTCTCTGAATTCTGGTAGTATCAATTCATCAAAAAGTCGGTGTTTAAAAATAGCGAAACCATTTTGAAACACCTTTAAGTTACTCCTGACTGGGGATCTTGTTAAAAGAAAAAAATTTCCCCTTTTGCTCTGACAACTTCCGTGTGACCTGGCAGAAAACTGACCGGGTTAACAAATGACGCGCGCGCCGAACTTTTTTCACGAAATGCCAACTCAAACATTCGCCAGGCCTAGTTTCTCTTGTCTTTGGAAGGCAACAAAGTCGTCCGTTCAAATTGCGTCATGAGGCCAGTCTCCCTGCTAGCAGAGGCCTCTCTCACGGCGAGAAATATACGAGAGGAAAGAGACCTCTGTCGGCTCCCGAGGAGTTCCCTGTCGCGCAGGCGCAGGCGCAGGCGTTCCCCTAACAACGAATGACGTTTTGATCACATGGGACCCGACTCGGTGAACCAGTTTGCTGAAATTACTCGACGGTTGACAACAAACGAAATGCTGCGTCATGAAATGCGATTTCTATGCCTTCAAGGGAAGACAAATCGCCTTCGATCTTCCAGCCTTTCACACGACAATACCTGGATTCAAAGGAGACTCAACCAAAACTGGGGGCTCGGGAGAGTGAAAGTGCAAACTCGGCGTCTACACGGACGGCCAGGGATTTTCCGTAGTCTGTCGTAGATTTTCCGTAGTTTGTAAGCACACAAATGTACCGCGTTTTGCCAAGAACACAATAATGTCTATCTTCTGTATTGGTGTTATTTCTTTGATATTGTGATCGTTAGGGGAAAAAATAGCCAATTTTAATTAGAGCGCAATAATGTTTTACACATCGGGCTCGGACGCTTACAGCAGGTGGTCGGCGGTTAGATTAAACGAACTCCTTGGAGACCGGCAGAGGTCTCTCTCCTCTCGTTTATTTCTCGCCTTGAGAGACCTCTGGTAGCAGGGAAAAGGCCAGTTACCATTTATAGACCCATTCGGCTAACTCAATGTTGTACCCAATTCAAATCTCCTGGGATCAAGATTCTTTGTGTACTTTACTTGCATTATAATGTAGCATTCATATTTAAATGATATGGAAATACCTCGAACAAAACGTTTCATTCCCAAAGGGTTTGAATTGGGTACAACATTGAGTAAGCCGCATGGATCTATTAGAAACCTGATAATTAGCATTCAATTTCCAAAGATTTCTGAGAAACTTTTCAGCTAAGGACAATTGTTTAGCCTGAGAAGTATGCCTCCCAAACGCGTTGAACTTATCTGGGAAGACAAAAAACACCGTTTATTTTGTTCCAAAGTTCCCGTAAGGTGGACCTGAAAGGCAAAAATTATTATGCGTCAGCTAAACAATCTGCAAAACAACAAAAGTGCACTTTACTCCATTCCAAAATGTAAAACAGGACGCAGTTTTGATATCTTATCCTCAACGGCTAAAAATGCAGCATGCATTAAGCAGTAGTTATTAAAACAAAAGGAAATAATTTAAGGCGCAGGTTCTGTACTTAATACTAAAACGTGTCAGGTAAACCTCACCGAGTCTGCCTGGATCAGAGTTTGTCCCCTCTACAAACTCTGCCTGGATGAAACAAGGGAAAACCGGTATTAGCAGACCCGTAGCAAGGCTAATGTAACGTGGGAAGGGGGATAAGCAAGTTGGCCAAACAAAGTTACCCCGTCCTTTCACTAGGTCATAGATATAACTGATAAAGCAGTTTTAAGGTGGCATGACGCCGACGGCAAGGAGAACATCAAAGCAATAGGTTCATTCAACTCTGCACAAACACCAATCACACTTTTTTGTTACAATTCATCATAATTTCACGCTTTACGGAGGGCGTAAACACCCGACAAATTTTCTTTTTAAACTTGGAACCGGTCCTTAGAAGTTGCCTTCAGGAGAATACGCCTTCCGCTTGGAAGAATCGTGATGTTTCCCGTCATTTTGCCATTTTCTCCGTAGGTCTCCAGCGACCCGTTTCTCGAAACTCGCGAGAGATTTTCGGGCCTATATCGGGTGTAATATTCCCAACTTATCTCGAAAACGAAGATGTTCTCAGGAATGAAATTTTACAGCAAATTTTGTCCTTTGGTATCTTGAAATCATAGTGAAAGTATGGCAAGCCGTTATTGCCAAAAGCCCTTCGAGTTTAAAATCTTGGTCCAACCGCCTTTTAACATTGGCGAGTTCCAAATCTTCAATGGTGAGATTGGAAAAGGTATGGGCGAATTTAGTCAAGCGATGGTTCAGTTCTCGCTAGCGAGTTTTCCATTTCTCGCTAGCGAGTTTTCAGTTTCTGGCTAGCGAGTTTTGTTTACAGGTGGGAGCGCAACGAACTGTGGAACATTTTCCCGCCTTCGAGGTTTCAGTTGTCGGTGTCAGCGTAGCCTGAGTATCAGGCCCTATCGGGGAAGCGGGGACGAGGGGAAGAGGAGAAGGGCCTGACACAAAGCCATGATTCACTTGTGTCCAACATCCAGATTCTGGATGTTACGCTAATTGGTCAAAAGACAATAAGAAACGTCACGTGAGTCAACCGGAAGTCAAGCTTCCAGCACAGGGGTCGCTCAGGGGTTACAGACGCCATATTGAAGTTTACTATCATGACACATGACAGTTACCGGAATTGATTTTTGATTGGCTAATTATAACACGCGCTGTCTGGGGGTGGAAGGCTTCTGAGAAGCTGTTTGTGTCAGGCGTTTCTTCCTTCGTTTTCTCACTCTTTTTGCCTTCCCCAACCTAGAAACGCCCGATACTCAGGCTAGTGTCAGCGTTTCGATCAAAGCGAAGGTGAAGCGACACACCGTAAGCACAGGCCGCCCAATCGTGGTGTGTGTCATCAAAAGTTGATACAGAAAAATTGACCGTTAAAAACCTAGAATTCCAACGAGCCGAATAGCGGTGGAAATATTTATGTTCTAGTCAAATATAGCCTTCCTACCTTCACTCTACTGTTTCTTGTCCCTTTCTGCGACGTCTAAATGCAATATCATGGCTTTTTTTAAATCCCAGGTCACATGGAGAGTCTGGCCCTCCAATAAAATTACGTCCTTAATGAACGGACCATTCAGTGCTTTTTCACTTTTTGTTTTGCCTTTCTTGCAAGTGTTTTGACCAGCCCCTGAATTATTGAAATTACACGATAGCCTGAAGCGCGGAGTCAACGTAGAATTTGTGCTGTTACCTGGTCCTTGCTGAGCAGCTGTAGAAGTACTAGTAGTGATGACATTGCTGACAGTGCTAGTAAAGCTAGCATTACTGGTATAAATGCTGGCAGAGGGCTGTGCTGAGCTTCGCCTGAAAATTCGCGACACTTCACCTTCGACAGAAACTGTTCGTTCGTTGCTCATGGTTCCACCGTTTGTCTGAGGTGGATTTAGCTGGCTGTTTTCGAGCTCTCTGCCCAGTCTACCAATGTTATCAAGGATCTGTCTTACGACAGGATTCATAATTGTTAGCTTACAGTATGTCGCTTCACCTTCGCTTTGATCGAAACACTGACACCGACAACTGAAACCTCGAAGGCGGGAAAATGTCCCACAGTTCGTTGCGCTCCCACCTGTGTCCTACCATGAATTATATACCAAAATTTCCGGAAATTCCGGTACATTCGTTTCGAAAATTGTGGACAATCTCCGGAGGTTGTCCACAATTTTAGAAACGAATTTCCAGAAACGTTGTGTTCCATTTGATTTTGTACCGGAATTTCCGGAAATTTTGGTCAAATGGATCGCGCCCGATCTTGGTCCAACCGCTTTTAACATTGGCGAGTTCCAAATCTTCAATGGTGAGATTGGAAAAGGCATGGGCGAATTTAGTCAAGCGATGGTTGAGTCTTGTTTGGGAAGCTTGAGTTCTCGCTAGCAAGTTTTCCATTTCTCGCTAGCGAGTTTTCAGTTTCGCCAGCGAGAAATTGAAAACTCGCTAGCGAGAAACTGAAAACTCGCTAGCGAGAAACAGAAAACTCGCCAGCGAGAAATTGAAAACTCGCTAGCGAGAAACTGAAAACTCGCTAGCGAGAAATGGAAAACTTGCTAGCGAGAACTCAAGCTTCCCAAACAAGACTCAACCATCGCTTGACTAAATTCGCCCATGCCTTTTCCAATCTCACCATTGAAGATTTGGAACTCGCCAATGTTAAAAGGCGGTTGGACCAAGATTTAACACTCGAAGGGCTTTTGGCAGTAACGGCTTGCCATATAAAAGACCAGCTTTTTTTAGAATACGCGGATCGCAGTTTCGGGCCCGAGACGTTTACGACACTTTCGAGAAAAGGGCCCCATATCTTGAAGGATTTCCGTTTTCTCCCGTAATAGGCCTTCTTAGAGTTGTCACTCCCAGTCAAAATTGGATAATTTTAGGTCAAAGAAAGGTGCTGTGCACATCTTAAAACAGGAAAAAAAACCGAGACACAGGGGGGTACACTTTGCCTGCGCCACAATCGAACTAAACACTACAACCGATTCAAGGAAGGGAAACAAGTCAACCATAAGTAGTACCAAATACTGTTTATTATTACTTTTTTGTTAACTGAAAAGAACAATTAAGTTTGTTTTGTGAACAATATATATTGGCTCTAAATATTTAATATTTACATTCTCAGCAGAAACCCTTAGAAGGGAACTACAAACGAACATCACAGCCATTTCAACATGCCGCAAGAAACTTGTCACTTCGAGCAATCTTTCGAGCAGTTTTCAATCGAGTGTCGTAAAACCAAGACCACAGCAATTACTCCAGCTAATCATAACAGACTAAAACAATGCGATAAGCCAATCAGAATGAAAAGAAATTACATGTAACCGGCGCCAGGCGCGGGAAAAACGCGCTAGCAAGTTCTCGATTGGTGTTGGTTCACACTAGTTGAAGAGGTGGCGCAAGATTTACTGGGCAATGCCGGAGAGAGCGAAGAAATGCAAAACCAAACCAAACGCTGTTACCACTCGACACTCAATTAAAAACCGCTCTAAGCTGCAATGAATTAAAACAACCATAAGGGATTAATAAGAAAATAGCCCGGCAAAGTTACTTTGGGCTTGGCTGTTGTACAAATCCTTCAAAGTATGATAAATCAGGAAAAATGTTCCACCTTATTTTCTACTTAAAATAACCCTGTTACGACATGAACTTCCACACGATCGATATAACTGGGATAAATTATTCTTCAGGTAATAAAGAACAACATCTTTTATGATAAAGAATACAACGTAATGCAAAGGTTTCTTGGCATTCTTCACAAGCGAATAACTGCCTGTCAGTTGTTCACATATTCATTGTTTTCGTTACAGGAAAATTAACATAACACTTGTCTGTTTTAGTATTGACAAAATACATCGTCTTAAAATAGCATCGTGTGTTATTGCGAATCGCCAATACCGTATTCTTTCGACTACGAATACTGCCTGGGATGTAGTGCTGCTGTCCCATCAAGAGTCGTGAAAGCGAAAATAACTAGAACCCCTCCATTAAATAAAGCGATGCTACAGATAGTGCACGGAGTGAAAGCAGTTTAAATTTACTTAGCTTCTCAGTTATCGCTCATGATAACAGATTGTCCAAAATTTAAACCATTTCATAAACGTATAAGCAGTCTGCAATCTGCACTATGGCTCCTATTCGAGGGAATACGGCATTGCGTAATTCAATTCACGTGATGCGGGGCCACCCCTGCTGTCCAGTGTGAACAGGGAGCTTAAGACCCGGTTCATACGTCGAACTTTTCATGTGCCGAATCTAAGGAATATGAGTTAGAACAAAAGATTTTTCTAATTAGCATTCGATTCGGCACATGAGTGAGGCTTCCGCGATTTGAGCTGAGAGGCTCACCACAATAGGTAGCACAACAGAAAAAAATTAGACAAAAGCAACTTTGATACGTAACTATCGTTCCTCTGTAAAAAAAGGCAAAATACAAAAATAATTGTTTAACTTAACTTAGTAACGTTTTGCAAGTATACAAAAGGGCAAAATAACAACTAAAACTCCAAATACATAACATTAGTCTGCACGACGGGAGAAATAAGAATAACAATGTGCCGTCTACGAAAACAAAAACGGGAGGCATAGGAACAGTAAGTACAATGTAGTCTACTTTCTGTTTATGGCTATTAAACGTGCACAATTCCCACATCTGCACTGCAAAATTCAAATTTAGCCAGTACAGAGAAACAAGCAGATGTCACCTGGTTTCTGTCACCGGAAAACCCCATTCTACGGCTTGACTTTGCTCAATATGTTAGAACAAATCAGAGGCGTCATACTGAAGCTGCATCAAAGTGGGATACCTTGCGCTTTGATATTTATATATATATGGTTTCTAATAGTTCATACAAAATAATAATAATAAAAAAAGAATGAAATGAAAGAGAAAAAGCTTACACTGCCACTGACAGCCTCTCTCTTTTGGTTTTGTCAATGAATGGTGTCTTACATCCTTAAGGAAGACTTTGTTACATAAGACACGTAAAATCATTATGGCACCTTATGGTAGACGTAATTTTGACATAATATTCTCTGTTAAGGGTGACCTCATCTTCTAGGTCAGCTTGTAGCCTCAACTTCTCTTGTGGCTTTCTTCAAGTTAACTTTCATGAACTCTGGCTTGCTGGCTTCTACCTCCTTCTGTTTCTCAAGATCCTTATAACAAAAATAAAAGTTAATCACCAAATCAAGACACTATGGCGAATTGAGCTTTCCAGGCAAAAGTCACTGTTGGGGTTTGATCATTGCAAGTAGTGTCACGTGTTTCACTTGGCTGAGTCGTTGCTTTGTTTTGCGCTTCTTGTCTGAAGTTGGATATGGTTTTCGAGAGGAGCAAACATATGTAATTTGATTTCAAGGGGAAAGAACAAATAATCTCTTGTAATCATTAGGCATTAACACTGAGCAGAACCTATATTTTCTAACTAACATTAGTTTAGATTGATAAGTGATATAGAAAGATGTAAATGTAATTTTTCCAACCTCTTTCTAATATAAAATGATTATAAAAACTGAAGATTGTAAAAAAAACAAGCTTACATGTAAAGTAAAAAGAGACAAAACAGAACCAAGAATATAAATGCTTTCACATTCCAAAGTGTGATTTACTTCAGTCACTAAACCATCACCAATTAAGACAGTGAAAAAGGAGTGTTGTTAATGTTTGTTGAGGCCAGGGTCAGATAACCATTTTGGGAAATGGGCTTTCTGGATCTGAAAGTGGGATGGCATAGCAATCTGCCTTTCTCAACAACAGTTGAATTTATTACAATTTGAGCATTCTGCTTACATTCTAAGAAGTTCTTTGCATTTGTAAATGGCCAAAGCCCTTTCTGATCAAAGATCCTAGTAGTCTAAAGAGAAGTTTGACTTCAGCCATCCCCCAAATAGTTTGTTTCCTGTCTCTTGACTAACTTATTTGTTTGGAAAAGAAAAAAATTCCAGATACATAGTCTGACACACAAAATATTAATCATTTTAAGTAAACAAAAGGCACATGTGTAACCAGGATCAAGGGGGCAGTTTCTAAAGAAACTGTGGTGCTGCATTGGTGGGGGAGTTGTTGGTTTTATCCATACAAACGTCTCTAATTTTGAGGCTGCGTCTCCCAAATCCATGGTTTTGGGGGACGCTGTCACAAAATTAGAGACATTTGTATGGAGTTTGAACTATGTTTCAAGGTCCATAACTTGGTCTCTGTTCAACCTAAAAGAATCAAACTTGGTCAAATGACCAATCTCAATGTTATCTTTTATGTGATTAGAACTCGCCCCAGTTCCCTTTTAAATTTTGGAACAGCCAATTATTGGGTTGTGAGTGGTTTACATAGAGGAGGTGGAGCTATGCTATGAGGTGGAGCTATTGGTGGTAACATGGCAACGTGAGAAACAGAATGAATGAAAAATTGAATGAAAAGTGTTTGTTAACACTGTGGAGATAAAGTGTGCCGATTTGGAATATGAATTTTTGTTCCACATTCTTGCAGTTTTCCGTGGTACCAGGCCTTCCAACTTCCAGGCCTTCCTTGGACTCAGGCTCCTTGGTCAATTTTGTATTGCCTGGCTGACTGATCGACCCACTTCCACAAGAGGTAAGGTGATTGGAAACAAACTATTTTCAGAGAATGGCATTGGTTTAGTGGACATGATGCAGGCAATAAAAGTTGAATCACTAACTGGTCAAACTATGTTCCAAACTGAAATCCAACAATTTATTAAGCCACATTTCAGCTGAAACTCCTTCACTTTCTTTGGGAAAAATGGCAACAATAATGAACTACATCAGACTGATGTGAAGAAAAAAATTGGAGCAAAAATTTTGTACCAGACACTAATTCTTAGAAGAAAATGTTAAAAAAAGTTTTTGGTGCTTAAAAATGCAGCTACACAGCCTCCATTTGGAAATTAAGTTGGATCTGTTCCAGGCCCAACAGAAAATGGTGGGTATTGGTAAGTTCCTCACATCAAATACGCTCTTAAAAAGTGATGAACTCATTAAAC
>OX419341.1:7909300-7936800 GCA_948470475.1 Galaxea fascicularis
GGTGACCAAAATTGAAAGTAAATTGCACGATGGAGGCGGATTGCTTAAAACCTTTCTTGCTGTTACAGCATCTGAAGAGTTTTGTGGTCCACGATTTGATGTTTGCCTGCAGTGCAAGATGGAAAGTGACAATAGGTCTTTAAGAATGTTTAAACTTAAATTTTCCTTTTCCTAGTATTTTTTTCAATTTTCATCATTAGATGATGATCTGATGATACCAGCCATCAAAAATGCAAAGAGAATACTTTTAAAAGTATACACTGATGCTGAAAAATAGGCTATAATGTTTGAAACAGGATTACTGTGGCTGTTACACAGTATGATCAGTCGTACTCCAAACAACCACCCCAAGCTACTTTTGTCACATAAATGTATTACAGACCTATGTAACCATGGATAATGCATGACAGGAAATTTCTAAGATCAATTTTATGTTTTTTGATCACTCCAGGGAAACACAGATGACACCTTTGAAGTAAAAAACTACAAAATTTAAGTTGTGACTCAATTTTATCCTCGCATGGTTCAAATGTTATTTTCCATTATTTCAAACTCATTATCATACATTACCAAACCCCAAAAGAAAGAAAAGTAAAACTGAGACCAAGGATAACATTGAACCACAACGTGACTTGTATATCAATGCAATTTTAGTCACTGGCATCCAAACATCATATTTTTCTGTTTTCCCTTAATTACAAATGTTCCTGCTATGCCATGATGTGACAACTTACATGTGCACAATTGTGCTGTAAGAATGGACAAGTATTTTCATCAACAGCTAATGCATAAACCACTTTCAAGAAAGAAAGGTACAACATTGATCAAATGGTGACCTGATTTCTTACAACAGACTAGAAAAATGTTAATGCAGTGATAATGCACCGAAATAGAGACTATTCATTGCACAGAAACTGTGGGCAGTTTGCACTTCTGTGATGTTTTAAAGTATTATATTTTGCTTGTGTGTGAGAAGCTGCTTCAGAGCATGGTAAAAGTTGCATTTAAAAATCAAATATATCTGTCATCAGGTCTTAAGAGTTAATAGTCTGTTACAAAGTGAAATGTTACAAATTGTAACTAATAACAAGGTTGGAACAAAGTTCTATTGTCATGTGCTTAACACTTGACTCAGGGATAAGTTGTTGCACATGCTTTTGTTAAATAACGAACAAAACAAACTTAATGTAATCACACATGGCCATTTGGTGTAACAACAGCACAGCAGGAGTGCGTGCTGCACAGCAATTGCACAATCACACCTGACTTCCAATGGCATGTTGAAACAGAATTCATATAGAAGATAAATCTGAAAATCTCTCTTACGAGTGCTGATCCACACTAAAGAAGAAATAGTAATTATTTACTGAAAAAAAGAAGCCAAACGTTTGTTGTGACAATTGTTTGCAAAAAAGCCTTATGTCTGCACTTGGGACTATTAATTTATACTAGCCTAGACTGTCTGTCAAAACGATCAACTAAGCAATAATTGACTCAGGCCTGTTGGTTCTTTGCAAAAGCACTGTAGTTTCAGGAATTGGCCCAGCAAAGTGCATTTGGATATCATCATAGACATGGATATGATCTTAAAGTTTTGGTCTGTTCATTTTGCCTTGGGATTTAGCTGCCAGGAGTTACCAGGATACACCTTGACTTAACTTTGAAATGTAAAAAACCCTGGGTTTTGCCACAAGAGACATTAAATTCTGGACATGCCAGATGCTAATGGCAATGACAAATAGCTTTGGGGCAATCAACTGACAAGGATAACAGGTTTCTGTTTATTTAATCCATTTTGTTCACTGTTTACTAGAGGCAACTTTTCTCAGCAGTGCCTTTGAATATTTTGTTGTTGTCAACACAATTTGTAAAGAAAAACCAAGACAAACCATCCCCAGTAATTTTGTTAAGTGTTCAAACGTGACAGGAAATCTGTTTAAATAAACATGCCAGTGCAGATAAACCATTAAAATAGCATAGTGTTGTCAGTAGTTTGTGCTTTCAACCAAACTAAGGATCCAAATTCATCAAGTAGCCTTAATTCATTGGGAAGCCTTCAGGTTGTAAATATACCCTTTTAAGTAACATTTTCATTGTCTTAAATTTGCTTTGTGTGCTCTAACCTGAATAATGAAAATATGACCACAAACTATGGAGGTACGAACTATAGTTTACATGCAAGCCACTAAGCTTAACTGAATTGAAAGTTAGAGAATAGTAATTAAATACTGGCAGCAATAATGTAAAACAACTGTAAAACTATACATTCAATAATTTACACGAGTTTCTTTAGGGAGCTGAATAACACATAAGACCACTGCTAGAGAACATACAGAACTCATATTGAACAAAATCAGATGATCCTCCAAAATACATGTGGCAAAATATACACAAATATTCAAATAAAGAGTATACCAAAGGTCTCGAACCTTAATGGTGAGCATAATTATTATGCTCACCATTAAGGTTCGAGACAACAACGATGCTAACAAAACAGTGATGACAACACAGCTTACCTTCCAAAACAACTTGTATTTTTTCTCTCTCTGAGCGAAAAAGAGTGTACAAGGTACAAAATGCTTTGTTTTGCAAAAACAAAAGTTGTCACGATTTTGAAGGCGGTCGTTACACACCGTTCTGGGTAAACAGAAGTGTCTGTACAGCTGATAAAGACAGCTGGATTTAAAAAGGCATTGCAGATACCATGTTGAGATCTCTGTGTGACATGCACATGTATTTAATTAGGAGCCCTTGAGACACATCTTATATTTTTATCTAAAACTATATATACGAGAAATTGACAAATGAGTTTTGTATTAACAACTTCAATTCCAAATGATATTCAATTATTTTTTATACTGACCTAAGTGTTTGTAAAACGGGTGAACGAAACATCATTCAAGATGGCCGTTGACACAAGAGCCAGCATCTTTCCGGAAAAAAACCCAGCAACAAGATGCAAACGAACAGACTGAAGGCTAAGCTTAATAATAAGAACAATACAACCGTATATTTACGGTGACTTACACAACAAAAACCGATTAGCAAATTGTAGCTTTTCAAGAAAAAAGCTGCAAAACCGTTTCTACCTCTTTGAAGCAACCCGCACTTGTTTTCTTTGATCGAAATTTTTTGCAAGAAGCCCTTCGAGAGAAAGAACAAAAGCGAAACTTAAGGTACTTGCGAAATACTGCCTACAGCTCTTATGTCACTTAAATTTTCAAACACAAACAGAGGGCTGCAACGTTAAGCCCTTCCCGGCCAAAACAAACGTCACTCTGTAAGAAGACATTTTACGAAATGGAATGTGCAATTTATAAATAACCATTGAGCAAGTCAAAATTAATTATCTCAAATATAAGCTCAAGTTTAAACTTGAGCTTACTTGAGCTTATATTTGTTAGCGACCGATAAACAACAACACCCACTTCCACTTCGGCGAACTCCATCCTACTACCAAATGTTTTCGCCGAAATAAAATATAAACGCTCACGTTGCGCGACTGAACATTCCAGCTAACTCTTGATTGAATTTTTGTGTATTTTTGTCCTGTACATGTCGACAAGTACAGCAAAATGGTGGCTGCCAAAGAGACAGGTCGCTCATACACCTGTAAACAACATTAACGCGCCGAGCGCTTCTCGATGAAAACAACATTTTCAGCTGCTCGAAAACTAAGCAAGTTAACCGCTTCCACCATACTGACCTCTAAAATGTGGAGAAAATCCTGTTCAGTTGCGACGTTGGCTGGTACTTCCTCACTGCCAAACAATGTCAGTTTGCTAAAACTGGCGATTGAACAACCAACCAGTTCAGTTACATGGTTTGAAGGAAAGTACGCGTGTAGCACTGGGTTCGATTCCTAATTTGGTAAAGAGCCTTATGTTTATATGCCCTTTATATTGTTGTGCAAATACCGAAGTTCATGAATCCATGGACTATGAAAGCGATTAAAATGACCGAGAAACCGAAAAACAAAAGTCTCCGAGAAAAACCCAACTGGTCTGTGAACCGTGACGCAATAAGCAACGCCTGACTTGCGAAAGTCTACCCTTTTATCACAGAAAGATCAAAATCGGCATCTCTTCATTATGAACATCTTTGCGGAATACTTGATGATAAATCCCGATAGCACGTAATTTACATGCTTTAAGCCTAAATATTGCACCTTTCCTTGTCAGAACTGAAGGTAAAAGGTAGATAATCATGACATTAAGAGGCCAAGTTGTAGGTTTTGCATTTCA
Source organism: Galaxea fascicularis (assembly GCA_948470475.1). NCBI lineage: Eukaryota > Metazoa > Cnidaria > Anthozoa > Scleractinia > Euphylliidae > Galaxea > Galaxea fascicularis. The sequence goes on from OX419341.1 coordinate 7,913,545, forward strand.
GTCGCAATGCATTCTTTGAATGGGAGCGGAGAAATTAAAGATAACATATTCTCAAATATATTTAATGGGGTAATCATTTTTTAACGAATTCAAATGTTTCACGAATCTTTGTTGATGAATTATTGAAACTTATTCCCCGGTCTTCCAATATAGCCATAAACAACGATACAGAGCCACTCCTGCAGAGCTTTTTCCTTCGCCGCTAAAATGAACTAATTGGTCATACGTACGGTAAAAAATGTAAATTTTTAGACTATTCAACAAGAGAGGTTCTAATTTTCCTTCAAACATCAAGAGTCCTTGAAATTCAAAACTGGTACTTTTCCTTCACAGTCCGCGGTTATATGAGAGATTTTCAGCAGATTTTGTGGAAGTCTTCCGCAGCGACAGACTAAACACTGCAAAGAGCCCCCTGTGTAAACATTTGAGATCTCTTCGACAATGCCGAAAGGAAAGAATAACAACTTGCCTGTATTATCGTGATGAAATCACACCAGCGTGCTTGGATCCACAGTTATGAAGTCGTTAAGAGTTATCGCTCTATTTGCTTTAGACATCCGCTGCCCAATTAAATTTATACCAACAGATGATCGCGCGACCCCCTAAACCTCCAAGAACCGAAGACTTGCATCATGTTATAGTTGCTACGTCAGATCTTATCTCTTTTTAAAAAAGTATTTCATTATCAATTACAGCAATCCACATACAAACTGCTCCGATTGTATTTCATCCTCGTGCTGTACTCGGTTACTTTTTCCAGTATTGCTATGACCAGCTACCGTAAAAAGAGGCGAGAATGCTACTGTTTTACCGACGCGTCGATCCGTGGCGAATGCACGATATAAGCCAAGCCGTGAGAGCAGAAGCAATTTTTTCATTTATCAATTTCTACATTCGCGAGCTATTATTGAAGATTGAAAAAAGCGAAAGAAGATTTTATGGATTTTCGTAGAACATACACTGTACGCGGAAGTTGATATTCATGATCTCGTGATTTTAGCATCCCAGCGAAAATTTTCTTTCGGACAATGGAATATAATTATAGCGGGGTGTCGCTTTTCGCGAAAAAAGAGAAGATATTCACTGATAGAGCTTTATGTCGTTGGGATTCACATTAAAAATAAACAACAAGTTGTTTAAACAATCTGTAACAAACTGTACGGTTTCAAGGAGAGAATATGCCACGGAAGGAAGGAAATTTTCAGATCTTCACGATTTTTATTGCTAAGCTCCTTAATTATTTCTGCCAACACTACCGGCCGCATCAACAGAAACGAAAGACTCATTTCTAATTTGTATTTCAAACAAACCAAGGACTTCCTCCAAAAAATCCAATAATTCAAGACGACGCGCAGATAAAGTAAGAAAACACAAACTGATGCTTACCTCGACAAACGCTGAAGGGATGTATCCAATTTCGTTACTAGCCAAATTTTGAGCTGCCCACCAGCCCCCATCGGCTTTGTAGGTGATTAAAAATCGTTCCCCTTTCTTGAAACTAAGCAAGTTATCCCCACAGTCATCACAGTAGTCATACTTGGCCTCGTACACCTCCATGTCCTAGGGCAGTCGCTTTCCTAAGGGAGTCAGCAGACAAGACGTGACGGTAGCGTCTTGAAAACAGGGTGTCGCGTGATGTGTAACTTTCAGTCACATATGTGAGTGACGTCACTGACATTATCCAATCAGAGCGTATTTATTTTGCAGAAATTCAATCAAGCACAAAATGGCGGGTTTTCCTGTCTGAAGCCTGTCACGCATGGAAACAATGCTTTCAGTCCATATACCATCAACGTGTAACTCAACAGCCAGCTCGAGAAAAAAACGTTTTAAAGCCATGCGAAGTTCGTAAAATGGCTTCAAAGTCATTTTAAAATCTGGTTTATTTTGGCTGCAAAAATATGCGAAGTCAAGGATTAGAATCAAAGTGGATCACGCCGCTGTACAGGGGCACCCAACGAGCAAGTTAAGCAAAAAAACCCTTTGAGGGATATTTCTAGGCTCCTTGTAATGTTTAAAGACTGTTTAAAGAGTTGTTTTAATCAGCTAGAAAAATTTGATCTGTTCGGATTTCTTAGCTGAAAATTGAAGTGCCCGAAAATTTTAGGGAATGAAATCTTCATTTCAGAAATTGGTAGCTGAATGTCACCTTCGAAGAACTTCTCTGTGAACTATTTGCTTGCCCGAAAATGCTAGGCGACCTTTTCAAGAGTCAAAAATTGCAAAAATATCCCTTCCGAAAATCTAAGGGACTATTTTCCCCTGGATTTCCCTGGTTGCGAATATTTTAGGTGATGTTTTAGTTTAGAAATCAGTAGCTTTTGGCAGTGCATTATCCGAAAGTCTTAGAACGGGTCGCTGAAGACATGTCGTTTTCTCACGTCTTCAGCTTCTTAAGACAGGTTGTTGTAAGTGGAAACAGAATATCCTTTAGGAAGTGGTTAAAGTTTATTAGGAAACAGAACGCATTAAATAGCCACAGCTTATTATAATTCCAAGCCGTCACTTGGCTTCCATCCTGACCTCGGTACTAAGCAAAATTCGGCCTGAACTGCCACTCCCCACCCCCACTACGCAGCAAACACTTTTCATGAGATATTTGCCGTTCCAGGGTAGGGTAGGTTTTTAGATGTTCCGGACGTTAAGTTTTTCAGTACAACAAGATTTAGTAAAGTTAGCAAATATTGCTGTTTCTGATCATAAAGCGAGTAATTTAGGTACTTTCCACCTGCCATTAGAATAACGAGTCTAGAATGTGAAATTAACGTTAGATTGTCAAGGTGTTAAAAGTGCCATGAGTTGATCAAGTAAGATCTTTAAGTTCTGCCTGTAATGAAATGTGTCAAGATCTCCAGTAAACGTCATGTTCCTGAACGAAGATCGGGTCCATTTCTTCTTACAATTCCGGAAGGCGACAGAGCACTTCTCACCAGCCATGGAACTAATTCTCCCTAAAAGACCCTATTAAGCAGGCGTTTGGGTCCTAAAACTTGCAGTCTGAGTATAGGCTGCGATTTTAGAGGCCTGGGACCCTAACTGGGGAATATCATGCGTATAACTGCCATCCGTCCTTTAACCTCTCTTGGCTTTAACTATTTTTAGAATCACCCCCCCCCCCTCCCTCAGTTGAAGAGGCGGGAAAGGTATTCTTCTCTTTCCGAGGCCTTGGGCTAAGCCCCCGTCAGTGGAACAAGGGATGTACATCACATCCTCCCCTTGCTCCAAGTCAGTAATTTCATCCTCACGTATATAAGGTATTCACCAAGGTCGTTGAACGTCGCATGTTTCGAAAAGGAGAAAAAAGAGATGTCACTTTCTCCTTATTGCGAGATCCCCAGTAACTCGGAGCACGTGCATCGCGCCCGAATCAGGACCGTATTTTTCTCTTCTGAAAACTGCCAAATTGCTGCAAAATATTTTGTGAAACAAACAGGGCACACTGATTACGATTGGTTTGACAACTGGTCTCAGTTCCCCGATCCCCTTTCCTAAATGCTGCGTGTTGCAACAACACCCTTGGTGCCGGGTGTCCCACGAAGCCATTATTTAGGTCGTCCCTCAACTCATCCAATTACCTGCTAGCAGAGATCTCTCACGGCGAGAGAATTATTTATTTATCGCCATGAGAGACCTCTGCTAGCAAGGAACTCATCCGAAGGGAGGAAAACCTGAGGCAGCAACATTGACCAGAATCGGGTTTTGTTTAAACAATGGCTTGCTGGGGGTTCTCTTTCTCGCGGGCTCAGAAAACCTTGTTGGCTATCGGCTACACCAAAGCGCGCAAGAAGGTTTTTTCGTTCTACTCAAGCATGTTAAGGCATGGCTCAAGCCTCATTTGCATAAAATCTGAAAAACAGTAATTACTCTGTCAAAATTTGGTTTAATCGTTGCAGAATTGGCAGGCTAACCAATGTCGACGACCTTAATATTCTAAGACCAATAAAATCTGATAAAACTGGTCACGTGACTATAATTAATTGTTTTACTTTTTGAAAAAACAACTGAAAATGGGCCGCCGAGATGACATACAATCACTGTCAAATTTAGTATTTTTACAATTGTCCTAATGGCCCCTGCAAGAATCTGTCCTGAATGGCCGACTAAAATATTAAGCTAAGAAGTTATTACGTAAAAAAGGTCACGTGACCTTCTATCTTTCGATATATTTAACAATTATTCGCAGAAGGCGAGGTGAATATTGTGGAATAATCCCCGAGACGAAGTCGAGGGGATTATTCCACAATATTCACCAAGCCTGAGGCGAATAATTGTTTTAGTATAATTTCAGAGCTGAACAACAGAGAATAACGGACTAAAACATAAAAACAGGGACCTAATTGTTCGTTTGTATACACGTATGCATCTATTTAGTCTTAACAAAAACTATGTAAGCTTAACATCGATTGTGAATCAGTTTACTTATCGGGTCTGGCAGTAAAACAATCAAGCAAAACACTACAAAAAAAATTATTCCAGTACCTTTGCTTTATCGCTGTTGACTCCATCCACAGGTGTTATCATTGTCTCAAAATGAGTAGCTTTAGTTTGGAGAAAAACAGATTTCGGTCAATCGGTCCGACCTTCTGGCAATCAACATAAGTCACGTAGCCACTGCGTTTACGACTCTTAACTGCCTTGAACGCGAGTTCTTCAAAGAATTTTTGGTCCAAGGATGACAGCAGTCATTGTGAAAATTCTCCATCCTTTCAAATATCTTGGGCTTAGAGTGATAACTTCCGAATAGATGAAAAATTCATTCACCAACTGCCGCCATGTTTACTTGCCGAGATGGCAAAGGTGGCGAGCTCAGTAGCCAGGCCTCAAAAATGTTATATTCACCGCGTAGCGCGGTGAATATAACGTCATATAAGGAATCGCTGAACCAATCAGATTGTTGGAAACTCTTTTTTCAGCTCTGAAATTATACTAAAGCCTTATATAATTGAGGAGTTCATCCATTCAGGACAGAAATAGTTGCCTTAGAAAGTGGTTAAATATTTCGTATGGTTAGTTTTTCGTGATACCTCCCTATCCTTGGCCCATTTTAGAATTCATCTTAAGCAGGCTTGTGACGTCACACTTCACGTGAACACCATAAAGACACCTTAAGAAATTTAAGGATACCAAATCTTGTTTGGGGGTAGGTTTCTGGCTCCCCCCTGGGATAAAAACAACGTTGCTTTAGATCAAAAACGTTTTTTTCTTTCTGGTGGTCTGTACTGGATATGAGCCATGCCTTAACATGCTTGAGTAGCTATAACCGTAAAACCGAAGGCGGAAAAACATTTCTTGTGTCAGCCACAAAACTTTGGAAATCTTTACCAACTAACATTAGATCTTGTCAAGAGCCATAATGGGACTTCATCTTGTACTGGCATCAAGTAGGCATCAAGGCGTTCAAACAGAGCTATAGTAATTTTATAAAGGAAGGTTATGTTGGCTTGGATGGATAGCTTTCCTAGTTCATAATTTTTATACCATTAGACCCCTTTTGCTGTTGCTATAGGGCATGACGACATTATTGTAAAAGTTATTTTGTAAACTAGTAGTAATTTTTAAATTATTTCTAATCTTAAATTTAATTTTTAATTGTAGCTAATTGGAGGGAGGGGTTAGGGAGGGCCGAGGGAGGGCCAGATTCTACGACGCGACGGCAACGAAAACGTCATTTCAAAATACAACTTCTCGTTTGTGTAACTCTTTCGAGATTATTCCAATTTGTTTAACATGAAAAATGCTGGCGAGCTGGCTAGGGTCTAAATTACTGTGAATGATGTTAAAGCAAAGAAAGAGAAAGAAAAAATGTTTTTTCTTTCTCTTTCTTTGCTTTAACACCGTTCATAGTAATTTAGGCCCTGGCCAGCTCGCCAGCATTTTTCATGTTAAACAAATTGGAATAATCTCGAAAGAGTTACACAAACGACAAGGTGTATTTTGAAATGACGTTTTCGTTGCCGTCGCGTCGTAGAATCTTAAACTCCCTAGAACTCCCTATTATGTGTTCCCGTCGCACATTTTTGACAGTTGATGAGGGTCTGGGTGCTAGCGCCTGGGAATTTATGAGAGACGTCGGAGAAGTGAATTTTTGTGGGTCGGCTGGTTATTTGGACGATGTCTGGGAAGGCCAAGTTACCTAATTGAACCGTTTATTTTGTTGCATAATTCTATTTCTTTAAAAATTTAGGTAAATGAGGCCGAGCACCAGTCGGTCGAGGATCTGACATGACACCACTGCTCGTACCAACATGCCCGGCAACATGATACCCTTGTCACCGATAGCATTTTCCTTATGGGACTGAAGACGCTGAAGACGAAAGCATTTGGTGTACGAGATAGCGGCCCACCTGCAGTACCTCAAGTTAACGTTGGACGGAAGTTGAGACATAATGCGATTATCGCTTCTTCGCAAGCAAAAATATGTCTTGCTGTTACTGGTTTTGATCACAACCTTGTCAGGTTTATGGACGTATTGGATCGGAAATCGTGTCCACCGTGAACTTAAAGGGCTCCAGTTGACAAAAAACAGTAAGCTTGTGAGCTTAACTCAAACAAAACTTCCAAAAGCCAACAGTTTGCGGACAAATCGAGTATTTAGTCAAGAAAATGAGCTAGGCGTTCGACAGAATGACCTGTCACATCCTTTTACGGGAAAGTCAAAGGCTGGCATTGACGTGACAGACAAGGGGTTGTTACAAAGACTTCAAGAGGTATAGGCTTAAATAACTATCCCCCCGACTGTATGTACGTAAACTTTTTGGAGCTTACTAGACTAACTGTTAGCTATGAAGCACGTAACGATCGCAATTTTATTTGCTCTTATTTTACACGCTTTTGTTTCAGTAGTAAAAATATTTTAACACTATTACGTTCAGAAGCCGGTCATTCATTCTTTGAAAATCGTTTTCCAAGAATTGTCTTGCTAATAATCTTCCGTTGAGGGTCTGCTTTGTTTTTGTAATATTTCTAATGATTGTTTTTCATAGCAGTAAATTTTATGTTAAAATGAGAGTTGAACAATTTCCAATTAAATAATTAAGGGCCACTTTAATGGGTTTACATTAGGTGTGCAGTTAGTGGTTAGTTGTTGTTTTCGTTCAAAAAAGAATTGTTATTTCTTTATAATGTAATTTTCCTTTTTTAAATGATTATTTTCATATTTGAAACAGTAATTATCAATTGTATTGCCTTTTTCAATGTTACATCTTTTACATTAATTACTTAAGAGATATAGTTGTGGATAATCCATTTTAAGAAAGATATTTTTCAAGACTTTTGTAAAACATTCTTCCCAATATTTCATTTCTTTAATTTACAGTGATGAATAAGATAAAATTGTCATGTTTTCTAAAGCTGGTCAATTTTGTAATGATCAAAATTTGATGATATTGTAAATTATATATCACTGCCTTGTTAATTAGTTTTTTTCTCAGGTTAAAGTCAGTGCTGTTTTTAATCTCATACACCCCTGTACACTGTCTTTGTTTTTTCCATCCTAATTATTTAAAGTGGATATTATAAATTGAAACTGAATTCAATGAATGAAATACAACTGACCATCCAATAAATTCATTTGTCAGTATGACATTATAATAATTTGTACAGCACGACTTACAAAGCAAATAATAATATTAATAATCAAGAGGAGTTGGTTTCCATTATAATTTCTAATAAGAGTAGTTTTAAAGAAGTTACGAGAGGTGACCTCACTTGATTGTGAAAAAAAAAAGAGTTGAAAACAAGCAGTTCAATATTTCATTGATTTACTCACAACCTTGTATAATTTTTTGGCTTTTCCTCATTTGAGGAAATATACTCATACAGTGTAGCTTTTTTCGAGTTTGAGGTCACAGTTTGCTACAGGAAGAAGAAAATGAAACAAAAAGAAAAATAATAGCATTGTATATGTTGTAGGTAAAAATTAAATTCAGGAAAACATTTTTTGACCTACTGTAGGTTAAAAATCTATTTCCTTTGTCTCCCAATCCTAAGTCTTGATAATTAGGGTTAGGAGACAAAGGGAATGAGATTCAACCAAAGTTGAAAAATTTTTACCTGAGAATTTAATTTTTACCTACAAGATAATTACCTCATTTATGTTGTGGATTGTGAAAAAAGTGAGTAAAATGTTTTTGGCGAACAAAGTTACAGTGAGTGTCCTCTTTCCGGCAGGATTTTTAATGAAACATAAAAAAATATTAGCTGAAAGCAGTCTGATTTTAACTCATATAACTGAGAAGCTGCTTAGCTGCTAATGTTAACATTTTATGGGGATAACAGACTCTCTTCTGCCTGGTTTGGGACTTTGGACTTGGCTACTTTATTCAGGATTGCATTTCTTTATAGCATTAGCAGGTACATAACCTAAGCTAAAGGGGACTTAACTGGGCCAATCCTACAATTTTTTGGTAGCTGAACATTTCAGAATTGGAAAAGTTTCTACACATTTTGTGACAGAATCCACTTCTGACATTTTCTGGTTAAATATTCAGTTTCCTTTCTACTTTCTATTAGTATTATCTGTTTTTCAGTGTTTTATGATAGCCTCAAAGGAAATCATAAACAATGCTTTCTTGGGATACTGTGTGATCTTTATAAGTGTTCTTAAGTTCTGCTTGCTGCTGTGTATATTTTTCTTGCTTGTGCTCTGTTCTTTATTGGATCCTTCCAACTTAGCAGATTGTACATGTACCTTCCAATTGCATCCACATCTTCTCTCTCTTGTAATCAGCACTGCTATGTCAATTTTGTGAGCATGGTTTTCACATGCTCTTTCAAGGTGGATTAGTAATGCCATATTTTCATTTTCCACTAAAAGCAGATAGGGATGGTGATGGTGATGCTTCTCTTTGTAACAGGTCTTAGATTGGTCACTTTCTGGGAAATTGTAGATGTAAAAGATGCAGTGATAGATTGGTCTAAGTGTTCAGATATTATGTTGGGCCTTTAATACAAGCTTTGCACAATTCTCCTGAAGGCATGCTCATATTACATGTGGTGTTGTCTCTGTTGCTTGGTTACACATACGGCGTTGTGCATGTGTTATCATCATCATCATCATCATCATTGTTGTTAGTATTAGTAGAAATGTAGTTATAATAGCTAACTAAAGTGGTTTTATTTTTCTATTAGTTGGAAAAGAAGAAGTCTGAGAGGCAGTCACAAATTGTGCTGATCAGTAATGGAGTTTCCCCTGATGAGCGTTATGTAAAAACTATCACAGAGGCATTTAATGCTCTTGGATACAAAGTTGCTTTTTTGAGACATTTCTCAGAGATACCCTCTTCTAACAAAGAAGTGGATGGAGTTTGGTGTCTGCATAGAAACAAGGGAGCAAATGCTTCATCAGGCTGCTTTTGGAAGAATCCTCCTGATATTAATATTCAGAAGGTGTGCCCCCATTAATGACCTTGAATTTAATGTCTTAATTCCATAGTTTTAATTTTAAATAGCATAGAATCGAAGTCTGTTACTGATATTTGATATTGTCAGGTTGCTCTGGTGTTTTGTAGGGGTTCACAATAGGTGTGACGGAATGTGGGATTTGGTTAATTTTTGAGGTGCTATTTAGGATGTGAGCTGAAACAGGACAAGGAAGTGGGAATTTCAAATTATACAAGTCAGAGTAGGATTTTTATTGTGTTGGGATACAGGAATCATAAGGGAAAAGTAGTGGGATACAGGACTTCAATTTTGTCATTCATGACTGTGTTTAAATATGTCTCAGACTGGTACGATTGGCTCCTGTGTGTGTAGACTGCCTGTGTAGCTACCCACTGCATGGCTTAGTACGCTTATGTAACGTTCATTTCAATATTTCTCAAAAAAATATTAATGAATAATTTGGGTGAAGTGACCATATTGTTAACCATCTTTGTACCCACTGTAATTTTATATCTAGTATGATGTTTGGTATGCATTTATTCACTTAAATATGTAGAATTAGTGCCCAATTTATTCATAGAATTCTAATCTAGCAGTATAAAATTAAATAAGTTATTTTTTTTAGTAGCAATCTATAGGTATAGTCATCTGGGTAGGTAATGAGAATGTAAACTATTACCCGTATATGCTTAAAAGTCATGAAAAATCACGGTAGTATCGAAAACGAAGCACTCAAAAACGAAGATCGAAGCACGAGGCACCCCAAAACTCGAAAACGAAGCATTCTAAGTCGAAAACCGAGCACCCGAAGTCGAAAACAAAGCACCCTACAACTCGAAAACGAAGATCTCCTGGCATAGGTGTGAAAGGCAATGTGATACCGACATTATTTAAATTAAAATTCTTAGGCGTCGTTTCAGCCTTACTGGTGCGTTTTTTTGTTAATCGATGGGAAGGCCGGACGATCAAAATTAACATTATGATAATAAAATTACTGTATTTACTTGATTAAATGCCGCAGATGGAAGTAAAGTACCAATGAACGCCGCATCCAGTCAGAAGAACGTGGCGTTTATTCGAGGATTGTAAAAAAAGCGAGACATGTTAAGTTGTTAGTGATTTAAAAAATATGATTTTGACAAATGAGATATTATGTCGCATATAAAATGCAATAAACACTGCATTGGACATGCTTAATCGAGTAAATAAGGTACAAGAAAGCTTTTACAGAAGAAAAATATCAACAAAAGGTAAAGTTTGACATGCTTTATTCACGTGGGAAACAGGAAATTCCACTTAGAAGTGTTACCTTTAATTTAGTCAGCGCTCCGGAAATGCATTTTCAACACCTTGCAGTTGAACAGTTTTTGCACAGTACTGTATCCATTATTGTGCTAGATTCGTCACTAAATTTCGACCCTGACAAGTTTGATCAACGCTTGATTAGGGACTGTCTTGTTTACTTATCTCCGATCAAACGAAGGCGAAGTTGGCGCCTTAAAAACCGAGTGCTTCGTCTTCGACTTAAGGTGCTTCGTTTCCGACCTAAGTGCTTCATTTTCGACTTTGGGTGCTTCGTTTTTGAGTTTCAGGATGCTTCGAGCTTTGATCTTCGTTTTCGAGTGCTTCGTTTTCGATACCACCTAAAAATCACACCCTTATACCTGTAGTGGGATCATCTTTTGATTGGATGTCCATCACTATATAATGTTTGAAGAAACCAAACAATACTTTTAAACTGACAAAACATGTGCCAGATGAATTTAACATCTCATCAAAGATTAGAAAGATGCACAACTGAATATAAGGGGCGGACCTCTATTGTCCTTGTTCTCTTTTGGCTGTTTAACACTTTTTACTCAATTGTGCTTAGTTCCTTACTCTGCTGTGCTTTTTTTGTGACATCAGATGTCACCAGTTCCTGGTTTGGAAAAGCTGCTTCTGAGGAATGATGGCTTCTGCTACTTGATATCTGCAGCCAAGGAAATCCCAGGTATATACAATCATATGTCAATCAATCAATCAATCAATCAATTCTTTATTATTTTTGATAAAGCAGGTTGAGATTACAAAAATTACTAATTTAAAGTAATAGTTGCATCGGCAGCTATGAGCTGATGTGGACCTGTTAAAAAGTAAAAAGTTCAGTGTGAGAGAAAGTGTGAGAGAAAGTGATGTGGGGGTGTTTTTGAGTTAAACAAAATTAATAATGTATTTTGAACACTGTCCATGACAGCAGTAAGATTAAGTTGTATATTCCTCTTAAAACTCTATCTTAAAAATTAGTGATTTGAGTATCCCATCTGTAGCAAGGATATCAATTAACACCTTGATTGCATGAAGCCCTGGCATTAAAAGACATTTAGGTAATGTTCTCAAGGATACTTAAAGGTTAAAAAAGAAACCTATACCCACCACAGTATCCCTTGATACATTGATACATGTTGTATGTAAAAATTAAATTCAGGTAAAATTTTTTTAACTTAGGTTGAATTTCAAATCCCTTTGTCTCCTATTCCTAATTTTTGGTATTCATATATATTATTTTTTGTGATTTCACTATTGGTAATTATTTTCTTTCTGCAGCACTCCAAAGCCAGGTAAATTTGTCACCTCCTTGCTTTGTGTTGCCAGCCCAATGGGACTTGTTTCTGTATAATATTGAACAAGAGAGAAGTCAGTCATTTACTTTGAAGTCTCGTGGATCAGATGTTACACCAGCACATCAGTGGGGAGCTCTTGACACTAAAAGAATGTACTGTCTTTATTTTTCTCTACTATTATTAATAAATATAAATTAAGTGTTCAAGAGCCATGTATTATCCATGAAATTGTTATGATCAAATGAATGCTATTTGCAATGCAAATGTTCAGCTGCGTATGAAAAGTGACTCCAAATTCCTTTAGAAGATTTGTCATCAAAGGCAAAGTAAAAGATCCTTCTATGCATGTAGGAGCCACCAGATTTGCAAAAGCAATGACCAACTCCCATTCTCTTGTATTTTACAGAAATATTCATCATTGTTTAAGTATGTAGAATTGTAGTTTTGTCTTTAATGCGTGATTGATATAAAATTTTGTTGATGCAGAAATAAGATATTCATGCAGATATTACATGTAGCTGCAACCCTGATTTAAAAGTACTTTTTTGAGAAAATGGTGCAGCTTATATGGCAGTGTATACGGTATATTTTAAACTTGAAAAATGGCCATGTGCCATTTTTGAGTTGTAGGTGCGTGGGTGATTTCTCTCCCTCGCTCTTTCGATTCCTGACCAGCACACATAATGCTTGGCTTGGCATATAATGTATTCTGGACATGTAATTAACTTTAGTGTAAACCAAATTTACGTTAATGAAAGTGGTCAAATGAAAGAACAAATTTCATCAAGATACCACAAAAGACTTACAAAAAATATACAAAAGAAGTGGAACTTGCTTTTGATAATTATATGTCTAAGAAAAGTGCAACTGATCACTCTAGATACATTTGTATACTACACTTAAATTTGACCCCACCGAAAAGTTGTCATGCACAAAATGTAATGCAAGTGTTACGCTTCCCTTCCTAAAAAAGGATCAAAACCTTATTATAGCCCCTTGTGGTTTGTAATATATTAATTAATTTTTTTAATTAATTTTTTTAAGTTCAGTGGCTCAATTTGATTTAGACCTGCACTAATGAGATCATTACCGTATTTGCAATGTTTTTCCATTATTTTGCAGGGAGGGACCATTGGAAGCAGTTTTACAGTTGCATCCAGTGGATGTTCTTTTGATTAAGGACAAGGCTTTTATAATGCAAGTGTATGTCCTAGTCACTTCAGTGTCTCCTGCCAGAGTCTACAGACATAGTGAAGGACACATATTATTTGCTGATAAAGGGCAGGTGAATATTTTCTCTCAGCAATTCACTGATTCAAGTCAGTGCTTCTCAAAGAGGGCTAAGCGGCCATTTCACTGTGCTGATAATCTCAAGTTAATTTGTTTATAGTTCAAAGTGATTTGCATTGATTACAAAGTTGAGATGGCCAATTGAGTGAGTGTTAAAATAATGTATCTGCCCAATTTAATGTTAGCTTATTTTCAGTTGCTAAAAGTACCGGTATATACCATCTTTTAAAACCAGTGGGCTTTTTAAGGTAGACAGTAGTTTTGCTATATTGACTTGCTATATCTTTCATGGTAATCCTGGCTGGTTTTGGGGGTTTGCATCAAGCAGTAAAAGGCCACACTTCAGATCAGGTTAAAGGTTGCTCAGTCTTTTTCACTGGACTTCATACACTGTACTGATCTTATAAGTCCCACCATGTCTGGTGAATGGTTCCCCTCTCATCAAAGCAAGCAATGAACCCTAACTTCCCCATGTACCAGACATCTTTTTAAGGGGGGGCTTATTTAACTACAAAATTGTTGCTATGGAAAGTTCCCAACCCTCATATCTTGGAAACCATAACTTGCACAGATAAGCTGTCTGGCTATGTTTTTACAATTAAAAAGGCTTTTAAGATTTTTGAGTCACAACCATATTCGGTAAGTCATGTGACCAGAAAAGAAAAAGGCCCAAAACTTGAGTGGCATACGTTTTTTGGGTATGGAAAATAGTACCAATGGTAAATGATCGCTAAGGTGCAAAACTCTGTGTATAGAATTTTTGAAATTCATGTTGTTGTGGGAGTTATGATGTCATAAGCATGCTAATTCATACCATTTTGTCCTTGTCAATTTGTAGGTACCGTATGTACGTTAACAGCGAATGCTTACGTAGGCTTGTAAAAAAGGCTGGAATATTCTAATTCAGCTGAGGTCTGGGGGAAGTTGTGCATGCGCAATTTTGCATGTTCACTTTTGCAAATACTGGCAAAACACTAAAAAAAGGTGTTTTACAAAATACAATCTGTGAAAATCCCTTGGCAACAATGCTACGTCTGTAGTTAAGTTAGTTCCCCCTTTAGACTTAAATCAAGGAAACATGGTTAATGCAATATTTACTCTGTAGTTTGATGAAATTTTAACCATTCTTTTGTTCTAAATAGGATGGTGTTAATAAATGGAACCTTACAACATTTTTAGAAACCCATTTTGGTGCAGAAAAAGCCAATCTAGCCATTGAGCGCATGGATGATTTCATTGTGAAACTGTTACTGATACTAGAGCCTACCCTATTTACCTACTTTACAAGTTTGTCACAAGGAACACAAGTGTTCAGGTACATCACTTGTAACTCTCCTCAACTGGTGAAAAATTCCATTCATTCACATGTATAAGGAACCAATTTTTGTATAAGACAGGTCAGGGTTGCTACGGTCAGGGAAAAGTCAGGGGAAAACAGATTTTTCTCAAGGTCAGGGAAAAGTCAGGGAATTATGTATGAAGTCAGGGAATTTCTAAATTCTACCTGAAAGTCAGTGAAAAGTCAGGGAATTTTACATTTGGCTAGCCATTTGGTTTTGGAAAGAGATTCTTTGGTAGTAAAGGTGTTTTTGTTTCAAAAAATCCTGCACAGGAATTGATTTCTTTGGCTTCATTGCTGGCTTTATTGCCTGAGGATTTGCCTCCGATGGTCAGTGGAAACTGGTCTTTGGTCAGTGAAAAGTCAGGGAATTGTCAGGGAATTTTTTTTATCCCAATGAGTGGCAACCCTGCAGGTGATCTCCTTTTCCCATCTTTATATTCAATTGAACAATTATTTGTAGCATTGCTGGAAGATTCAGAGGGTACCTCAATAAATGTCTTTTATATAGTGTTTGCATTTGGCTTTGTAAGTGTTTTCCAGTAGATCACTTTGTGGTCTCAAATTTCACTTCCAAACATTAAATAATAAATATAATTTGAAAATAACATGTTATTTTAATGTTGGATTACAAATATAAAATTATCAGTTTCTTTGTAGTTTGTGATGCTCATTAAAATTTCTTCAAAATCTAAGATCACAGGCTTCTGTTTTTATGTGGTGTCTTGTGAATTAGTGTGAATTAATATTTCACTTGTGGCAGTCCCATCAAGAATATACAGTATTAACCTTTCTCAAATGTTATCTCTATTAGGGATGAGTAGACTTTTTTGATATTGTTTCATTAAGTTTGATCAGTTGTTTCAGCCATTAAGTTGAGTGTCTGATTTGTTGATTTTCAGATGTAAGGGATGTTTCCAGCCCCTTCAGTTTAGTTTTGCTTTTAGTCCAGCACTTGACCCTTTTATTCTAGAGGTAAGGTTTGATTCTGTTTACTTGGGCCATAAGGCCACAAGCCAGCTCCATGTTTTGTGTTCCAAATTTCCATGGCATGCCAAAGCTTAGTTGGTTATCAGCTCATGGTACTGGACTTGCAAAGGGCAATCTTTGACATTGGTGAAATTTGAAGTCATAACCATTGGAACAATGGTCACTGTTCTTGCAAATTGAGCTACAGAGTCATCAGGACTCATGTGCCCTCTGTCACTCTAATGGAAAGCCTCTTAAATGGCAACCAGCCCGAGTGTACCAGGTAACCTGTAGCTTCTTGTCTCTTTTTTCACCACTCATGCAAAGAAAAAGCTTTTTTATAAGGTGTGGTTAAAGAACGGAGGTTCATGAATAAGTTAATCAAATTGCTGCTTAAGTTGATCTTGGTTGTCTAGTTACTATTTTTTATTTTCCTTTCAAGGTAAAGGCTGTTGCTTTTGAGAAGGTTTCTCCTGGGGTAATTGAAGACACTGTCAATCTGTTGTTTAACTCATCTTCAGTTCTATTTTCTCATGACATTTATCGGACCTTGGAGGTGTTAGCGAAATCATTGTTAGTTAAGGTAATGTGCCCAGTACATGGATGCAGTGCACTAACTGGTATTTGTAGGTTTCTCCATTGCCCCTTCAGGGCTGTTATTAAGGGCTGGGAGTCAGAGTTCTTTGTTAGATTCCCAGCTACTGTGATTGAAGAACAGCGCATTAACCTTACCTTTTGCACAGACATCCCTGCCTACTTCAAAAGTTGGTGACAGCCATTTTCCTAATACTTTTATTACTGACATGCTGCTTTTTTTACCCTTAAATCCCTAAGAGTTACCAATGTTTAATTTCTCCTAACATTAACACTGCTCAAACAAAGTTTGTAAGAAAAACAGAAGTGATCATCAACTGACAAAGGTCTTGATTGATTAACACATTCTCCTGATCATTACCATATAAAATGTATGGGGAGCAGTGTGGAGAATCTACATTTATTTTGATAATTATTTGGGTTTAAAGAGTTAATGTGTGGAATGAATGTGGGGAGGGGGAATTGCCCCATACAGTGTATATCACAGAGGTGGATGAATTACCCCAAAGAATTGCCATAGTGTATGAATTGGATATATGCTTATCCTTTCGGAAGAGACGTCGACAGGCAGATTTTTGAACAAACACTGAGTTTTATTACAGTAAAGTTTGTATTTCGGTTACGTTATTGTCAAACTACAAAGGGAAAGAAAAGGAAATACGTTACAATATTTTACAGATACAACTAACTACAGGAATTGTGAAAAGTACATGAAAATCAGTAACACTACTTACAATTCTGGTTGCCTTCTCTTCTTGCTTTATGAAGCGAGGCACACATCTATTTATACTTTATAAAAATATGTGTGATATGTAAAGCACACACGTATTTGTTAATCGTTTTTTAAAGTTCCAACGTTTTTGTTAAAAAATATGTAGATTGTGCAAAACAGTGTATATAAAATGGATTGGTTTGTTTTATCTTCTTGGAAAATGAATCCTTGAATAGTTCTATGGTTCTTTGATGAAGCATTACAAATTACATAATTAATAAAAAAAATAATGCTTTGACAAAACTGTAACTTTTGCCATTGAGGTTAAATTAATTCCTATGGATCGAGTCATGATTTAGGGTCACTAACAATTTAACAGGACAGGCAGTGTGAAAACTTGAATGGAAAGTGCTTGACTGATGACTTACTGGAGTATTTGTTGGAAACTAAACAAGAAGAACTTCACAAAGGAAAATTTCAGCGGGTATGTGCCTACAGTGTATTATGCTGCAAATAACAGATCATACACATAACGTATTTACCTCACAAAAATATTGATGGTTAAACTTGCAACAGAAATGTATTTGGTTAAATAATGTAATGGTCAACACTGTTATATATGATTTGTTAGTTACCGGTAAACCTTATATAATGAACTGTACTGAATGAGTTTACAGTAATTTATAGCAGAGCTCCGGCAGCCCAAGTGGAGCACCATACTTAAAGAAACCAGTGAACTGCTTTTCTCATGGTAATCATGACTGGTGGTATTACTTGTGGGCGCGACCGCACAACAACGACAGAGTCACACAATAATTAATAATATCCTAATAATAATCCAACATGGTGGCCATGCTCCAGCTGACCACCTAGTTTACAGCGGACATCTTTGATATTAGACATCCATGTTATGGTCAATTGACACCTGCCAAAACAAGGTATCCACTGACCAGTATCATGTGACCACATTGCAGCCTCAAGTTCAGAGTTCATCAAGGTCAGCTTTTTTTGTTTTTAAAGTTGACGCTGACCAGGTACTGGTTTCCAAATGGATTGCAAGCTCAAGCCAGGCCAAAACGAGGCTTAATTTTACGCGAGCTCAGCTGCAGCTCGATGCGGCTCCCACTTCGTCAAGTAAACATCTTTACAGTCGATGCTTGACGTGTTTAGGTGGAAAATGGTTTGGAAAAAAACTTTTTTCCTCCATTTTTCGGTGGTTTTAATCAAAAACAGGTTTGACATTTATGGCTGTGGTCAGGACCACTTTGGTGGCTACACAGTTATTTAAGTCAAGCATTGGAGGGATATAAACTTAAAGCTACGTGTTTATTTTTAATTTGTTTAGAACTACTCTTTATTAGTTTATCTGTAAATGTCATACAATAAGGAAAAAACTCTGGAGCTCCACTTTTAGGCTTGTCTAAAATTAATATATATATTACCGGTATCTTGAAAGTATTCATGTAATTGAAACAAATTGCATGTAAACAAGGATTATAGTAATTTGGTCTTTGATTGTTAAGTCATACTAGAGGAAATTCATTTGTACATTTGTACATGTATATTACGATTTGTATTCATTAAGTGCCATCTTTGTGCATGTAAAATTCTTGACTAAATGAAACGAAAAAATACAGCCCCAGTCAACATACCGTAATTTGCTCTAAATTTATTTGTAATGGTGTGGTTAAACTTTCTAACAGTGTTAAATTAAACACATTTGACATTTTACTGTCATATGATGGTGTGTTAGGTGCCTGGCTCAGAAAGATCATTTAATATTGTTCATCCAATAAAAATGTTGGTCAAACATTATTTGACATAGTGTGCTGAATGATCGAACTTTGTTGAACCAGTAAAATGTTGTATAACATGGTTGAGATGGAATCAGAAAAAATTGTTTATATTTGAGGATGGAAAGTTGGGGGGGGGGGTGAAGATCACAGTTCACGGAAAATCAAATGGTCCTTTCACAATTCACAAAAAACAAAGGTGAAATGAAATCCCCGTTCACAGCAAATTAAACATTAGTTTTTTGTTTCACAGAAAATAATTTTGCAAAATCACACTTCACGGCTACTATGTAAATCACGCTTCAGGAAGAAAAAACTAGCCATTTCACATTTCATGAGAAAAAAGGGACGACCATGAGGCACAAAAATACCCTTTAGGGACCGCTCATGACTTAGCAGGGGGGGGAGGGGGGCTACTAAACTGAGAAAAAAGTTTGGCCAAGAAGTTGTGGCCCTCCCTTCTAAAGGGTCCAAAATAACTCTGACCTGCCCCCTCCCCCTTACTTTATTAAAAAAACCTGTGACCTCGCCTGAAAGGTATCTTTTTTAAAATGGCCCTCCCCAAAGTGAGGCTAAAAAATAGTGGCCCTCCCCCCAAGTATAGTAGCCTTTCCCTCCCCATTAAATAATGACCAGTCCCTTACCACCCTCTTTATTAACTCTTTAACTTCCAGGAATTACTAACATGTACCTTCTGCCAATTTCAATACATCATAAAGCAAACAAGTGACGAGAATAGACAAATTCATCAGTTGATGGGTGTTATCTTGAAATAACACCATATTTTCTTCAAGTAATCCACAACGAATTGTATTGAAGCTTGATTGCGAAGGGAGATATGCTAATCAAGTTGGATATTCCTGTTACTCCCACAGTTATACCCCACCTCAGATGACTTCAAGTTCAGGGCGTTGATGCCTTATTTATGGGACACTGGCGTAGAATTACATTATAAACTGAGCAATGATATGAGAACCAGTGATGTACACAGCATTTTAACAGCTTTTTTAGCACAGACATCTTCAAGTTCGACTGCAGGTCTTAGCAATCCAAGATTGTCAGAAGGTTAGTTTTTAATTTATCTTTTTGAAGAGTTTTCCATGAACTTGATTTTTTTCTGTTGTGGAGGTATTGCTTTCTGATAGATGAAAAGGTTATGGGGGGCCCTCTTGTTTAGGGGGGAGATGGTGCTATTGTAGCTACAGTAAACACTTGCATATAAGAACACACAATTTCGGAGGTCAGGCTGATTGAGTTCTTCTTTATCGGGTGCTTCAAGTGACAAATCAGCCTTAAAATGTTCTTAAATTTTTATTTAGTAATACTATCCAAAACATGTTGCTAGGGTAATTAGCATATTTTAGAAGAAATAAATAATTATTTTGTAATTTGATTATAGTTTGATTATAGTTATCTGACAGCAAACATAAACTTACACTTTTTCCATTTTATAAGAACATGTTACAATTTTCAGACTGATTTGTTCTTATAAAAATCGGGCTTTATTGGCCAAATTTCAGCCTAGTGTTCTTAATCCATTTGTTCTTATATGTGGGTGTTTACTGTATTTACTGCCTGAAAAATATTGTTTTTTGTTTGTGAAGTACTGGTAGTTTCAATTAGGGAACAGAGTTTGAAATGAGAAGCAGCTATAGTTGAGGTTGATTTTAGGTTGTGGATCACAAGTGGCATACAAAACTTTAGGTAGTTTGGACCTGAGTTTTAAGATCTGTTTGGCAGAATATAGAGTACTGTAAAAACCCGCAAATAAGAACCTGTCAGGCTAAAATTTGTCAGTTAGACCCCCTCTGTAAAATAACCTGTTTATAGCCTCAAATTTAAAACAGGTTCTTATTTTCTAAAATCCATATAAAAATGATTGTGTACGCTTGGGCAAATAAGATTGGTCAACATTTTGGATCCTCGTTTGCAGGGCTGTCATTAAGGGCCAGGGGCCAGGGTGTTTCAAGGTGTAGACAGGCCAAACACGACTCCTATTGGTCAGGATAGGAAATTCAAAGACCTCAGAGCTTTGCTCTGACGAGTACATCTTTCAAAGACCACCCTTTTCTGACCTTTTCTATATGAAATAAGGGGAGGGTTTTTGAATATTTTTCTTAGTAAGGGCTGGTTTTGTATGAGATGCCATTTGTTCATAAGAATATGTTTGAGATAAGGCATTGATTGGCGGTATTCTGTAACAAACGGCAAAATTCTTTTGCGCGTTTTTTGTTTATTTTGTAGAGTCGACATTCTTTGGCTGAAATTGACTTCAGATAAAGTCATGTTCAAAAGGTTATCTGGATAACCCCTGTGGCGTAATCTTTGTTTGAATAATGCGATGTGTTCGTCAAATTTCGTTAGTTTAGTTATATCCCCAGCTACTTTGATATAAATAATAATTTAGAACTAATGAGGCTTTATGTAGCGCTTTATCCCAAGGCTCAAAGCGCTTTACAACACTCTATGGGGGACTTTGCGAGACATCTTTTTTATGCGCAAATTGCAGCCACGCCGTTTACAATCTTATTAGAATGAATAGTAGGATCAACACAGGTGCCCTCAGAAGAGAATAAGTTATAGACCATCACACCGGGGACTACTTCCCTTACTCTTTCCGACCGGTACGGTGAGACGGGACGTCCGGTTTATCGTCTTTATCTGTATTCATTTTATGACTACCACTAGATTCTATTAGATGCAATGTAATTTTTTCTTTAGAAAATCAGAACCTATAGCCTATACATTTGCATTTGCATTGTTTTTTCAGGCTTCTTTAGGCAATTGCATAAATTGCATTCACAACTGCGAGGATCATTCTTAATTTGAATTAACATTTATGTAAGAACCTGTTTAGGCTACTTGGGAAAATGCAAGTTCCAGTTGCGGGTTCTTTCTGTTCTCCGCCCTTCCTTTCATGTCCAGTTTAGAACTAACAGTACAGTTACTGAAACTGTTGCAATAACTTGTCGTTTTTTGTCAACTTTTAGATTCAGTGAAGAGAGCTGTGTGCAATGATGGTAAGACTTGCTGTTGAGAGAGTGTGTGTTGTGTTTTTGTACAATTTTCTGAACTTTTCTTCACATTTGTGTCAGCTGTCCATCTACAAAACCCAGGAGGACATTTTGAGCCCATGAAAGGATTCTACTTGCACACTGTGTTTTAACAGAAATCCGATTAGCAATAATCTTGAAAAAGGAACAGCTGAAACATTTACAAGATTGGGAAATGCATCAGGCCAGTTGGCTCGAATCATATGGCAATTTAATCAAGTGCTTACCACTCAGATTAATGATCATATCAAATCTTTACTTGTGGTTGGTCGATATCTGGCAAACTATTTATTGTTGTTTAGTTGTGTTGTTTTCATTCCTTTTATCTAGACCCAGATGCTGATCCAGTTTTGATGGAGCTGAGGACTCAGCCAACAGTCCTTCTTACACCTACATTCAGCCGTAATGTGTTCACTCACCAAACAACAGTATCATTTGATACAATGGTCCTACAGATTTGGGGGAGGGCTGCACCTTGCCGCGCAGTTGTCCGTATCAACTCCAAGTATGAAGACAACCAGTAAGTGCCAGCACATCTCCCTTGCAGTTATACCAAGCCGCCGTAATTACCATCCTAAAATCGCTCCCTCGCAGGTTATTGGATTTCTCGATGTAAAGTAAATATTATAAGTTATTTTATACCATGCCAAAGAAAATATAGCCATGGGTACAAAGTCCCTAGAGGAATAGGTGAGCTCTTGCATGAAAGATCAACTAACTATAATCTTAGATGAAAACACATCTTCGAGCTACCCAAAGTGAATACAACCACCTATGGACTTAAATCGTGGTGCTACACTGCAGCTAAGATTTGGAACGCTCTTCCGGATCAGTTCCGTGCCGCTAATAATATCAGAACATTTAAGAACTTAATGTCCAAGATGGATTTCTCAAATTTTATATTTTAATTGCTCAAATACATGTAAATACATTTTGCTCAATTCTAATATCATTATGTAATAATCTTGGGATCCTTCTTAGTTTAATATATTTTTAACAGTACATATATTTTTATGTGAATGATGCATATGAAAGAAATCATATGTGAACTGCGGATATGAAATCAAATGAAGAATGACCGTCGCAGTTATGATCGCAATTTTTACAATTGCGTAAAGAAGCCTGAAAAAAATTCAGGACTTCAACAGGGCTTAAACCCGTGACCTCGCGATTCCGGTGCGATGCTCTTCATTTGATTTCATATCTGCAGTTCACATATGATTTCTTTCATATGCATCATTCACTTTCATATCTTTCACGGGAACATGCTCCCAACGTCAGTGGCTTCATAGCACAGCTGGTAGAGCATCGCACCGGAATCGCAAGGTCATGGGTTCAAGCCCCGTTGAAGTCCTGAATTTTTTTCAGGCTTCTTTACGCAATTGTAAAAATTGCGATCATAACTGCGACGATCATTCTTCATTTGATATATTTTTATATAGCCTTGTTATTATTATTTTTAGTTTATTTATTTATTTTTCGTGTCATGTCTGTGAAGTAGCTAATTAGCTAAGAACATTGA
>OX419341.1:7944300-7991800 GCA_948470475.1 Galaxea fascicularis
GCAAAAAAAGTGTGAGAAACTTGAGTTAATATGTCTGGGCTGATATGTACCCATCACATCACACGTGTAGTCCAAAATTTACATTTGAATAGCATACTACTTTAGTTTACCAAGAGACCGTCTCAAGAAAGTTACCGTAATGATAGTAAAGCTATCTTTCAGTCCTTTCTGAAGCTTCGCCAATAATCAAAACTCCCATATGAGTGTTTTTCAGAAAGTGCTTTTTCATACCGTGTTGTCATCTTTTAGTTCGTCTTCTTTTAGGTCGGACATCTCCTGTTTCTATCGATCAGGCAAAAAACAACAAGTAATCCCGCCACTTTAATTCGTATTCGTTTTGCTTCCTCATCGCCAATGTGGTATCGCACTTAGGACCGTATTTACGCACACAATCACAAATGTTCCTTGAGTACTAAAAATGTCTCATTAATCAGCTGCGTTCCCTACGAAAGGGGGTTGGGTGGGTGGGGAGTACTGGTATCCCAGATACTGTCCAGGGCGCCTCCATCTTCACCGATGTCTCCCATTGTTCCATTTCACAGGAAAAATTAATTAAACAACAAAGCCATCAGGTGCACAAGACAAAAACAGATGTCGCAAACTAATCTAACGTGTTATTAGGTGGCAACGTTAGGATGAGCAGCAATATATTATAACATGATGAAAACGAAAACTAAGGACTGGATATTTTTGTTTTCGTTTTTATACTGTGTGTTCCAGTAATGATAATTGTGTTTGTTGTAATTGATAATTGATAATCGTGTTTGTGTTTCTTGATTAGTTTGTTTGATTGATGTGTTTTCAAAAGGAATGTAGCTTAAAAGTGTTTCCCAGCATACCTTGTGGTCTTGAAAAACTATCAGAGGCAACGTGGGGGAGGTTTGTTCAGAAACGAAGCGAACTCCCTGTCTGCAAGACTGGCCATGAATCAGGTGAGCCTCTTGGGGCGTCTTGGAAACCAGCTGAACAAGCATTACTTAGGTCCTCACTTTGTCCAGTTGAGCGAACCGCCTTGCATCCAGTTAGCTTAGTTGATAAGAGTTCCATGTTACTGATCCGAAGGTCGTGAGTTCAAATGCTAAACCAGACCACAAACTACTTTGGTAAAGCCATGCTGGCTGTGAACTCAATAGCTGCCTCAGTTCAGGTGATCGCATGTTTTCGTAGTGAAGTTAAGCAGTTGGCCTCGTCTCCTTTACCTATAAATAATAGTATAAATAACAAGACTACTGCAGTGAAGACTAAGGTCCAATTTATTTCGCACTTGCAATAGTTCGAATACCATGTAAAGTACAAATGCGAATCATATCTGCACTTTGAGTCGTTTTATGGTAGGTTTTAAGAGTTTTTTTTATAAAGTGATTCGCCAATTTCATGCTTGTCATAAAGCGGGCGTGTTTTATGTTGACAGGTCGTTGGGTGCTGCCCTGTGCAAGCTGTGATGATTCCAACAGCTGTTATTGGAGGGAGGCTGTGTGGACACCACGCACGTGTCGCTACAGTGTGTTATCAAGGGATGACACAAGAAAATGTCTTGCAAACAAGAAGGTTTATGTTAGGGCAGTAATTTTAAACGTAAATGTTCAGCATGTCGGCAACTTGACTTTCATGTTTACTTCACGCCTTTCGCCGAGGCTGCTGGAAAGTTCTTTCCGTTTGTTTTTTTTTTTCACGCTATCATTTTCGGCTTTGTTTTGTTGCTCATGGTGGTAGGAAACGCTCGCTCCTTTTGAAAAGCTCCTCTTTATTCATTTTACTTATTTAATTTCTGCTTTTCTGTAGATTCTTTTTGTTGGGGATTCCACAAACCGCGGTATTATGTACTACCTTATGGAGAAGGTACTGAATTTATCCAAGCACTTGTTTCCGTATGCTAGTAGGGAGCTTTAACAACAACCACGGCGAGAATAACGAAAGTGTCATTTCAAGAAAAGACTTCTGTGAATCTTTCGCGGTAATTGAAATTTGAATAACTTGGAAAATTGCTGCGGCACTATTCAGGTACTATGTACGACGTAAAAGGTAAGAAAAAATAAACAGAAAGTTATTTACCGTTATGAGTTCACGTTCTCTAGAAAAGCTAAACTTTGGTCATAGAGGACGGCATGTAAAACGCTCGCGTAGAGCGATTGTTTTTAGTTACTTACTAAAGCCTGTTGTTTTACGGCGTTCTCGTTGTCATGGCCGTCCTTATTGCTACAACTCCCTCATGATAAGTTGAGATCGATGCTGTTTTAACTGAACCAGAGCAATCCAATGATCGTATGGAAGCATGGCTTAGCGTGCCTTATTTTCATGCATGTATGACTGCGGGCGAGACCACTGTTCCCGCCTTTTTTGTGGGCCTCTGACCCAGTCTGCCGCAGTATTAACATATATTTTCTCTTTACTATTCTCCAGGAATTTCTCATGGCACTAGTTAAGAGATTTTATGTCGGTATAAAGTTATCCTTTTTGTGGTGATAACTTCTCTTTTTATGAGCGGAAGGGCGAATCAATAATTAGGATACGAAAAGGCAAATTAGGATGCTGGTCTAGGGTTTAAAAGAAGCAACACATTAAGCAAGGGTTGCATTGTCACCTTTTAAATTTTGTTTGTTTTGACGTCTTAATGTCGTTTTGCCTCCATCGTCGGAATATCCAGCAGCTGTTTGATACTGCCTTTGTATTTTGTGTTTGACTTGTTTAATATTTTTGTTGTAGCTCAATGGTTCTCTAAGGAAGTGGGAAAAGACTCATACAATGAAAATCTACAGTGATGAGTTAAATGGTGGTCGTACTTCTGTCAGCTTCGCGTATTACCCTCAGTTTTGGTTGCCTGTTAACATGAGACCCGTATTTGTTAAAGCTCTTTATCAGCTTATTGCAAGGTAACTTCACCAAGGCATTTTAAGGCTGTTGGAAAAGAATGAATCTGTATCGAAAACAAACGGGCGGTCGAAAGGTCCCGTTCCGAAATTCAAAAGGGAACTGGGGTGAGTTTCAAATTTTGAACAGAGACCAAGTTATGGACTAACCTAAAAGAATCAAACTTGGTCAAACGACCAATCTCAATGTTATCTTTCATGTGATGGTGTCAATTTATCGATTACTTCAAAATTTGAAACTCGCCTCAGTTCCCTTTTGAATTTCGGAACGGCCAATTGGACCAACAACACATGGGAAACCAGCGGCATAAAAAAGATGACTTGAAGTTTACGTTTTGCGATCTTTCTTGAAACGTTCTATATTACCTTGCGAGCGGTACAATTCGAACACTCTTCTAAATCACTCTTGCGAAACATTCGGCGGTGGAGTAAAGGTGTGATGGAATGAATGCGTTCTGCACTGGGGACAGAGGGAGTCAACTGTCATTCAAATTATCACCCAATGAATACTGATTCCTAGTGTCTGTGAAAATCTTCGTTATTATTCTCCTCAAGAAGATTTGCCTTGCCCCTTTACACGCAGAAAATTATTACATAACAGATTGCATCTGGCCATGCCGGTCGGGTCTTCGTGGAATAACGCTTGAACTTGCCTCTATGTTGGTCTAGCCTGTATTATTATTTAGTCACTGGCTAGACTCCTTCTAACCCTAGTCTAAGCGAAACGTTAGCTGTTCTCTCAAGCAAAACTGTAGTTTACTCCAGAGTTTCTTAAAACCGGGTTTTTTGTGTTCTACAAGTAGGACACCATTTCCTAAAAAAATAACTAGGGTACAATTTCCCTTTAACAATTTTTGTGAATACTGCGCCTTGGACTCATTTAAGTCACAAATATGCTGTCTAATTTATTTTCGTCATTCGTTTTCTGTTTTGTTATTTAAGGTTTCTTCCGCTGGAAAACAACAGTAACACCATTATTGTTGTGGGTGGAGTGCAGTGGATGGACGCCAATCACATCGCAGCAACCAACAGGGCACTGATAAGGTGAAACATCTGTGGTTTATCTGTCTACTGCGAAGTGCTTTGAATACTGTCATGATTATAAACGACTTGTCTGTTATGAAATGGTTAGCATCTCCCTAAGAGGAAACGGGACCTACAGAAATGTCCCACCTTGCGTGATTTCCACAGTAGTATAGGGGTAACTGGTTGGGGACCATTTTGGATATAAAGCATTTAATTTCAAACGGACCGCTCTAGAGTCGCGTCCCATTTGCCTTAAAATAGAGCTTTATAACCGGAATGACCCCAGACCGGGGAAAGGGGAACAGGGGTAGCCGGTCCAGGGCCAGTTCGGTCATTTTGGAAATGGCCCAGAACTGGTTACCCTTAAACTACTTGCACTGTTTGCACTCACTTTCAGTCTTGGTCTGAACGGCATCAAAGTGATTGTCAAGAGCCTGGGCTCTGGGTTTCACCTGCCTGTACCAGGACTGCCTCGACACGACCTGGTAAGTGCTAGCAGGAGCCCATCACTAGGAGCCTACAACTGCCCTATATTCCTGTCACGACGTTTTCACAGACCGATTTTATTATTGACGCGAATATAGGACTCCCACAGGAGCCCCAATGACCAATCACAATGCTCCATTATCCCCATTCTCTCGAGCGAAACTTTTCCTCGAACTTTCTTTTGTAGCTGAGAAACTTTAGAACAAAAGAAAGGTAATCACGATGCAGCATTACGTGTGCCGGAACTACCTTTTTTTGGCGGGAAAAGATAGTCTAAAAACAAATCGCTCTGTAAAAATGCCGTGACATAGGCCTAGTATGGGAGTTGTACGCTCCTAGTGATGGGCGCCTGGTGCTAGAGTATCTACTAACTCGTCCCAACCCCACGAAAATACGTCCTCTGGTTCACTCGCCTGAGTTCAAACGTGTTGCTGAGTCTGCAATTTGAAATGATGCCTTACCGACCAAAAGATGTCATTCTCTCCCATACAATGTTGCAAATTGTTCCTCACAAACTGCCCAGTTCCTTGCATAGAGTAACATTTTACTCGGGGGTTGTAGACGATGGGAAATTACTGTTAAAGATGAAGAAGGTAATTAGCGCTAACAACGGGTGTGGTTAACGAACTGTTTAAACTATTTTGCTCCCATGAGAAGACAGCCTCGGGACCGAGCAAGGCGTTCGTTTAAGGGAGGTTGAAAGACTTACGAACGTGTGTCTGTCTTGCCTTCAAATAGAAATTGTTAGTGTGCGTTGCATGAAGAAAAAACGTGCATATTTTAGTATGTTGAGAAACTATACGTTGTCGCGAAATGGAGAAGTAGTTCGTCAAACTTATAATGCAAATGGAGTCAAAGTGGATGTATAATTCGAGTTCCACTTTCAGGAGGTCTGTCCGCTAAGGAGAGGTTTTTTAGCTCGTTGTGCTTCAAAGTGTCCGCTTTCTCGTACGAAAGGTTTCCGCTTACATGTGGTTGTAAATAGAGTTGCAATGGAGAAATCGCCAGTACCGTGGCTTGTTGCCCGCATGTGTGAGTGATCCGTTTGCAAAGGTTTGACTGTGAATCGTATGTAATGCTCAAGTATTTGGCTGTGGCCAGAGGTGCTTTTAATTGACTAGGACGAAGAAAATGGTGATGTGTATTTCAGGCAGGGCAGCGGCGGACCGCTGAACGGAACCAGCAGGTTATCAGTGCAGCTAAGCGGCTTGGTTACCAAGTGGTGGACACTTTTGGCATGACTACATCAAGGTACAAGGACTTCTTGATGGGAAACTGTGGATGCCACTTTCATAAGGTGAGGTGCATAAAATGCAGAGTAACAGGAGCCCTGCATTCGCCTACCTTGTTCCAAAGTTGTCTTAGAGCAGGGAAACTGCGTATATCGTTTATTTAAACAAGGCCCGAGGAAGGACCCCTGGGGCACCCCAGCATTGATATTTATCCAGCCGGATGAAAAACACGTTGCATACTGCGATTGGAGAGGTAACATTTGAATTAGCTAAGTAAAGGATCGTAATCGCCTACAGTTTAAACAGTAACCCATCGTGCCACACCCGGTCAAATACATTGCTGATATCAAGGAAAATCGTTCTAGCTTCCTTATCTTGCTCGAAAGATTCGTAAATTCTATGAACGCTGTACCGGCTTTATAAATCCTTAATTCGGCCTTTTATGGAGTAGGCTGAGACAGAGTGGGGTGGGTGCTTAGATAGCGAAAGTGATCTTCTCGAACATGTTTAATATGAAGCGGCTAAGGATGTGACTGAAGCAACAAGAGAAACTGTCAGGTATCGCCTTCTGCAAGAATTGGGGTGAGAAAATATGTAAAGGAGACGAGATTTGTATAAATTAATTTTCTTTTAAAAAATTGTTTACGACCATAGTCCGCCTTACCTTTTGGAATTATTGCTCAGTCAAGTTTCGGAAAAGAACTCGCTAATTATTCGCTGAGATCCTCATCAGATTACTCCCTCGTGCAGAGCGGTTTAGAAAATCGTTCTTTCCATCTGCCTCTAACTTGTGGAACAGTGTTAGTTTGGCTACCCGCGACCGAGATTTTACCTTACCTGTTTAAAAAAGATTTGGTTTCGTTCTTTGATATTGGAAAAAGTTTAATGTTCTCTTTGATTTTTCACTTGATTGGTTTTCCCCAGTAGCGCATACTCGATTATGGCTAAATGCCTGTGCTATCGCTTTAAGACAGGCTGTAAAGTTTCTCCAGCCTGTTTTTGCGGTGCTGAATGTGAGGCGATCATACATTATTTATTTTGTTAATGTGCCCACTTTTTGCTGTCGAAAGATTTGAAATGCTCTCCTGTGCTGCCATCCTTTTAGCTGAAAGGTAATAAACTATGTCTGATTCTGCCAAATCCCTGCATGTATAAATGGCTCACCGTTTTTATCTCATGATCAAAAGATGGCATTGTTTTCTCACGTTCAAAATCTTTCCAAAGAATCTCAGTTGAATTCTGCCGCGTACCTTTCACCTTTCGGCATTTCCTTGTTCTTTTCCTGGTAACTGGTATTATTAATTTTTTATTGTTTTTGTTGATTTCCTGTACCCCTTAATGAATGTAAGTATTCCCCCCCCCCCCCCCCCCCGTGAGCCATCGTGCTCTTGGAGTTAACTTCGTAACAAAAATATGTTTAAATAATAGAACAGTAGAACAGTAGCACGTCTGATTACTGCAAATCCTTCTAATTTGAAACGTTCATTCATGTCTCCCGTTTTGAAATATGTCTGGACGTTTCTCTGTTAAGTTATTTCTGTGGGGTCTTTCCATTTGTAAAAGAATCTCTCTAGAAATTGGATTGCATTCTGGTTCGTCAAAAGTAACTAATAGTCCATTTTACAGTTCCATGCTTAGTCACCTGGCCTATGAATGGAAACGAGGCTAGCGATGACCTTGTTTTGATACAAACCTGACTGCTTCTCCCACGTAATCATATTGTTATTAGCGAATCTTTGCTGACGTCATTGTTTACATCTTGCCTCATTAGCATATAATAAACAACAAACTACAAACAAAACGAACATCATAAACTAAAAGCCCGAGTCACTTTTGTCCGATAAGTTGAATACCAGCGGAGAAATTAGCCATCACAAACTGTGAAATTTGTAAAGAACTGCATGGCTGGGTGGCAACTCTCACTCTTTGTAAAATCTTGACGTTTTTATGGTCTAATTTTCAAAAACCATTCAAGCTCTCACGCTCAATTTTCCGGTGATTGCTAAGTTTCGTGAAAGCTTTCAACTTGTGGTGTGCATTGATCTGAAGCTTATTCTGTGGTTTATGTCATTGTATGCTAATGAAGTGAAACATGTAAACAAAGATCCTCCTATTGTGCTAACTACTCACATTTACATGAGAAAGACAGAGGTTTGTATCTAAAAAAAGATCACCTCCAGCCTCGTTCTGCTCTTATGCCATGTTAGTCAGCCTCCAACTGTAAAATGGGCTGTTGAAGACGGTTATGTGCTTGGCAGGTGGTAGATATGAGGTCATTAAGGAAGGAAGACGATGAAGTGCCGTCACCACTGTTGGATAACATGGAGAAAAGCAAGGAGCCACTTCCTAGATACCACGTGATTGGACCAATCAACAGCGTGTACTCGGAGGTGGTGATAAACAGAATCTGCAACTAAACATGAAGTCAGTCACGTACCAAATAACACTGGATTGGACCAATCAGCAGCGTGTACTCGGGGGTGATGTAGTCCCCCTCGCAGCCGTTTTTAGTCTCGTCACGCAACGCGTCTCCCCATAGGAGGAGCGTTGCGTGACGAGACTAAAAACGGCTGTGAGGGAGACTAGAGGTGATGCCGTGATAAACAGAATCTGTAACTAAACATACAGTCAGTCACGTCCCAAATAACACTGGATTGGACCAATCAACGAGGCCTTTGTGTAGGAGGGAAGCATGCGTGAAAATTCCTAATACGAAATTGCTTTCCAACGGCAGGAGGTCTTACACAGCTTAGGAAGAAGATTTGTCAGAAGCGAAGATCTTGTTTCGTAGTAAGGGAGGTGTTAACAGACAAGTGACCTTGGGCGCGTTTCTCGAAACTTTTCGGGTGCTATAATTTCCTACATATCTCCAAAACGAAGAAGTTTTCAGAAATGGAATTTTACAGCAAATTTGCCCTCTCGTATCTTGAAATCATAGTAAAAGGCCAGGTTTTTGGAATAAGCGGATCACTGGTTTTGAAATGGCTTTTCAGGCCCGAAACGTTTACGGGAACGTACGAGAAACGGCCCCCTGGCGTGCGTTCTTTAAAACTACGTAACCCATTTCGAGCCCGAGAAGTGTTTTTCATTCGGCTGTCTATCGATGGGTAATTTTGTTTGAGCACTTTCTTAAAAGATTATTAAAATATTACAAATCAAATTTCTGGCAATGTACCTAATAACCGTAAAATAGCTTTTAGTACCCGAAACTTTTAAGGAATTTTGAGAACCGCGCCCTACCTTTTTGTTCATCAGAAAAGTTGCGGAATAATCATATTATATATGTGTTCATGTTGGCACTGCAGGTATGCGTACAATTGTGCACATGATAGGTTGAAAAGATACTTGCACGAGTTATTGAGTGACAAGTTGATCCGGCACGGGATCATTAGTGAATAAATGACTCGACTTATCTATTAAGATATACATGAAAGACGAGATATACATGTGAGATATACATGTAGTACATTTTTAAGGCCTCAATGACATACGCAGTGCAAGGTCAAAAAATGTTAATTACAATTGAATTATGCAAGGTAACGTTCTGAAGAAGTTGTTGTCTTGGAGAACTCAATTTATTTACATATTAAGTCAATGTATTATTACCATAACATGTAGTATTTATTTTTCTAACGTTATTATACTTGAAGGATTTGTTTTGGTGTATGCAGTAGAGCAGTAGAATTCGCGGCATATCGGAGCTGAGCAGCCCTGTGTTCCTGTATTCCTACTGGCGAGTATAAGAGGCGGTTTCTAATGCTTGGTGACTTCCAATTCTGAACTTCTACTAATTTTTACGAAGCATGTGGAAGTGGAACGGAATTGAAATTGAAATAAAACGTCCCTGTTACAGTTATGTAGGCTGACTTTCGTTTTGTGATTCAGTGGTTTCTGACTTCATTTCGAGGTGCAAACAAGATAGTTGTTGTTAGCTGTAAATGGCCGTTCTGAACTGAAAGATACATTTTCCGGGGAGAAACAACCATCGTCGGAAAGGAAAAATCCAGTGACCCCCAACAGAAGGCAAACCTATGACCTAGAACTTTGCCTTACTGACATGTACTAAGCTACAGAAAACTCGGGTGAATTTACACCATAGTTCATGCTACAGATGTGCTGTTTACTTTGTAGTGAGGATGGCGCAGTGGTGAGAGGTCGGGTTCTATTACCGCACTCTGCGTCATATATGGATTGAGTTTGTTGTTGGATCTATTCCCTGATCAAGTTTTTTTTTTCTCTGATGGGCTACCCACACTCCGTTTTTTTTTCTTGGGCTTCTTCCGCCTCAAACACGTTGTACGCTTTGTTACTCCTAGTTTTACGCGTTAAGAATCGATAGAGGATTGCCCCAATGATTATCAGGAAACTGCTGCGTTTCTGTTGATTCTCAACCCGGCCTTTTCGCAGGTAGAGTGGTTGGATTCCGTGCTGTAAGAAGAGAGGAATCTGACGTTTTGCATGCGAAAATAGACCATGCCCAAAATTTGCTGAAATATTAACTTTAAAGGATAACTTTCTCGTGTAAGATAGAGAAAAGAACAACGATGCCAGAACAGGGTGAACCAGAAAAGCGGGGAGATATGAACCATTCTATCGTTATTCTGGTCCCCAGAGCCTCTAGTCGAGGCAGGGGCAGGAGGCTCTGGGTAAGTGATGGATAGTGATGGTAAGTTTTACTAAGTGATACTTTACGTTGATATATTTATGGGAATTTTTGCTTTAGTGTACTGGAACATGGAATTATTACCCCGCGGATGGCCCTGGGGACGAGGTCTGAGAACACTCTGTTCCATTCTCGTCCTCACAGCCCTTTTCGCTCCTCTTAGCCGGCGGGGCCTTGGCACGACAAAGGAAGGGCTCTGGAGACAGGATTAGGAAGTCCAAGATTCTGGGACTTCCGGTTGCGCTCTCTCTCTCTGTCTCTCTCCATTGTTCTGCTAGCCAATCAAAATCCTGTGAAATCCTGCGTCTCCAGAGCCCTTCGTTTCTCGTGCCAAGGCCCCGCTGGCTAAGAGAAGCGAAAAGGCCTGTGGGGACGAGAATGACTTTGTTTGTTCCTTGGTTGATCCTTCCCAGTCCCCGCTCGTTATCCCTTGCTTTCTTATCTGAACAGGCTGGACAACATGTAACACAGCACTCTGTTTATTGGTACTAACATAAGACACTGGGGATTCTTACTGCCCCAGCAATTTAAGTTTTCGGACAAGCCCTTATAACTGAATTAACACCGAAAGTAATAAATTTCATCAGGTCTCAAAATAACTACAAAAATGTAACAAGCGCTTTTTTACCTCTGGCATAGTGTGATGTCCGCAAGACGCCGGTCAATTTGATCAAATTCGGTGATATGACGCTGGTGATTATAACTTTAAGAAAGCAGTAAAAATTGTTCCTTTTTCTGCACCGAAAATAAGCCAAGAGGGTTTTTTTTTGTTTCCTCGTGTTTAATATAATCTTTCATTTAAATTTTATAAAACCATCCCTTACTGCAGCTATTGTGTATGTAGTTTTCATTAAATTCTCGGATAAAGAAACTCAATTAACAGTGTGTAATAAATGTGTGTAAGTCTGCAGACTTTGCATGCAAATTTGATAAATGGTGGTGTCTACAGAGTCTGATAATTAATCAAGAAGCTTTTAGTTAAAGAGTTCAAGTTTTCACGATCTTGCGCGGAAGTGCGGCTTGTTTCTTTGAAAAAGTCGCTAGGAGACGAGAAAAGATCAGAAAAAGCAGCGCTCCAAACTTATCACTTTCGGCGCCGGGAAGTTCAAGGGCAATCTTTTTCCCTGTGCGGATGACAGCATTAAAACCGACGCCAAGATAAAGTGTAGTAATTACAAAAACCGAAGGTGAACAACAAATAATATTACATAAGACGTACTGCGAGCAGGTGCTGAAATAAGAACTCTTCATATTTCTGCCATGTCTCGAGAAATAAATTCCAAATAAAATAATTTTTATTGTTTATCTTTCAAAGATTGTGAAGTTTGTTTATGAATGAACAACGTCTTAACTCAGTAAACGAATGCACATATACATGCCATAATAACGCTTAGTTATTTCAATGTTCTTGCTATCACCCCTCTACCGGGCACATTTTGGCCAACAAAGTTTTGCAATAAAAGTTTCTGTCACGCATGTTCCATTATCCACGACTGGTGCACAGGGAAATGAAGAAATTTCCTCAGTACTCTCAACGTGGTTCAAAAAGCTGGATAGACGAATGAGTTTCGGAAACTCATTTGTCTATCCAGAAGACTGGAATATTCAGCATTGAACTCCTGAGTGTTTTTACGTAGCAAATGTAATTTTAAAGCTTAAACTTAGTCGAGCGCAAATGCGTTGGAAATATATCAAACATTTTAGGCCTCGAAAACTTAGCTTCTTACAGTGAAATAGTTAATAGTTGACACTTCTAATGTGAAATCAATGGTTAACCATCAGGTATTATCAGAAAACAATCTTGAAAACGAAATGCGTTGACATTTACGGTATCTCTGATGAAAGGCGCTATCAAATATGACACAACTTCGCTAAAAAGAATTCGCAACCCCGAATAAAAAGAACATAGGTTACACCCCCCCCCCCCCCAAAAAAAAAACAAAACAAACAAAACAAAACATTTTTTATGGGGAACAAGACTCAGAATGAATAAATAGTCTCAACGAGTAAAATTAACCGGAGGAGAGTTGTTCTAGCGAGAAAAAATTCGGACGAGAAGCACATTTGGTTTTCGTAGCACTAGAAAGTACCCTTACGATCGTTTTTACTGTGTACGTGCAGACACCAACGTCAGTTGGTTTTGCAAGCACTTCGGCTCTGTTGCTCCAACGCAAATGCAAAAGCCAAGCCAAAACACCGGTCTTCTTCAGAAAGTCTATCTTTTCGCTTAAATGATCAATACAAAACTTATTTTGTCAAAGCAAAGCGATCAATATTTAAGAAAAAGAGTTACCGTGCTAAAGCATTTCTTAGGCCCGGTTCAGACGCCGCTCCACTCATGTGCCGAAGCTAACTGATGAATTAAGTCCGACAAAAGAGCGGCGTCTGAATCAGTTTGGTACGGCAGTTTTAATTCGGTGCGGCAACGTTGTTAAGGGCGACAAGGTCTGCTGCATTATTCGACACTGTGGCGGCAACTGATTCATATCGCGCTCTTCTCATGTGCCGAACCAAATGCATTAATTATGGCAAGGTATAAATGTATAATGCATTCTCCGTATATAAAATACATATTAGGTTCGACACACGGCGCACCGACAGAATCAGCTGCTTCAATTAGGTTCGGCACATGAGTGAAGCGGGGTGTGAACCGGGCTTTAGTTTCTTCGTATGAAAAGCTTTTGAACTTCGCGGTGTAATGGCGCTATTCAACATAAATAGTTACTGGGGAGAGTGGGAAATTTTCAGCTTGCTTGATTTTTTTTTCTATCGTTGATCGTGTAGGATTTTTTTGCAGGTGCATGAATTTTTTCTTTGCATTCTTCTTTTCACGAAATTATTTTCTTGTCCTTTTTTCCCCACATGGTTGTTTTGGGACCCCCCATCACTTTTCTAGAAGTCCGTCTTTAACGAAGGCAAAATGAGCAACTTTTTTCTCGAGTCTCGTTTGGCTATATATGATACTGCTCGTGCAGCAAGTAAGTGATTAACCATTAGGTTTTCTATTTTATTTACAGAAAAGAAGTCAGAAACAGTCCTTGATTTTCCATTTTTCTCTGAATTTAGCCAAAATTTACTTGTGATTCAAAATGTTCATAGTCAAAATTCACCTGGCTAGGAGTAATGAAGATACCAGAAAGGTCAAAATAAAAACAATTTTTGTTTTGTCATCCAGTCGAGACTAGCGTCCGGTTCATCTGATGAAAAAGGAAAGGGGTTTAGGTTTTGCCCTTGGCATTTCTAAATGGGGAAATCCACTACGTTCTTTTTCGTGACCGATATTCTATGTTATTTGTCCGTGTGAATTGGATTTAAAAAGTTCTTTAATCCGGTTTTGTGTGTTTGTTTGCGTTGCTTATACGGGGCCGAAACCTGTTTGCTTGTGGCTAGACAATAAAGAAAAACAAACAGCAATGTTTCCGTTCAGAAAAGCTAAATGTTCTTTTGCAAAAAGAACTGTTTTTACTTATGAAATATTAATGACATTTTGAATGCACCTGTAATCCAAAATAACATTCTTGAACGATTTAATTGCAAATAAATTTGCGACATTATTCTCTTGAAGAACTTAATTGCACTGAGAAATATGGCCATATGTTTTCAGCAGTTCAGTTGAACGACTAATACCATGAATTTTTTTCTTGACTACGCGATTTACAAACTAGGACATTCTAACTGCGCATTAGATCTTACACTGCTTTTTATCAGTTTCGCGAATTTTCTGCACAGTTAGGCCAGTCGCGTGCCATGAAACAAATCGGCACGGTATCAACGTCATCATAAACGAACTCTAAAAAGAACCCGGCAGCCATTAAAGGCAGTTACTGTATTATGTTTTATTTTTTATTGTCTTGTGACAATTAAAGCTGCCAGAGGAAACACTGGGCAGTCACTTACACTTGGGAAGCTTTTAGGATAGATGTATATCCTGCAACTGCAATATTTTGACACTGCAACCGTACTGAAAGTCAGAGCTGGTTTTCGTGAAAGGCAAGTTCTGTCTTATTTTCTTTGCGTCATTTGCGAAGAATTTCGTGAAACGTAAGTTGATATATTTTCTTTGCGACGTTTGCGAATCAGCGGTATTTCTTATTGCTTATCCGTTTTTCTGTGATAAATTCCAAGAACCTTTTCTAAAGTCGAGTATGTTGCGTTCCTTAACAGCAACTAAAGCGCCTGGCGTTCTTTTTCTTTCATTTTGACCCAGTAAAACCTTTACCAACGTCGAACAAACTTGGCAAAAAACAAAAAAAAAAAAAACAAAAAAAAAAAAAAAACAGTTGCACAATCCTGTCGAAAATATTATAAACCCAAGAGAAAATTCCAATTGATTGCTCATTGAACACTATACCAACAGTAAAATGTGTGCTGGAGAAACGCAATGGTAAAAACACAAACACGCGCGACGCTTTATGAAAAGCAGAAATGAATTTTGAGTGTTTTCATGAGCTGTACTTTTTCTCTTTTATCTATGACCTATAAAAGATCATAAAGCAAAACGTTTTTTTACCCACTCGCTATTCTTGAAATATGGCATCTATAAAGTAAGCGATAGTGAGTTGTGATTTTGCCATGCATTTGTATTTCCATGAATATTAAACAACTGATTTTACTCTTTGGTGCGAAAATGTTTCAGCAGTTGAGAAGCAAACAACTCTTAAAGGAGATGAGCTGAAATCGATGTGAATTGATTCTTTCATTTTTCGTAAAAGTTAAATACGTGACCCATGATCCTTTTTTTTAGGAACACTGACGAAGACTTGTGAAACTGTTCATGTTCCTTTTTTTACCTCCTCTACAGTCGATCTACGTCACGCGAGATAAACATTTCCGAGAATAAAATAAACATTCAAATTTATCTCTTTTGGTATTTGAATAGAAAATTAAAGATGTCTCTGGAAATATTTCGAACAGAAAAACTTGAAAACAAATTAACCTGAACCACAGAGGAATCAATTGATAGTCTTCAAATACGTCACGATGTATTGTAAAAAACAGTAAAAAGGGAAACAATTATAGCTTCCAACCGTCAGTAAACAAGAGTGAATTTGTACAGAAATACTGAAATCTCGCTGGCGAAACTGGCTGGCTAAGCTCAAAACTGCTTCTCACACGTCACATAAATTGACTGTAAATACAGTCTTTGTTGACTATCCGTTGCTATATTTTTCTTATTTTCAGATGACTGTGTTTTGCGGCAAGAGCGGAGATCAAGTGATTTGTTTTCATATCACCACCAATCGTAAGAGGTTTTCGTTGCCTCTGGCTAACCCTAGGGGGTGTAGCACTCTTCAGAGGCTGTCATGCTCTCCGCACCGATGTAGGACTAACGATTTCGTTTTGAGTGGTAGGGAGGTGAGCTCGTAAATCATTTCCGTATCCAAATCAGTTAAAAAGTAATCCTCGTTTTCTCTGCCACTGAAAAGCAAAACCAATCGCAACTTGCACGCGCGCATTTTCCCTCGCCTTGGCCGGTTGCATGTAATTGTTTCGAATTCTTATTGGTTCACTGCGATGTCCTCATCTGTTAGCTTATGTTGTGATTTTGGTTTTGGAGTTTTTACGGCACGCTATGGAAAATCGCAACCTAATGCGTATAGCCATTTACAGTGTGTGCACATAGCAGGGGCGTAGCGTGAGATTTTGAAGGTGTACGCACATGAAGAAGGGGGTCTGGTGACAAGCCCTTCTCCCCCTCCCTCCCATAAAATTGAAATTGACATTGAAATTTAGGGTCTCGCAAATGCCATTTCCAACAATTTCGGAAAGACATTTCTATAAATAAATCCGAAGGAAAATGCAGTAGTTAGTTGTTTATTTTACCCATCTGTAGAGTTTTAGGCAAGCTACAACACAAACAGGGAGTTAAAAGAATAGGAAAGACGTACCGTAATTATCTCGTTCACTTTTGCGGCACTTCTCAGAAAAATGTGAGGTCAGGTCACGACAACACTAATGCCTTTTACCTAAAACAGAAAATCTTTAAAAAATACTACCAATTTCTCAAGTACGCACGTGCGTATTTGCGTAAAGGACACTACGCCCTGCATAGAGTTGCTCGATAAGCAGACGACTCAGCACTTTTTTGTTGGCCAAACATCCAACGGACAAGTTCTGAGGAAGTGAGACGAAGATTTTTGAATCTGCACCTGTTTTTCATCCTTGTATCTGTTTTCAGTTAAATCACTGTCCAGCGCGTTTGGAAAGGGTCGCGAAGGAAAGGATCGAAAAAAACTCCGTTCTATCACTTCCATCATCGCTGTTTTACGGACCATCATATTTGGAAACGTCCTTTTTTGGAATCCGCACTATCATCACAGATGTGCGCTTCCATAAATTTCCACTGTAGACAGTGTTTTTGCACTGAAGTATCCGCCTTACAAGAGGGTTTCAATTTGTGCGGATGAAGAAGGCAATAGCTAATCTGCCCCACAGAATTTTTTTAAACTGAAATATTTTGAAGATCATTCCAGGTAGTATGTAATATAGAAGCTTGGCAAGATTTCACCGACCTTTTTTTAAAATAAGACAATAGATTTCAATTTTAGCTCAACTGAATGCGTCATATGGTTGCCATGGTAACAGTTTTTCTAAAATAAATATGATGCAATGAATCTAGTCATGCCATGAGGTATAACAGGTGGTGGTGTGAGTACCGATCATTAATATTCACACGATCACTCACTCACTCCATTCCCATTAATTTATTCATTACTACTACTACTACTACTACTACTACTACTACTACTACTACTACTACTACTACTACTACTACTACTACTACTACTACTACTACTTCTACCACTACTACTACTATACTACTACAAATGAGGGTATTAGCCAACACCAACTCGGGAATCACGGATGGCTGCTCTCCACAGGTCACTGTTGTTCACAAGGTCGCAAATCTCGCTAGTGTTACTGAGTCCAATATCTCTTCTAAGGGTGTCTATGTAAGTGGTTGCTGGTCTTCCCCTGCTACGAGTGCCATGTTTTGGTTCCCAGAGGATGAGATTTAATCATAACGTTTTTTCTGTTCCTCCACCCCCATGGTAAGTATTGTGTTTGTCTCCATAGTCGTCTTCTCCAAACATTCACAAGTTTCAGGGGGTAGTAGAGAGGCGTAGATGGCGTACTGTTTTCTTGTGGGTTTCACGGCGTCATCGGGACAAAAGAAAATGTACGAAGATGGTTTTTCAAGATACACCTTCGTCAAGTTGGAAAATTGAAAGTTAATGCGATAAAGACCTCAAACTGCGAGAACTGAACACGGAAATCTTCAGAGCAACGAAACTCAAAGGCGACGGTGATCACAGCACGGTTCAAGAGGAGGAATCGGAAGGAAGAAAGCAACGAGGAATGAATCGACAGAAACAAAGTAAAAGGGAGAAAGCTTCTCTAGCAAAAAAGAAACCGTATTCTGGGAAACTACGCATTTGATTTGCAAGCA
Source organism: Galaxea fascicularis (assembly GCA_948470475.1). NCBI lineage: Eukaryota > Metazoa > Cnidaria > Anthozoa > Scleractinia > Euphylliidae > Galaxea > Galaxea fascicularis. Next base: position 7,962,025 of record OX419341.1, read on the forward strand.
ATGATGTATGATCGATTTTGCTTATACAGGAACGTGATGAAATGTTTTTGAAGACCGACTTCGGCCGGGTTCCGTTCGTAAGTTCAATGCAAACAAATAGCCTTCCAAGCCAAAACACAGATATTCTTCCGAAAGTCCGAAAGTCTATATCCTTTGGCGTAAACAATCAGTGTAAAACTCTGCAGTTTGCTCGGGAAGATGAAATGTATTTCGAACCACCTTCAATTTATCGCCAAAGGTGAGTACCTTGGTGGTTCAACAACTTCCCTTCAACCAGAGCCCGGGAAATCAAACGAACGTTAACAGTAAAAAAAATGTTGTTGTTGACATCAGGCCTCAGAAAGAGTTGAAATAGATGCCGTGTGGACGCGGCCTGTGCTCGCTGGTTAAACGTATTTAAACGTTTTTATTGGGTATTGAACGGCGGAAATAATGATATCTTTTTGTGTCGGGTTAGGTGAGACTGACGTGGGTGGCTGATAAAAATGTTGAGTGGTACCAAGAGAAACTTTTGCAAAAGGAAGGCATTTTTTGATGCGGCTCGTTTTTCAACTTCACTCCTTATCTCCAAATATGTTATCTTTTTCTCTCTTTCTTTCCTCTGTACCTACCCGCCAAAAGTAAGAAAAAAACACTTTAAAAAAACTTTTCTCAGTTTCCTTACGTAGTACTTGTTATGTGCGGTGACCCTATTTGCGGCTGTCTATGGCTACTAATGTCAAGGAGGAAACAGGTTGTAAATAAAAGGGTTAGTCTTCACGTCTGTCAGTGCGTCTTGAAAAAATCTATATGAAATAAAATTCTAACTTTTCCTTCCGAGAACTGATCATTTGAAATATTCGCCAAGACAAAACAGGCAAAATAATTGAGCAGGGTCCTTCTACTTATTTATCACATTCAGCATAGTTTACTAAAGTTTATTATCGAAAAGGTGGAAAAGCCGTTATTTTTCTCCGCGACAAATCTCAAGGATATCTGTTGAGTCACGAAATATTAATGACTGAGTGCGCCATTGGAAAGTGACCGTAATGAACTGAGATCATATGATCACAGAAATGGCGAAAATAGTTGGGGCAAGTAACATAATAGAGCAAGTATAGTCTAAGTATGAAATTGGTTTCGATATGGCCTCCAAATACAGCCCGGCACGCTTTGCTCTGTCTCTAAGTGATACAAAAAGAAACTGTACTGTTTCAAAGCTTGTTAAGATTGTAAGGATAAACCCGGGGCAAACTCAATGAATTTTTGAAAACAAGACCAAAATACTTTAATTCGTGTTTTAAACAAATAATTGCTTGTGATGTTTCTTCTGAAAAGTCACCCATTGCCGGCGAAAGTGATAACGAAGGACCACACTTAACGTGATCTAAATTCAAAAAAGTGCCGTAAGCTTCTATCTGGAGAAACGTTACGAGATGTCACCGCACAGCCTCTTTCAAACAAAAAAAAAAAGATTTTTATACTCTGGCAGGCAATATTTCCGGCAGACCTGACTCATGAGCAAAAAATAGAAAAAACACCTGAAAATACTTGTTAAGGGCTCAAAGAAACATATTGGCTCGACTAACTAAAAACAAAGGTGAACAGACAAGACAAACTTCAGCAAGGAAACCACCTGTTGTTGATACGTACTCGTCAAACAACTGAAGTAATGCTTAGCTTGGCTGAACTCCCACAGCTGTGAACTAAGGTTTTCAGTTTCATGTGTTTATGAACTGAACATTGTGAAAGAACGGTCAGAGACCTGGCAGGGATCGACGGTGGTTTTAAAATTTTTTATTGTGGTCGGTCTGGAAATGGATTAACTGATCAGAATCGCCTCAGTACTCATTGAAATATCATCTAAGTTATCATGTTGATTCTTGCTGTGCACTTATTTGCTACTGTTTTTCTAATACCGGTTTGAAATATCACTGCTGCAATTCGAAAAAAAGGGTCAGGAATTGAGATTCGGCGAGAATGTTTCAAGTCAGGTGGTATACTTGGTTACAGTATGATTCAATAAGCTCAGACTTGTTGATATTGCTATTATTTAATTCAGTCCCCGGTCACATCCTTTGGTTAGTTTCCTGTGACGCATTAGCTAATTTTCGCGTCTCAAACCTTTGTGAAGAAGATTGTGGCCGTGATTCGATACGATGGCGGATATCAGTTTTTGGACTGATTTTCAAAAACTGCGTAGAAACACAAAGTGACAATCGGCTCACACATAAACTCAGCTTCCGCTTTATAAGCGTTTGTGCTGAGTCACTAGTGCGAGCACTAAGTTTAAATAATAAAGTGCTGTCTCCTGCACAAGATAGTACACTTTATAGTTAACCTAATTTTAGCAAAGTTTTCAAAATGGTGCCGAGATGAATCCCAATCCGTGAACTATTCAATGAATTACAATCGTCCGAGTTAGTGTTGTCTCTGATGGTTAAACGATGTAATCTGGAGTTTGATTTTTTGTCAAATTAATCGAATTAGTTAAATCCATTTGCACTCAGTACATACTTATCAAATGGTGTCAAAACTTTGTCTGAAAACAGATTCATTAGCCGGCGAAATCTTAATTAAACTTAATTAAACTATTGTTAACTTTTGCTGGAGACGTGATGGAATTTCTGGGTCGACCATTGTTCGTTTTTTCTTTCAATTTTCCTTACTTTCGGGAAGAATTTTGTTTGTAGGCATGTATCCGGTACAGCTTTGACACACTTTCCATTTTTAAACGCAAGAAAATGTCCCTTTATTTGCGCAAAACAAACTTTTCCGACGAGAGGAAGTTTCAGTGGATAAAGAATAACAATTCTTCTGGTAACCACAGCAACGTGTTGAAAACTCTTCCCAGAATTCTTCGGTCTTACTCTCAAGCACTAGTCACGTGACACAATCTTTCCCTGAAAAGAAATAATCATGGCGGTAGATGCCCAACACACATTAGCTTTTGAAGATCTCGAGCAGAATTGCACGAATCATGAAGTGGAGGTAATTTGCAAAGTACCTTAACTCTATTCAAAATGATTGCGAGGATTTAGCGAGGCTGTCTATGCCATGGTTTTGCTGGATTTACGCTTTCGTGCAGAGCTGCCGAGCAAAAGTTGTTTTGTTTTGCTCGATTTGGTGCATAATATGGGGATAGTTATTACGACAATTTATCAGCGACTGGAGTAATCGTTCTCATATTTGTCACGTTCCCCTTTTTGCAGGTGACAAGCTTACAGAAGGTGATCAAGCTTACTAAGGAAAATTTGGACAAGATAGAAGGACAGTTTGTGAATGTACAGCATCCGCCGTCAATATTTTTTGAGGTGGGTGACAAGAAGTGTATAGTTGGGAATTGATCGAAATGGCACCGATCTCCAGGTTTGTTTGAAAAATTTTCATCTCAGGTAGGATTACGAAAATTGTGAAACGTATTTGTTTTAAATGTTTGCATTCATGTTAAAAATTATTATATATTTTTGGCAGCATTTTGTCAGCTAGGATTTAATTAAGACTTAAATTACAATCTCGGCAGCAGCACGTTCGAATTATCCCTTGCAAATTTTATGATTGAAAATTATTTTCCTATATATTTCATCTTGTCTGAACCATATTGTTGTTAAATTGAGGAAAGATGTAAAAAACCAACGCATTTTCTCATACTTTGCATAACAGCAAATTGTTGTTCCCCTGTTACATAGCTGGCACTTTTGATTTGCTGCTTGCAAGCTCGACCCTCAAGCACCTCGTTTGGGAGAAATTAAGTCATTTCCTTTTTTTGGCGCTTCAAGGCGATAAGTTTAAGATTTTTAAACTATCAACTTCCGTTTTATCGACAGTGCATGTGTTCGAAAAACCATCAGTGAACGGATTCGAGCCGTGTGTTATCGTTAACAATACAAGTTTGTTGGCCACGTTTATGGTGTAGCAAACTCATCTTTCCCTTTGATTTAGTGAGTTTGTTTTCTTGTTTCTTGATGATAAGTGGTTGAAGAGATGATTGATCGTAACTCTGTCTGCGTTTTGTGGTCATCTGTTAGTTCAGAGCATTCCACGTAACTTACCCGATATTGATGGTGATCGCATGAAACTACTATTGGCACTGAGGTCAAACACGATGCGTACGCTCGTGATCTCTGATCATTTTACTCGCTTTAAGCTGCCCTTCGAGGATGGCAAGTTTACCTTATTTTTTTTTTAATCGAGTTAGTCACAAGCAGTACAACTACTTATTCTGCGATTAAAGACGTATATTTTTCTTCAGCATTCAAGCTTACATAATTACAGTGATGAAAGCTAATCAAAGACGTTTTCTTTTCACTCTCCGCCCTATCATGGTAGCGATCTCAAGCGATTGTTCACAGTACTTGGGGCATTGTAAAGAAAAGTGGTTACATTTTGAGTGAAAGATCATCTTCATGAATATCCAAACAAAATGCGTTTCAATTCTTGTGTAGCAGTTTGTCATTTGGCAGTTCTCTGTAAGAAAAATACAAACCTAAAGGTCTAGGAACCATCGTTATTCCAGGTTGAAACCTATGATTAATCCAGGGGCGCTTTCCATTTACACGATCCAGCCGGGTGGAAATTTTAGGTTTAAATATTCAATGCTGTAGCTTGTCCAAATGCAAAATGGATAAGCCACAAAATGTACTAATATCAGGTGGAGAGCTAAGGAAGAGCAGGAAAAGTGCATTGATTACAATGTAAGGCGATGGTCCATAATTTCTGAAACGTTCTAAATGGAATGCGTATGTACCATTTGATTTTCCAACCAGAATTTCCGGGTTTTCCGTGTAAATGGAAAGCGCCCCAGCTTATCATCAGATATTGTGCTGTATCTTTCATCTGGAAATTACATTTCATTGCCATTAGCCTAATGAAACATGTCCTTGGTTAATTGTTAAAGGAATATGTGGACTTGAAGAACAAACTAAGTGAATTAAGAAACAGAGAGAAGCTATTGTTGGAAAGAAGATCAGCAACGTGCTCAACCTCGTCTGCAGAACCCAGTCCTTCTTGCACAACACCTTCCTCTTCAGGTGCTACGTCGCCAATTCCAAGTTCAAGAAGTAGTTTTACTGGAAGTGATCATCCATTCTCACCTCAGCTCCGAGCGCACATAAGGGTGTATCTACCCAACCATCAGTACACTGTGGTGAGCTTATACATTCATTTAAATCGTGTAATTTGCAGTTCCAGTTCCAGTTAAATGGTTAAGGTGTTTCTTTGTGCCAAAAAGTGAAGTACTTCATTACTGTATGTAATTAGCAATTTCTTGTATGGATATATGATGTAAAGTAGTCTCCATGACAACCATAGAGGACCTCAATCTTGGCCCATTCAGTGAGAAATCAGTTGGTTTTTAGTACATGTATGTTGTGTTTTTTGTTGGCCAACTTGATGTCAGATCTTTTTTTTGAGTACAGAATGAAATCGGTTGGAACTGTTGGCTTGATGTAAAACTGTTCTTTGGTTGATCTGGTGTCAAATGCTGTTGTTTATAGAGAAACAGCTTGCACAAATTTAAAAAAAAAAGGATCAATGTATGAAAGTATGAAAACATTGAATGTCTATGAACAGGCATGATTCTGATCACGTTTTGCAATATTTTGATCTTTTAGCCATAGCAAAGTGGGATGACATGTTTGTATTGTTGACAGTGTTGAGAGTGTTAATCCTATTTTCTGTGAACAGGTGAAATGTCGTCCTGAGGTCACCTTACGAGAAGCTTTGGATAAAGGAATGAGAACAAGAGGCTTAACCCCTGAAACATGCTTAATATGCCATTGTGGCTCCAGGTAAGGTGCTTGTTCTTCGATATCTACATTATTCTTTGTTTTGTAAGATCATTTTTGGTTAGACCTTTCATTTTTGTCTAGTTTTGACTTTGAGGAATTTTACCAGAGTTCTAATCATCAAGGTTGTGCATGTACATGTACAGACTGTACTCCTGTATATTGATTAAACGTGATGAAAATTAATCCTCTGGATTGATCTTTCAAATTAATCCCTGAGCATTACTTTCCTTTGACAATGTATTTTACCATACAAGGTGTTCCTACATGTAGTAGTTTAGTCTATGGGTCAGATTTTTGAAGCCTCCACCACAGAGCAATAATTACCTACACTGTATTGTACTGTGTACTTACACTTTATGCTTGTGGATTGAAAGTGTGACTATTTTCTGTGGTTATAGGGGTTAGTTTCTAAAGAAATTCTGGAATCACCATGACAATGTTCAAAACATCAGCATTGTGAATCCCTGTATGTGGCCAATTTACATTATCAACTCTGTTGATAAAACCAAATTTTTGTGTATCATTTCCAGCGGTGCTATTTTTATGTTTGGCTGGTCATGGTGTTTTTTTCTGACAAGTAAATCACCGAGCATTACTTGCATACATGTTAAAGTGTTTTTTTTTTTGCTGCACCAAGTGGTTTAAAGATTTGTTGATTGGAATCATTCTTGTGAAGTACAGCTGTACATCACTGTGGTGCTCTTACAAGTTACAGTATGCCAGTGGTTGTAAAATTTAGGTATTGGATTAAAATCTGAAGTGTGAGCTTTGAAAAGCTACCATCTGAGGTTGTTTATTTCATTGTGCAAAGTGGCTGCAGTATTCCAGTTTTGGAATCTACAATCTCCAAATAATGATGATAATAATAATAATAATAATAATAATAATAATAATAATAATAATAATAATAATAATAATAATTATTATTATTATTATTATTATTATGGTCACTGAGACATGTGAAGCCAGTATGAGCTAGATGTACATGTTGTGGTTCAAATTTTTCTTTGGTTTAAAAATTTTCAAACCAGTTTAGTTTTGATTTCCCTTTGTCTCAGAGTCATTACCATAATCTGAGACAAAGGAAAACAAAAGTTAAACTGGTTTGAAAAATTTTAAACCAAAGATAAATTTGAACCACAACATATACTTTACTGTGATGTGGCAGTTGTGTTGTAAATGTTAGTGAAACAGTAATAGTGGACAGATTTGGAATTTTGATAAAATCATTTAAAATATTTTTACTCCACAAATTAATTCTTCTAATGAATTCTTTCTTGTGATACTAAATCTTGCACAATGTTGTTCGACTACTGCAGTATCTACTTTCTACTGTGACCAAAGAAACTCTTTTGTTTACACTTTCTTGTGGTGTACATTGTTTCATCAGAAATGCACATGTTACTTTAGGTAATGTTTTTTTATTGTTTCTACAGGGACATAATCAGCTGGGACACTGAGTTGTCAAGTTTTCTTGAAGGAGATGAGGTAAAATTTAGTGCTTAACAGACATAACAGTGTAGATTGCACTTATGACTGAAAAATTTGATAAAAAAATATTTACTTTGGTTCGAAGTACACTGTACATAATGTATTAATCCTGATGTTTGTTCCCAAAGTTCTAAATATATGTAGTATGTTACTACTAAGAAAAGTTTTCATCTTGATGAAAAATAATTCTGATGCTTGTTTGTTACTCTTTTACTGATGGTTAGACAAAAACTAAAAAAACTGTACATACCTTTTGCACACTCCAGCATTTCTTCATGCGTTGCCATTGATTTATTGTTAGAGTTGTTCTTAAGGTTAAAGCCACTAAAATTTAGGGTTATAGATTGGTTTTTACTTGACACATGAGTGATCCTTGCCTATCCACTCAACACGTTCTAATTCATGTGAAAAGATGCAATGTGAATTCATTAGGAAATAATTGCCTGTAGGTAGCAAAATCTTTTAATGTTAGCAGTGATGACTGAGTGGGTTGATTGCTGCTTCTCAAAATTTGTAATAAGTTGTACTCAAGTTTAGGTCCAAATAGGCACAGATCAACATCTTAAACTTGGTTTGCCTTTTTTTTTTTCAAATTTTGTGTTGTAATTAAAAATATTAGACATTTTCCTTACTGCACCCCAAATTTAATGATATACAGCCCTGCCCTAAGGTCATAATTTCCTTAAGTCAGTAATTACACAGTTATATGTATACATGCGTTTATGGAGTTTTTTTGTTTCTGTCCTTGACAGCTTTCAGTTGAGAGAATAGACGATCTTCCAAAGACCAGCCAGTTCTCTCACAGTTTTGTAAGTTTTATTTGATTTTCATGTCAGGAAATATGTGCTACTGGTGCTATTTCACTGGAAAATCTAATTTGAAAGTAATTATGCCCTTAATTTTATATGAAAGCAGTGAAAGACACCCTACTTACCCAACTAGTACTCCATCCTAGTTGCCTGATGATAAAACTTAAAGGGGCTACATGTATGTTGCAAGGTGAGACTGCACACTGCAAATACATTGTATGCCTACTCTCCCGCATTATTTTTCAAGTTGAATTACTCAATGCACATGTGGCAGGTTTGCCCCTTTAATAATAATTTATTAATTTCTAATTGATTGTTTCATTGGCTATAAATGCATGCACAGTGGTATAATGATTAGTGAAGAGTACAGTGTACTTGTTCCTCATGGATGACTTCCTGTAAGAATCTTCTATTAGTTTACCATCACCTTTCCACCTCAGCCCTAGAGATTTAAGATGCTGCTCTTCAGTGTTATTACACACATTTTCTCCCAATTAGCAGACCATGGGATGCCATGTGGGTAATGATGCAAACACTTACCTCTGCCATTTTCTTTTTTCTTTTGGGAGGGGGGTGGGGGCTGTTTTGTGCCATGTAATGCATATTGATGTATGATGCTTTACGATAAATACTTACATGTGCTGCATTGATGTGAAGAAGTAACCATGGGGGAAAATATTCTTTTTGTAGACAAGAAAAACATTCTTGACCTTTCCTCTCTGTGACAGTTGTAAACAGCGTCTTATAAAGGGATTCAGGTAAAGCCTAGTGTTTGTTCTTCATTGCACCTTTCATTAGCACTTAAATTTGCAGAATCAGAACCTAGCTTGAGCTCTAATAAACCAGCTAAGAATACAAGTGTTGGTGGTCAATGATGCATTCATTGGACAACAGGATTTGAAACAGATACAGACAAAATGGATTGAAATCCACAAATCACAGCATTTAAACATGGTCTTTAGAGCTTAAATGGAAGGCAGGCTACATGTGCAATGTAGCTGAGTGGGCGGAAGCATTGATTCGCAACTTAGAGTTGCCTTCCATTCATTTCTGATCCCTAGATACAGGCTGTAGGTTTGTTTCATGTTTAGTTTGTATTATTTCTTTCAAGAGCTTGATGCTTCCCCAATTAGCATTACAGATTGAGACTTAAAAATGTAAAAGTTGCTGTTATCATAGTCATTAAAAGTTAAACAGAACTTGCAGACTTTTGTTTAACTGACAAACCCACTTTGATACCAAATGGTCATAGAAAATGTCATCAAATTAATGGAGGCAATGCTGACTTATGCCATTCAGCAGTCAAGAGAATTTGTTTTACACTCTGCCTTATCAGGTTTTCTTTGTTGATGGTTTTTAATTTTTATTTGTCAGATGCCAGACTTGTGGTTACAAATTTCATCAGCATTGTGCTGCAGATGTCCCTCCAATTTGCAACCCAGCTGTAGTAGGGTAAGTTCTTCATTTCTACATCACACAAATTTTGCTACAGTGTAACTGCTGTAAACATGTTGTTTCTTATTTGTTTTGTTTCTTACATGTAAAGGCTTGAATTCAGGTCTTTAAATCACCAAATGCACTGTACTGTAAGTGGACAACATAGTTTCTGACATGACAAATTTCATTTGTGTGCAGAACAGAGAAGCTCAATTATCTAGTACATGTGGAGATTGTGTGGATGAACCCATTTTGCCTGTTGTTTTCATTCTCTGAAAGATGAGAAAAACATTCTCAGTTGTTGATTGCTAAAATGCTTGAGAGTTCTGTCATCCTATACAGGCCTGAATTTTTTTCAGACCTTTGCTTTACAACTGCTGAAGTTGTGTTCGTAACTGCAACCATAATATTATAATAACTTGACTTTAGTTACAATTATTTACATCATAACCCTTTACGCGTAGATTTGCTCTTCTGGTCGAGAAGGGACAGAACATGTCAATAGTGGTCATGTTTTTAATTCAGTTACATGTGTTGTGAGTGGCTCCCTTGCCCCAAGAAATCCACGACAATTCTCTTTTGGTTAACCACGTTCCTGTAATCTCTAGGTTCTCACAACTCACATGTCCGCATCTATTCCCTCAAACAACCACATACATGTAGTAATCTGATCTTGTTTTAACAAAATATGGAAAACTGATATTGTGAAATCTATCATGTGGTAACATCCATCACACATTAACTTAACAAGTTTTAACAAATGTAGTGCTCAATACATGTAAGTACACTGGTTTCCGACACATGCCCCGCTTTAACAAGGTTTAGCAAAAAGGATAAATTTGAAGCTGGTGAAACTGAAAGGATGATGGGATGGGAGGGATGTATAGAACAAAGCACTTACATTTAGGGTGGGGTAAAGGTGTTTTAGGGTGGGGAGGGTGCAGTTGGAGTATAAAATATACAGAGCAATTAAAATTTGTAGCATTCACTTTAGAAATAACCCCAGCATACTGCTTGCTCTTGTTTAGGGAAGAAGATCTTGATATATGTTGGATTGATAAGATTCTGGAAAAGTGGGATAAGCTGAAATTGTTAGTTTTGATTGTCTTTCTCTCTTTCAAGAATGCAATATGGACATTTCTAGTCTGACACCCTCTTAAACTCAGATGAAGAGTTAAAGTTTGATTGTACAGAATGATTCACAGAGTACATGTAGCTAGACTTCTATATACACTGGAGACAATTCAGAGTCTCCATACAATAAATTGAAAAAAGGAAAAACAAACTTAGGTATTCGCACTGCATACAACACAGACATTGGAGATAAGCTAAATCTAGATTGTAACCTGTTTAGTCTCATGAATTGTGTTTCAAACATGACCTTTTGAGACTGTTTTGTTGTTATTTTTAGTGGAGTAAGTTCCACTACAAATTTACATGTAGCATCTGGCTTAACTGTCACAAATAAAAAGCATAAATTATGCATAAAATTATTGATAATTTTACACAGTTACATGTATGTATACCTTACTATTATCATGTTTTATCTGAGAATGCAATATTTCAAATGTTTTTGTTAAAACAGGTTGGCTTAATAATAATAAATGTAAACTGCAAAAGCAGTTTTATTAGCCCCAAAGGCAATTTCTAGTTTGCATGATAGAAGTGAGAATTGAAAAAGCACTAGACAAGTCATGTAAATGATGGGGATTTAGGGGGCCTGTTTATATGAGGTAACTCATTCTGGAACAGGTTTCACCACAAGACAAGTTTCATATGGGTGGCTGATTATTTACCTCTTGGTGTTCACGTTCATCCTGGGCTTACATGTAAATTTGCTTATCCCAGACAACAGCACAAGGATAGGATGACACTTCATGCTGGAGTGAAGTGTGATAAAAAATTCCATGTAAACACTCTTTCTGTGTTGAAAAGTAAGATTTTCATAAGCAAAAATGTCATTCTTGGGTAACTACAGCTGTATTTACATACCTCCTGGAATGAAACTACACATGAGAACAACAATTCAAATTGCCCTGGGATGAACTCATTTTAGCTTTCACTCAAACAGTGCCTTACATTATTCTGACAATGTGGTTTTTCTTTAGTTTACTTTCAGAATTTGGTCCAGATGCTTTCATGGCAGATGACCAGAACTCTGAAATATCAGGGAGCGAATCATTTGCCATATCAAGAGAACGTTCAATTTCGGCACCAGATGTGTACAGGAGCAGAATAATTAGCGGCCATACTCCATTGGTCAGTGCATAGTGTATTTGGCTGTAGAACAGGTCTTGCTAATAATATTTAATGATTACTGCTAAGGGATTGGGGTGCAGTGATGAAGTGAATTGAGGTATTTGCAACAAGGCTTTGCCTCCATTGAGCGCTCAAGGGAGCAGAAGCCCACTGTATTATTGCAATTCAATCAAGTTACTTGAAGTAAGGTGTGTATTGGTTGTTCATTTGACAGGAGCCGTTTGTTCCACAGTTTGGTAAGGAAAATGGCTGCAAAGTATCGGGTAAGTTTAAGTTGGAAGAATTGCCTTGTGACATTAATTTTCTTCAGTGAACTTAAGTTTGAATATTACATGTAAGTTTTTGCTGTTTATTTCTGCTTTGCTGTATGTATACATGTACAATAGATTGTTTCCCAAATGTGACCCTCCATGGGAAAGCAGTGTGAACGCACACACACGGCACATTCGCATGTTGAAACAAAAGTAGCACGACTCAACATGTTCGGTGCACCTTACTACCCTACCGCATTAAAGTTGAAGACTTTGTTTTCCATACATGCTAAAGACAAAAGAGCGTGCAACAAGCTTTGTGTGTGCTTTGGCTCAAACATGTTTACCATGTCAACTTCTAACATGCTGAACATTAGTACTATATTTGAGCGCACATGGCATGAGTTAACTGGCTTCCTTAAGAGTTATTGTGCAGCCAAGGAGCCATTTCTCAATGGGACCCAAAACAGCAAAACAAACCCTCGAAACAAAACAACTGAAGTTGCTGAAACTCAAACTATAGAATAACCATGACAACAAAACTAAACCGCTGAAACGAAATGACCAAAACTGCCCTCTGTGGAGGGTCACAAAATTTAATGGTAATATTTTTGTGCATAATTCATAAAGTTTTGCCTTGCATCAAAACCAAAAGCTGACAATGTGTACAGTGTACATGTATTTCTGCAATAATTCCTGGTCTATGAACCAAACCTAATTTTTATTTTTTAAGTGAAGCCATGAAATTTAGCCAGTTCCAATAACGATAATGTTTTAAATGACTTTGTATAAGTAAATATGTGTAGGTGTAGTCTGTGTTACTTGTATCTTTGATTTCCATTTCTACAGGTGTGGAATCAAGCAAGTTACTCCAAAGAAGACACAGTAGGACATCAAGTGTTGGCACTGCTAATCCAAGGCTGTATGAAAACAAGAACTCGCTTGTCCCAAATAACGTATACCCTAGCAAAATAGAACACCCTCATGCCAAGTCTGTTCCCAATGGAACTGTCATTTGTGAGAGACCTTCCAGCCCACAAAAACCCAAGAGAATGGTGAGTTGCACATCATCATCATCATCATCATCCCCACCCCGCCCACCCGGGAACATAGGGTGACTGTTGTTTTCCATGATCAACTGAGACTATTCTAGGTTATTCTTAGTTTTTATAGGTAAAACCAAATAAAAGATGTTTGCAAGCATAAAGTAATAACATTAAAAAACAACAGAGTTAAACCACAGGTATAGGGAAACACCTTAGAACAATTTCCAGCTCAGTGGTACTTGCCAGAACAAGGTAATTGCAAAATTAATTTTCCAAAAATTACACCACTTAAGGTGTGTTTCTTTGGGAGAATCCAAGATCAGATTTTTGGACTAAGATCATGTGGAGTATTTAATTACCAAAGAAATGAATAATCCAAAAACGGATTTTTTTCCTTGACAACGCACTCAGCATGAGTCGGCAGTTGTTTTGATAATGGCGGCAAGCCAGTATTTATTTTTTGGAAGAGTTCCCCATGGATGATTTACCACAGTAACAGCTCCTTCTAGGACCAGAAGATGAAGCAGCAGCATTGATCGGATGGTAAAGACGAAGAGTTCTGCAAATTAAAGAAATCAAAAGATCTGTTGCATTATTTACCTCTCGTGAACTTGTGAAGGAACAAGTGTGGCAATGAATGTCTGCTATTTGCATTTGAAATCTGTCTAGCATTGGCAAAATTTGTGTAGCTTGAAATATCTCCTAATTATTCATGATTTTCTTTGAACTTTTAAGTCAATTCTACAACGAAAGTGGTATTGAAAACCTATCTTGATTGTTAACCATGTTTGGTGGACTTTTCATGAGAAAACAGCTTGCCAAATATACCTTTTTCGGATCCATTCTCCCAAGAAATGCATGGATCATGAATCCTAAAAATCCAGATTTAGATTGTATCTAATGAGTCCACTCGGAGTGTGGATTCTTCAGATTCATGATCTATTTTTGGATTCTAGTTAAAAAAAAAAAAAAAAAAAAAAATGCAAAATCCGTTTTTGGATCTAAGAATCCAGATTTGGATTTTCCCAAAGAAATGCACCCTTAGTATTGTATGCATTATAGCTGCTGTGAAAGTTGGGTATAGAAATAAAGCCGATCATGCAATGAGTATTCCTAATTTTGCTTCAGGTTTGTTGCAATGACACTTTTACATTAATATTGTACACCTCATGAAATTTGAAAAGAAAAGTGGAAATAATGGTTTATTAAAAATATTAAGAATTCCTGTTCTTTGGGCTGCCATGATATGTTAAACCTATGTATCAGCTTGATATAGACTATACTTGTGGCGATTGCTGGTTTCCATGTGATGTTGTCAAAAAGGCTCTTCTTTTAAAATTTTCTAAACACCAGTGAAACAAATCACCAACTTTTGGTCATTTTATGCTCACTTCCAAGTATGACACTTTGTAATTTGATCTGGTATATTTGATGTGCAGACTTTTATGGCAGCCACTCTTGCCTTTCAGAGGGGCACCAGAATGGCTGACCCATATGCTACGTCATGTATTTTTTGGAGAATTCTTATTTTGCACCATGACTTTGTTCTGAAGTGTACTAAGGAGACAGAATTTATGGTGCTGAGCTATATTAGTGCCCTTCACAAGGACACCAACATAAGGGACCCATGCACTAAGTCCTACACCTTTTTATTTTTCAGAAAATTATTCACACCATAACTGTGTTCAGAAGATTACTATAGAGACATAAGTTTGTTTAACCTAGGATATAGATCCAGTTTCTGAATCTTATGACTGGAAACTTATTTGTCATGTTTGATGAAGACCAAGAATGATGAGCAACAGGCCTAAAAATCAAGCAGACAAACAAATCCACCATGCGCGACCATTATCTCCAACTTTTGAACTTTTTTGAACTTTGAACTTTGATTGTCACATATAAAATTACAAATCTTATCTTTTTTACAGTTGACCCGCAAATAGTAAATCTAATCTAGGCTGGTCAACTGTGTACAATACCTCTACTACATAATTTTTACCATTATATATTTGCTCATTTTTTCCTAAATCCCAAGCAATAGAACGCGGTGTGCTCTTTTTTCAACACTTTTACATCCATCATTCTATATTTGAACTTACGAAAGGTACAGTGTATTGTAGAGGTATGCAACTATTTAACTGGCACTCCCAGCTAAAACTTAACGGAGCTCTGCCGTAGCGTCCTGACACCACGACAACCTTCTTGCCAAAATTATGTGTTAAGATTTTTTGGTACACAGAGTTGCTGTTACATTCCCCTTTCTTGGAGATTCTGCTAGGTTTGAAAAAATTGACAAAGATAAATGATATTGAAATAACAATTTGATAATAATAATAATTGTTATCATTTTACTTCAGAATCAGCGTATGAGAACAAACTCTACAGATGACTGGGAGATCCCAGAAGGAGAAGTACATCGCGGTCCACGGATAGGATCAGGATCTTACGGGACAGTGTACAGAGGCACATGGCATGGTATGGAGAGCTGGGCTTCATTAGAAGCCGGCAACAGGCGAAAACCGCTGCCTGCTGTGTCAGAATTAATTTTACGTTTCACCGCCAACTACTTTGTCAAGATTTTCACTCAAATGATTAAAAGAAATTCATCGGGTCACCATCTACTTTGGTTACAGTGTAGCTTAGACAGCTACCGGTATTTCAAAAATTATTGAAATACATGTAGTGATGCAGTGTGTTGAGTGGTATAAGGGGAATATCCCATCAGTGATTTGTACTACCCCAATGCAGGATGGGAAGGGTGGGTGGACTTTTGATGTAACAGCTTTCCTGCATATTTTAGGTTTCATTTTCTGTGGTGTGGTATAAATGCCTTTATACCATACAATGAATACAGTAAACCATTTCTTACAACTACTCAGAGTAGAGGAAAGCCTTTCTATATCAGTTGGGATTTTGCTCAACCATTCTTTCCTGCATCCCTTCCTGCATAATTATGATGAATGGCTTTTCTGTGGCATGGTATTAACCCTCTAACCCTTAAGACTGATCAGTGTTTAATTTCTCCTAATAGTAACACTGCTCAACCAAACATAAAGGTTGTGAGAAAAAAGTAAATGATCAACAAGTACACTGTAACAAAGGTCGTGATTGTTTAACAAATTCTCCTCATCATTACCATAGAAAATGTATAGAGAACAGTGTGGAGAGTATTCATACTGTTATTAGGGTTTATGAAAAGCTTTCTTGCCTCTATATTCCTCTTTTATAATACATCAAATATTTTTGATAGCATGTGATTGGTTTAAACACATCATGTGACTGAATTTTCCCCAGATAAAACTGGGGAATATCCAGTGATATTTCCCAAATGCGTGTTGAGAAAAATATTTGAAGGAGAATAAACACAATAGCCTCTATTTGGCTTTAAAAATATGCTCGGATATTTGTCATTGGACATTATCTGTTCCAAGAAGTAAACAGTTTGCTCTCAGAAAACTGTGAGCTCTGAGCACATTTTCGTGCCAAATGGAGACTACTGTTTTTTTCACTGTGTATTTTTCGTATTGTACAGTACATGATATTCATGAAAGTACAGTACTTGTAAATACTGAGAAGAGGACTTCTTGGTTGGAGTTCTTGTTTCTCCAACAGGCTGAATTTTTCACTGTAAGGTTAAGAAAACAAAATGACACTTTCTTCTTGTTATTGTGTGACACCATTATTATCTCTTGATGCATTAGGTGCTGTGGCTATTAAAACATTAAATGTTTCTGAGCCCAGTCCTCAACAGTTGCAGGGATTTAAAAACGAAGTTGCTGTATTAAGGTGAGTGGGAGTGGTCTGGTACTGGACATGTAACATTCCAGAGATAAAAGGGTCCTGTACCTGTCTGTGTTACAGTAAGGTACTAAATGTAACTGTTTTCAGTTTCATGTTCAATTTAATCATCCAGATGTTTATTTTTAGTTTTCAATTTGAGTTAACATCCCTTTCTAGCCACAAGTTAATCTGTATTCAGGCCCCCCGTAAAAAAATACTGCAGGATTGCAGGGTAGCCACAGGTTTTTATTAATACCTAAGCCTTCTTTAAATTTTGGTAATTGGTCAAGATGAAGGTGTTTTAAAGGACATCAAGATAAAAGAGAGGAAACCAGTTTATTGTTTAGCTACAGTATCATTGGTTAGTGCAGTTTTGGAATTCTTTAATTGTTTACTTGTAAGGATTCTTAGAGTAATGTACTAATTCTATCCTCTTTTCTGTGATAGAAAAACACGGCATGTAAACATTCTGTTATTCATGGGCTGCATGGCAAAACCAGAGCTGGCAATAGTCACCCAGTGGTGTGAAGGCTCAAGCTTGTATCGCCATCTTCATGTCACAGAAAGCAGATTTGAGGTTCTGCAGCTGTTGAACATTGCAAGACAAACTGCACAAGGAATGGAGTAAGACACAAAAATTGTTTTGTTCACTGTTGTAAGCACTCCAATCTCGCTGTATTCTCTGTTTATTACACCAGCAAGTTAGAACGTTTTATTCTGCATTGAATTCAGGGCACTGATAGATTTATTGGTTTGAATGCCTCCTGAAGAAGTCATCTATACTATGGTCAAGGAAGAGAGACAAAAGATCACTGTTATAGAAGCCATATCCGACTAGGGTTTGTCAGGGTGCACGTGCCTGTTTATCAAAGCAAGAAATATCCTCCCAGGGGGGTTACAGGTGGGAGGGTGGGGGGTGGTGTGGGTACAGAACTAATAGGTTCAACCCTTTACATCCTGATCCCATTAGTGACCACCATCTAACTTCTCCTTATCCTATCACCAGTTTATCAATAATATAGGGTATGAGAATATAGGAAATGATCACCAGGGATCGGTTGAGTTGATGTTTATACAAATTCTCCACACATGTAACATCTAAAATATGTGAAAACTGTAGGGAGAATAAACATTTTGATGTTTTGAAATTCTCCACAAATGTAACATCTAAAATATGTGAGAACTGTAGGGGGAATAAACATGTTGATGTTGATTATCAAGGGTTAAGTTTTACATGAACAGTGTACTCCTTTGACCAAAGTTGATTATGTTTGTGAGAGTCATCCCAATTATACAAACTGCCATGTTTCGTGTTCTCCGCAGTTATCTTCATGCGAAGAACATAATCCACAGAGATCTCAAGTCAAACAGTATCCTTTAACAATATTAAATAAATGTAGTTTTGCTTTTTGGTGGTATGGCAACACCTCTTATGTCCAAAATTGTACTTATCGTACACCAAGGATGTTAGTTCCCTTGTTACTGGGGCTTCCACGGGAAATTTAAAAGAACTGCTTCACAGCCGCCTATAACATTGACTGCTTTCAACCTGTGGCTTAACTAGTTGGCGAAATGTTTACCCATTTTTTAAGAGCTGTTTTTTTGTCTTGTTGCAAGTAACTGCTATGAACCCTGAACTTTGTTCAGATATTTTTCTCCAGGAGGACTTGACAGTGAAAATAGGAGATTTTGGTTTGGCAGCTATTAAGTCACGGTGGAGCGGAAATCAGAATTTTGAACAGCCATCCGGTTCGATACTGTGGATGGTAAGTTAAGGAAGTTTGTTTCATGAACATGCCTTAAATGCCTTTTTCTTTTAGTGACAAAACTACCAGTTCCCAGCTTGCTTGACGGTCAATGCGGCTCAGTTTTTGAAGGACATAGTACGTAAACTTCTCGATATTTCGTGGTTCGAAGCCCGCTCAATCCTGGAGTTTTTCGCCGAAGATTTTCTGTGGCATCGAAAGATACCTTTTACTGTTTCTTATTGAATGCGAATTGTGTTAAGTGCAGAAAAAATAATCGCCTTCTGTAGAAAAATCTCTCGAAGTCTTCCAGTGTTTCCGGAAATACAGGGTGTCAAACTGTTGGCCTTACAAAATCGGACAAAGAATTCTCGACCACTAGTACGGAAGTCTTCAAGATAAAAGGAAATGAATCTCTGGTGTATGGGTGAATATTCGTGGACTGCAGTCATTGATTACTTACGTTTTGTTTGATTTACGCAGGCGCCCGAAGTTGTCCGAGTGCAGGATCCGAATTGGATTACTTACGTTTTGTTTGATTTACGCAGGCGCCCGAAGTTGTCCGAATGCAGGATACGAATTTGATTACTTACGTTTTGTTTGATTTACGCAGGCGCCCGAAGTTGTCCGAATGCAGGATCCGAATCCTTACTCGTTTCGCTCTGATATCTATGCTTATGGCATTGTGTTGTATGAACTACAAACAAGTTCACTTCCTTACGCGCACGTGGGCAACAAAGATCAGGTGTGGCTTCCTAGTACTTGGAACATGCGTGTGTGTGCGTATTATTTTTGTGTCAGCAGGGATTGGTTGTTCGAAAGCCGATTAACTTTATCCAGAATTAATCATGTAAACGTCGATTTCAGTTTTGTTGACCCTTAGTTGAAAGTTTCTTTCGATGCTTTTTGTTTTTCAGGGTTGAAATCCTCAAATCCAAAAGTTTGCACAATATCAGCGTTGAACAACTTTGGGGATCAGAAAAACTCTTTGTTTGATTTTCAATCTTGGATTAGCGTTAATCGGCTTTTGAACAACCGTGCCCAGATGTATTGATGTCACGTCACGTCACATCACGTCACGTTACCTCACACAAACTTGACGTGACGTCGCGCGTGTTGTTATTCCAGACGCAAAATACAAATGCTGTGTTGGCAGTTTTTGTGTAACTTGTTTTGTGCTTTTTCTGTAGATTCTTTACATGGTTGGTCGAGGTTTTCTTAGGCCAGACTTGAATAAGCTTCGGTCTGACATACCCAAGAATTTCAAAAAATTACTGGTAGACTGTATAAAGTTCAGTTGGGACGACCGCCCGCTCTTCATGAAGGTACGTGAGGATTTATCTTGTTGTACGTCATCTTAGAACTCTTTTAATGAATACTCCAGTGCGACTTGAGTGGTTTGCCTTGTTCAGTCTTTACGCTGTGATACCTGGAGAGTGGTTTCCATATGATCGCAACGATCGCTGACCTTAAAGCGATCTAAGCGATCGTAGCGATAATATGGAAACCAGCCTCTACCTTACCGGTCCCTTATGGAATTTTTTTAATATGCTCGTTTTGCATCCATTGTTGGTGCTTGTAGGAATAACGTGCTAGTTTGATCAAATTTAGTCAGTGAAACTTGATTCTTTGGTCAGAAACAATCTGCATACGAACGGTTTTTGTGCCTTTGTAGTTTTGCGTTTGTCTAATCCGAAAGTCTTCACCCAAACATTAGGTGATGCTCAATGTTAGTCAATCCAAATTCAGTTTTTCATCGTCATTTGAACCATTTTTTACAAATTCTATTTTCAATGTCCCACAGTCCATTGACCTACTCACTCCAGGACTTCAGAACGTGAAATGTTGTCCTTATTTGTTCTCTGTTTGGGTTGGAACCTCTGTTTGGTTTGAGTTGAGCGCAAGCAAACTTGCTCCTTCCAACGAAGTAGTCATTGTTTGTTGCTTGTTAATGATAGAGAGCAGAACCAGGGTTTTCAACCGTCTTGTAAAGTAGCGGACATACTTCTGAAAGCACCGGACGTGAATGTTTTCTTGGCGCCGAAAGGCGCCTCGCGAGCGCGGAAGGCGCAAGTACCTAGGGGCGTCTGGGGGTATGGTTCCCCAGGAAATTTTTAAAATAGAATACTCAGAAACGCCATTTCCAGCGTTTCTGGAACCAAGGAAACAGTTTCCTAGGCAATGCTGGCGTTTAAATGAAGAGGGGAAACCAATAAAATATCCCGCCGCTCAATAAGCAAAGAAAAAAGAGTTATATGGCCGTTTTGAAGAATGTAATTGATTATTCTGTTATCCTCTAGTCAGTATGTTCATGAGATGCCTTAGTAAGAAAAATATATAATACAGTAGTAAAAAAAATCGCTAATATTGATCTCAAAGTACCGGACGTGGAATGGCAAACGACCGGACGAAACGTCCGGCCTCCGGCCTCAAATGAAAACCCTGCAGAACTGCTGCGAAACGACGACCACAAGATCAAATATTGGTTTTGGGGGATAGGGGAAAACCGGAGTACCCGGAGAAAAACCTCTCGGAGCAGAGTAGAGAACCAACAAGCTCAGCCCACTTATGACGCCTAGTGCGGGAATCGAACCCGGGACAGATTGGTGGAAGGCGAGTGCTCTCACCACTGCGCCAACCCTGCTCCCCCCTAGATTTAGTTGTGTGGCCGTCCTGTGACCAGCAATCATGGATATTCCCCCTTATGATCCATCAAAGATTTTCGCTCGCACGGGATTGGTCTAAACGCATCACGTGACTGAATTTCCCCCAGCTAAAACTGGGGAATATTCGGTGATATTCCCCAAATGCGCGTTGCGAAAAATATTTGAAGGATCATAAAGACAATGGCCCCCATCTGGCTTTGTAAAATATGCTCGGATATTTGTCCTTGGACATTATCAGTTCCTCGAAGCTCACAGTTTTCCTCGAGCTTCGCTCGTGGAAAACTGTTCGCTTCTCGGAACAGTTAATGTCCGCGAACAGATATCCGAGCATATACAAGTGGTGGAACAGAGAATTAACTCTGAAATATAAATTAGAGTGCTAAGGGAAACTCATGAAAAACCCACTGGGCGTTAGCCCTAGTAAAGGGTAGCAGGGAACCACACGAGGTTTCTCTTCGCCGCGATTCACCACCTTAATCGTCCCCGACTTTCTCTGTCCGACCTCGTAGCCTAGTCGGCAGAGCAACGGTAGATCTAATCCGGAGGTCGTGGGTTCGATTCCCACCGAGGAATAAGAATTTTTTCTTTGCCTCGTGTGGTTCCCTGATACCCTTTTCTAGGGCTAACGCCCACTGGGTTTTTCATGGCTTTCTCTTAGCACTTTAATTTACACTTCAGAGTTAATTCTCTGTTCCTCCACTTGTATGTGTTTATAGTGCTACGCGGCACAACATAGATATCCGAGCATGTTTTCGCGCCAATTGGAGACTACTGTTTATATGACGTTTAATCTCACAAGAGCAGTTTGCTATACTCTTACATCAGCTGTCCTCTTGTGTAAACTCATTATTATGGAGTACTGTTTCGGGCAGTCCAACGGAGGATAGATGGCTTGAAACCATTCACGCGGAGGCTAAAACTGAACTACTTCTAATTCGCAGGTTCTTGCTTCGTTGGAGTCCCTCATTCGATCGTTGCCGAAGATTCACCGAAGTGCATCCGAACCATACTCGTTAAATCGTGCGGGAAAAATGATGTCAGAAGTAGGGTTCTTCGGTGCTCCGCCCGAGACGCCCATCAATCCTTTTGGTGCTTATCCAAAGTTTTTCACAGCAGTAGCAGGATACTGAATAAGACCAGTTAGGCAGTAATCTCTGCCATATATGGTTGGAAGACTTTGGGACACGCCAAACAACACGTGACATCTAGCGGATGGTTACTCACAGCCGTGTGTTCATTGTTTACCAGATGTAATTACCATGACCAGACAATCTAGAAGAGTTTAAACCTCTAGACAGGAATAAAATGGCTGTTCATGACAAAATAGGCCGTTGCTGGAAACGTCTGATTTTTAGGTCAGTAGATTTGACAATAATCGTAGACTCCGCATGAAGTTTGACAGCATACGTCGTGAAGAAGAGTAGACTTATGGCGCCCTTACTGCCTTCAGCGTACTTATTTTATAAATCTGTCGCATGGACAATGACAGGAAAATATCAGAAATAAAGAGGATGAAAACTGGCATTATTCAGGTTGCCGTCATCAAATGTGTCACGGACAACTGATTCCAGGAAAAATGTTTCACGGAGCAAATTTACACGCCGGTAATTTAACTTATTTTAAAGCGTGTAAAGTGAATAATTAGTCAATACGAGAGAATTCATGCATTTCATTTCATGTTTCATGGTTGAGAATGATGAAAAGAGTGTTAAACTGTTCACAGAATAATAGAATTTTTCAGTGTTTCTTGTAACAAGTATAAGAGTCCAGGGCGATGCCTGGGCAGACTGGACGGAAAGAAGGAGAAATGAACAAAACGAAACTTAGCGTAGAGTTTAGTGCTGCTGCCCTTCCTTAGGGGTTTGGAGTATTTGTCGCCCTTTGTACAGAAATAAGGAAAGTCAGTTAGTAGTAGGGTGTTCGCGCGTAAGCGAATGCTTTTTCAATGCGAGAACGTTCGGGATACTGTCAGTATGGTGGTAAAGATGTTGGGTGTCTGTTGCACTAGTGGTGTGAAAATTCGAACCGTGTAATTTCCCGGGGTAATTTGTGCATTCTACGTAGTTTTTCGGAGAAACGGAAGTATACTTCCATGCTATACTTAGCCTGCGTGGCAGGCGTCCGGAGTGGAGGGAAACTGGGGAGAGGAGGAAGGGAAGGGAGGAACGCCTACAATGACGCCGCTGTTATTCCTTTCCCTCCCTGCTCGCGGGCCGAAATTTCCCTCTTCCCCTCCTCTTCGGACGCCTGTCACACAAGCTATGTTATAAATCAATTTTTATCTCTTGTGAGTTCCTGTAAGCACTTCACGTGTCGCTTTTTAATCCCTTGTATGTGAGACATTTTTGTAGTATTTCACGTTGTTGCATGGTGTTGTATAACTCCTTGTTTGACCAATCATATAAGGCGTAACTGTGGTTGTACAAATATTCGGTATGCAATTTAAATGCAAAGACCTCTGCTTAACATGGGCACTTGACACGGACGGTAACGAGTCACTTGCTGTGTCGTGCTTTGGCAAAAAGTATGACTGCAGGGGCGTTTGCAGGTAAATAAATACCATATTTTAAAGAAATGTCATATTTGTGTAAAATTTTGCAGACGAGGCTTTTAAATGAAATTTGCTGGTGGTGGAAAGCATCGTCTCTTAACTTATAAAAAAATTGTATATTTTAAATATTTAACGACACTGTAAATGAAACAGTAGCATGAAAGTATATTAAAGTTGGACTATCTAGAGCGTGGCATCTTAGTTTTAGAGGGGAAGTCTGGTGTTACGTCGAAGTGGAAGTGGTGCATGAGAAGTGAATTGTGGTTAGATCCAGTCCTAAGACGTTATTTGACTGGATCTACCCACAATTCATTTGGAACTCACTGATCATTAGCAAAATGGTGCCCTTTGGCATTCTGGTCGCAGGGGGAAGAAAACAAAAATCAACGCGGCTGAAAAGAGAATCTTGGCTTAGAAATCACAGTAGTTGCAGTGCGGGCTATCATGGCCTTCTGTCAACAGGGAAAGTAAAGTTCAGGGATTTAGGTTATCGGAAGTATAAACAAGAAACTTAACTAAACTAACATGGACTCTCCTTTCCAAACCAAAAGTAAAATTTCCTGACTTTTCAACGACTTTCAGGTTAAGCTTAAATTTGCAATAGTACATCCAGGTGCTGACGGACGTGTTAAAACCAACCTTCGGATATAATTAAGCAAGAGACCTCATTTTTTTATGAGTTCGCGCCTCCTGTTCGTGATTTACAAGCTTTTCTCGTGTTTGTTTCAACATCCCGCGTGGGTTATTACGCAATAGAAATGCGGTCTATTGCTTTTATAGAATAATTGTAAGTACAGTCGAACCTCTCCCTAACTGCCACTTTAGGGACAGAGGAAAGTGGAGAGGTGGGGTGTAATGTGACACCTGTTTTTTTTTGGAGGGGGAGGGGTGGGGGAAGGAGGAAATTCTTATTTTTTTAAAAATGTTGATTGTCGCATATAAATATGCAACACAATCAAAAGACATAATTATCGATAGAACAGAAACCAAATTTTATGTTCAGAAGAAAAATGTTGACAAAACACACCGAGGTAAAAGTACGTACACCAGTTTGCATCAGCTTCGCTTATATCGTTTACATCAGGTACTTTGAGCAGCTCATATCTGGCCTCGTTCCTCCTGGCATTCAACATGACCTTTTGCAATAAAAATAGGGGTTTTGTATACATTGTCGTTGATTTACTGGTTGTTGTCGAGCGGTTACTTTGGCACTGGAGTTGGGACGCGCTTGAGTGGCCGTTGCCGCTGTGGAGAGAGTTAATTTGGAAGGACCTCGAGAATTTCGTTGAGACAACTCGTTGAGAATCTCGTTGAGAATTTCGTTAAGGTCAAAGGCAAGGGGCATATGAGCAGGGGAATATATCACGCATTGAGTCAACTGAACATTAAGCGTTGGTTTTTACTCTTTCCTCGTACTAAACCTGACTAAAGACGTTGTTTGAATAGAAATGAAATACATGTAAACGCCGGTTCCCACCTCTCCAGCTAACTCGAATCTTTTCTGGTTTCCCTTGAAGGTTCCGAATTATCGGAAGTCAACTGCATTGTAAGTTTTCTTTATAACCACTTGAGATGTTTCTCAGTTATTGTACAAAAGAGCTAGTAATGAGAGCTGGTCCTGTGCCATATTTTTATAAATTCCCCTTCTAGTTGCACTGCTCTGTCATTTTAAGAAAGTGATCTGTAGCAAGCTTAGGCTGTGTTCATACTTGGTGCCCGGGCAAGGTGTCCGTGTACGGTACTCACTAGGCACTAATGTAAACAAACCCTTTTTGTGTGGCTTACGCAATGTGTAAACCACTCAATGTCATGATTATGAAGTGGCTCGGTAAATATCCTCCACTTTCACACTGAGGTGAATAATTGGTTTAGTATATACCACACAAGCTGAATAACTAGCGTTTATTCAAATAATGTCCTCTTCGGAAACCAACGCAGGAGGCCGTTATGTTTCTCTTCGGCTACCGCTACTCAGAGGTGAATAGTACTTTGCTAATCACCTCCTGAGTTAACCAATCAGAACGCGCGAAAAGCACTATTCACTTGTGTGGTATATACTAATCCAAGGTATTTATTCCGGGAGGCTGGGATTTGTTACGGTGAACAGAGCGTTTGTCACGTGGTTTATGGGAGCTTCGGGCCCTGGGAACGAGGTCGAGGATAGGCTCCAGTCTACACTCGGCTATGTTACATAAGCGTAAGGCTTGTGAGATGTGGCTTGGAGTGACAAGAATACCTCACAAATTAACAAGGCCGAAACAGCTGTCCATGGCTGCTAATGCTCAGGCTCAAACTTTATTTGGTAGATTTAAGGGGTAATGCCCTCTACCACGTGGCCTTAGTGCCCAATGAGTGGCTTTCAGCTTACCTAGACACATTAAGCCTCGTCAGCATGGAATAGCTAATTCAGGGGTGAGAAATTGCCCTCAATGCGTGAGATCTACGTCTTTGGTCCGCAGGCGCGAGACTCACGCATAATGCGTGAGAGTTGGCAGGTATATAGGCACTATGCTGGCACTTTGTAAGAGTGAGTGTAAGTAGTTCTAACTTTCGGAAAGTGCTCGGGATTTGACGTATACAGCCGGCACCGTCGCCGTTTCTTAAACTCCCTAATGATTTCTTTTCAACGGCCAAGGAAGGTGATATCGGATATCGGATTTATTGAATTCAAGGGCCAGAGAAGCCAATGTTTTTCCCGGGCCGGAGCTAATGAATTGAGCGTAAACGATGTGATCTAGTTTGGCTTCGCTTGTGGACGGTAAACAACAGAGATTATGACGCCATGTTGGAGGTTTTCACACACAAGACTAATTGCGCAAATGGTGCATTGCACACCCTAACATCCTCATCCTTTTGTTTTGTTTTTTTGAAGAAAAAGAAAATAAAAGGAGAAAAACAGAAACAATAACAAGAAGAATGGAACTTCTTATGACCACAGTAGGCGAAGTCACAGTCCTAAGCTGTGCAACAAAGAGACAAAACGTAATCAAATTAAACAATGCGGTCTGATAGTGTACAGTGTCATAGCAACATGGTGGGTTCCTCAGTGGCTGTTGGGTAGTCACAAGTCTAGGCGAACGACCGGTGTTGACAAACGTCATGACCGGGTCATAGTTGGTTTCACTTCCTGACGGGCAGGCGCGAGCGTGTGACCTTGTTTTAAGGTTGCTTGGAGATTATATTGTGCTGGAAGGGGAAGGACCTGACAATGAAGCATCAGGATGAGAGGTAATTTCGAGGTGACTTGGGCTATCAGCTTTCCCTTTCCGCTTCTGAGAAGGTCGAAGTATGGCTGCTGACTGGGTGAGGTGTCTCTGGGGAAGGAGGTTGCGCTGGTCGGTTTGCTGATTGATCTGGGAGTACAGTCGTAGGTGTTATGTTGGTGGGCAATTTTTTCAGCATTGACAGTGTCTGGTGGGGGTGGAACTGCTGGGCGCAAGTGTTCCCGATTCCTTCTAGTGAGCCCATTGGGGTTATGACTGTTACAAGACCGTACAACCAAGGACCTGATTTGTGATGGGGCGATGGTTTAGCATACACAAAATCATCAATTTGAAGTGGAGGCAGCGGGCCGCAGGCCTGGGCGTCGTAGTGGCGTTTCGCTTGGGAACGTTTGCTTATTATGTTTTTCCTTAAGGTGGATTTCCACTGTCGCGTAATTTTTACGTGAGTACGGACGTAAACTTTAACTGGCTTTACGTGCGTAAATTAAATAGAAACGATGTATGGAAGGTCGCGTTAGCTTTCATACATTTCATATATTAATTTTATTTACGCACGTAAAGCCAGTTAAAAATTACGCCCTTACCCAAGTAAAAATAACGTGAGAGTGGAAATCCACCTTCAGACGTGGAGACTCGAAGAGAACAAACACAAAACGCACACAGAAGTTTACGTGAACGAAGCTGAGAACTCGACATTGTTGGTAAACCGATTCGTTTCCCAGAAAACCGTCGAAGCGTTATCGATCGTTTGAGAAGCACATGGCCGACAGCAAGCCTCCAAAACTGGCTCTATCCGACGACAAACCGGCAAGTGTAAAGATTTGGCGACGAAAATTCAACGCCTGGTGCCTTCTACAAAAGGGTTGGAGAGATCCTAAAAAAGATTCTGCTACTCCAGAACACGGGGTCGCTGAAAAGCACCATGTGAAATAGCAGCATTCTACCTCGCGCTACCAGATGATATCTTAAACATCTTCGATACTACAATCCTTGTAAAGCTGTCCGAAACTGACCAAAGTCACCAATGGATAAAGCAACAACGTCTCGAGGAGCATTTTATTGGGCAAGACGATGTTATGCCACAAAGACTTGCTTTCTTCAACTGTACGCAGAAACCCTCCGAATCAATAACTGACTTCGAAATCGGATCCAAACAATGGCCAACAAAACAAGTTACGCAGAAACTACCAACCTATTACAGGAACTCATGCACGACCGCTTATGCACCGGTGTCCACGACAAGGACTTGAGAGAGTTACTCCTCCATCGTTACAAGACGACAACACTCCTTACACATTCGAAGGACAGCTTTCCCGCACAAAATCATGGGAAGCTGCCCACAACACTAATATGGCCGTCATGCTGTCCTCAAAACTAACGCTTGACGAATAAGTCCAGCATAAAACAAGCAAATCTCACAACCCTCCCCAGGCAAAGTGCGGCTGGTGTGGAGGGCCCAGGCATCCTCTCAAAGAATTTCCCGCAACAAAACCAGGTTCCTATTGCACCAACGACTGCATGGTTGAGAACCACCTTGCTAAGGTGTGCAGATATCCTAAAGACCGCTTCAAGACAGAGTTTGAGAAGAAACAAAAGAGGCTCAATAGACGTCCCTTCCCCAAACGCGCAGACTGATGGCTCATGAACCCAGGCAAAACAGTCAAGGTACCAATGCCAGTAGACTCAGCGGCAACATGCAACATCCTTTCATCATCAGATATCAGGCACCAACCCCCTACAACCATCCCATGCAAAGATCGACCCCTACTCTGACAAAGCCATGACTCTTATTGGAAAACTTAATCTTGCATGTGAGGGACCATCACACTTTGAGATGCTGGAGTTTCAAATCTTAGACTCAAAAGACATTACGGGCAAACCTGTCCTCATCAGTGGCAAAGACAGGGAACGTCTTGGTCTAATCATTTTCCACAAGACGCGTGTATTCTCCTCCTCAAGTATGGACATAGTCCCACAACCACACATCCACACCCAAGAACCCCTCTGAAAGTTGACGTACTCCGCTACTACAAGAACAATTTTGAAGGCCTAGGAACTGTAGGCCAACCCGTCGACTTCACCCTTGACCCCTTGGTCACCCCGACCCATGCTGGTGTTCACAGAATACCAGTGGCTAAATTGGAGAAAGTCAATGCAAAACTTGATGAAATGGTGATGAGTGGAAAACTGAAAAGAATCGACCAACCCACTAGCTGGTGCAGCAACATGGTAGTGTGACGCGGGTCACCAAAACAAAACAAAAGAGAAACAACGAACGCTACACAAACACTCCTTCCCACAAACGCACAACACACGACCATGAAACTTCTAAGATAAACAAATGAATGATTTAATTAAAAAAAAAGAAGACAAGAAAAATCCTAATATTACAGAGAACTAATAACACCTAACTTATAATTTAGATATTAAACTAACCTAATTCAAAAGATGAATAGGCGCCCGAGGCGAGTTTGGGTTTTGGTCGAGGGTCGAGGGTCGAGGGTAAAATGTCGAGGGTCGAGGGTAAGATGTCGAGGGTCCGAGAAAAATGTCGAGGGTCCATAAAAAACTAAAAATTGTAAATAAAAAAAAATAAACTGTTTTTGTATACTTTCACGCTTCATTTACACAGCTTCCACAAATGCACCCGCAACCGCAAATAAATAGATGCCGGCTGAGAGAGGTCAAGGTTAACTTTGTGGAAAGCGTGACTAAGTAATTCGTCCATCGAAATATGGTTTTCTCTTAG
>OX419341.1:7999300-8014300 GCA_948470475.1 Galaxea fascicularis
CAATTCGTGTGAGAACTTCTCTGCGTGTTTTTTGCTGTCTACTTCTGATGCACTGTTTTCGACATAACGTGAACACACAGTCCCCAATATCTCATTCTTTTGGCGAAAGAGCTTCAAATCGTCGAAAAACTTGGGCCCTGCTTCGGAAATCTTCTTCCATAATGTTGCGTTAAAATGGTTGTAGAGAAGCAAGTCTGCATGACTCCAAGATAAAATATTTTCTTTAATTTCTTTGCTTAGTGGTTGTCGGTGTCCCCGAACTTTGTGCTTGAGGTATAAGATGTCCTCAAAATTCCAACAAAGTAAGTTCTTGAGCAAGATTAGCGATTCGTCATAATGTTCATTGATCAAAACGAGATCAAACTCCTCCTCGATATAGTTTATGTACTTCATAACGGCGTTCCTGTTTTCAAAATATTCCGGATCTAAACCCAAATCAAAGATTAAGGGGTTCCTCAGTACCTTAGGGAATTCTTTCGGAGGTGATCTCAGGAAGGATTCTATTGGGTTTTTTTCTTTTTCAAGTCCCAGCTTTTTGGCCATTTGAAAAAAGTGGAAAACAGACTCAAACTGGGTTAACGGATGACGGAGAATTGTAATGTACTTTGACTTGGGCTTGGGGAATAACAAGTTAACGGGAGCCTTGTTATATCGTGTATGACTGCAAAGGAGCTTTCCGTCCTCGGCATACAATGGTATGGTAGAAGAAAGCCTAAATCGGCTTGGCCAGTCGAAATCAACGGGACCTTTCGGCAAGACGAAAGTAAGATTTCGGTCATTACCATAACGATATAATATTGAAGCCAAAGTGCTTGATCCGGTTTTGTGTGTCTTCAGATAGAATATGTAATTCCGTGGTTTGCATCTTTCATCTCCTTCTGGAAAGTATGATTTGGTAGAGAATCGCCTACAAAGAAAACGTAACAACAAATAAAGTGAACTGAAAATGAACTAATTCTACCTCACTAGTTCGTATCCCTATATTTATCCTCGATTCCACCCTTCAAATTCATGGTTTTCACGTAAAAAATTTGGACATGATATTTCTGCCACAGCTTTCGTTGAACCTTCTAAACCGTGTCTTCTTCGAGCTGTTAAAGACTTGCAGGTATTCCTTCAGTAGAATAATTCATTGATGGTCAAAACGAATACACATACCAAAGAAACTCAATAGAATTTCGCTTTACTGAATGTTCGACCGCAATTCATTCACCTTGCTCGTTTGCAGATTATCAACATGGCCAGCAAGCAATGCCGATATTTGCGGGCGCTGTTTTGTATAGTGATCAATTCACATTTTCTTAATCAATCGACAACCTTAACTCCAGAAACTGAAGTGAAACATTCACCAAACATAAGCACGCAATGCGTACTTGAGCTATTTTGGAATGGTGGAAAAATGTTGATAAGATAGGGAGAAGTCAGAAAGTGGTTGAATGGTGAGTCATTTATCTGTGGCGCTTTTGGTTTTTGCTATGGTATCGGAGAAGTACGAGCAAACTGTTTTTCATTTGATTTTTGTTTAGTTTTCTTATTTCTAAGACTGATTTTGAGTTTGATTTGTACCAATTTAATAGTCATTCATCCTACATTTTTTGAAACAAGAGTTTTATTAATTCCGCAAAAACCAATATGTAATATATTTTCTATTATTTGTTCATTTTCTTTCTCCGCACTTTCGCAAACACTATATTCGTCCAGTCTCTCAAATTCCCAAAATATACGTACACGTGCTGAAACAGTTCCAGGACCACATGAAGAAGTATTCGCAAACAAACGAACCACCAAATACACCGTAATATACAACACCAGCAAAAACAAATCAACGTTGAACAAATAGTACTGATAACGAATATAGATGTAATTGCCATAATTCATCAATTTCTGATTTTCAAGTGCTTTGTAGTTTTTACTTCGAACAGCAAAAATAACCCGACCTAAACAAACGCTCTTATTTTAGTGTTGGGCCTTTTGGTAACAACGTCTGTGTACAGTAAGCAGATGAGCGTAACACCGCGTTATATCCCATAATAAGGGCAATATTACACTTACCGACTCGAAAACAAACCACCAATTAATTCCAAAATAAGCTCCTCCGAATTAAGAGCGTCATCAGTTGTACAATATTAAAAAACGCGATCAACAGACAAACAACGGATCGAAATCCGCCAATAAGAAGAAGAGAAAATTGAAGTTGAGAAAAGTAACCAATAAAAAACGGTTAAAAGTGACCAATCATTGTAACAGAAAACAAATTCAATTAGATGTTGTTGTAAACAAGTTGAATTGACCACGTGCAAATCTTGTGATTGATCAAAGGTCATGTTGGATGCACGTGACTGATCAAAGTTCGGAGTCGCATTTAACCAACAGCGCTGCCTTATTCATGTGGGAATTAACCAACGAACTTGCTATTACCAAACGTATGCACGTGATAGATGAAAGTTGAAAATCGCATTTGATAAATTAAACAGGGCTGTATGTCTTGGTGCCTGTTTACACGTGAGAGACAAAAGTAATCCATTTGACAAATGAAATTGCTCACTATCCGAAATCACCATTTTCATTGTTTAACATAAAAACGGCTTCACTTCAAAGGGGAACAAATATCCAGATTAAGGATTCCCTTCCATAGCATTTTTCTTCCGTACAAATATCACTTGTGGAAACAGCCACTTCTGATTAGACTAATATTTATAGTTTTCAAATCCATCAAACATATGTTTATTTTCGTCACACAATGCTCTTCCAGTTTTAACAATGCTCTTGCAGTTTTGACAAAATTAGCAAAGGAACAAAAAAAAAGAACACGAGAAAAATTACAAAACTAAGCACTCGTCCACTTCGAAACGAAATCTGATTTGTTCCCCGAGTAGGAACCGCTCAACCAAATTACCTTGATGCTGAATCAATTACGACTAGCATTATTCGTTTAACGTTTTTTGCCGCCTTTCACCGCCTGCATTTTTTCCGATAATCAGAGCATTCAATCAGTTCAATGGCAAATAGTAATATGTGATTTAAGGAACACTGCTTGATCTCAGAACGGCATTTCTTCCCCGCTAGGTTTCCTGCGGTCACACTACGGGTTGTTTGAATAACTCGACGTTTCAATTCTCAAAAACTAAATTTCATTGTTCTTAACCCTTAAAAATTCTCCACAGAAGTGGTCGAGTGCCACTAACATAGTTTTACTTTCGTTTTCATCGGGATGACCAAATTCAAAGATGCTGAAAAATCATTGAAGGACTTTCTAGGAGGCGCAGGTTGTGTATCGCACGCAATTCAAAATAGTAAAGACACTTCCCTCGAAAACGTCAGACGTCAGGCTTTTCATTACACAGTAAGTTAGCGCTGATTGGCTCTGTAGTAATTTTTACGTGGACTCCGGCTGATCTTTGCCAACAATGGGAAAGGAATCTGCTGCTCGTTTCAGCAGACGTTCATTGGGGAGGAAAGATTGCGTGACGAACCAAAAGAGCGTCTGCGAAGGAGACTAAACACACGGTTGTTATAACCAACAAGCCGCGGCCGTAAACTTCAAATACTTTCGTCCTTACCTTACTACCTCCATCATCCATCGAAACAGCACAACTCATACTTCATTATAATCTGACTCCAGTATCTCACGCCTATTGATGTCATTCACGCATGCGTTAAATATACAAACCCTATTCTCCGGAAAGACTACCATAATGGTGGTACTCCTTGGCGTGATAGTAATAAATACATCACACAACATGATATGGATGACGCGTGACATTCCACGCTGATGTTCCTTTGAGCGTAATCGACACGCATGTGTAACTTAGTCTCAGTGCTGACTATCACTGACCACATGCTTTCAAAAACACCTTTAAAACAGGGAATTAGATTGGTCGCTGGCTGAAACAATGCCATCTAAAGAAACCTTTATTTCATTGGTTCAAGGCAGAACCACCCGACCACGGAAGAATTTCTTGAGCTTCATGCTGACATAGAGCGATTTTGTTTACACAAAATAGCTCAAAAAGGAAAGGCTAAAAGCACTGGAGTCCGATTCAGATTAGAAAGCCCGTTGTAAAAACGAGCTGTGGAAAAACTTAGGCAAGTAAAGGCAGACGGTTTGCTTCACCTTTTGAGAAAATAACATGAAATCTTCCTCTTTTTGTGTTTTAAGGGCATTTTGGTCATGAGCCTTACTTAAAGGGACTTGGTTTTGGGTTGGCCTCCACAGGATGACATGATCCCTTTAATTTGCCGTTTATGATCCTCAAGTGAACACTGATCTCCCTAGAAAAAAAAAATTCCTAACCACACCATACATATTCTTCTTCCAGCACAAATTCTAGTTCATTAAACCTTTAACGTTTGATCTGTTCACAAAAATCCTACGTGTTTCCACGATGACAAGCTTTTCTTCTCTTGCTTTTATGGAAAATAAGGTTGAGAAGTCTCTGAATAAATAGGTGTAATGCGCTCGGATTTTTTGCTCTCTTCTTGTTGATCTACAGATATACTGTCGAACGCCTATTAAACGGGCATCCCCGATTAACTGACCATTAATCAAAGTCCTGATGAGGGTTCTTCTAAATTTATTTTACCTCTATCAGCGTCAACCCACCATTAAGCGGCCAGTATCCATTTCTCCGAGAGTGCAATGCCATCGTTTTTTCAAACCCGAGGTAACTGTCCACTTTAAAGAAAGGAACCCTTTCTTTAGAGTGGACAGTTAAAGGCCTCGGGCTTAAAAAAACAATGGCATTACACTTAGAAGTGCCAGAAAGTGACAAGGGCCGAAAGCAGCGGCTTTTCACCGTCTAATTTGATTACTTCTCCTCTATCGCGGAAAGTTTGGCAAAAAATGTCCCCTACTCTGCAAAGCATTTCAGCGAATATTTACATGGTCCTTGCTCTATCAATTCTTTCTTTTTTGATCCTGTCACTCAAGCGCGAGATTTTGTTACTGTCCTATAATAAACCATATGGACTATTTTCTTGTGCAACTCGCCCGACCAAATGCGCTTATAGTATCTTGAGCCAACCTCTTGCTGATTCAGAATCTTGAGTGCCCGGCAATGTTCTCGCATTAATTCCATGAGGTTACGGACAGCTTTTTGGGGCCCTTTAATCAAAGGGTGAGTGTTTGGGACTTTTCTCGTATGATTGACAGCGACGTGCCGCTTCTAGTAATACACATTTCTTTTTTAAGCGGCCGTTACTAAAAATTAAATTACGATCGACTTGAACTACATGCTAAGCATAAACGAGGTCCAAATGGCAAAACGGCCGCTTCAAAATTCAGCGAATTTCTTGCTTTTTTTTATTTGTCGTGTCCGTCGTGAGGCCGGGGTCCCGCTATGCCGGAGTTGCAAGATATTTTTGAGCTATTTTGTGTAAACAAAATCGCTCTATGTCAGCATGAAACTCAAGAAATTCTTCCGTGGTCGGATGAACCAATGAAATAAAGGTTTCTTTAGATGGCATTGTTTCAGCCAGCGACCAATCTAATACCCTGTTTTAAAGGTGTTTTTGAAAGCATGTGATCAGTGATGGTCAGCGCAAGTTACACATGCGTGTTGATTACAACATCAGCGTGCAATGTCACGCGTCATCCATGTCATGTTGCGTGATGTATTTATTACAATCACGCCAAGGGGTACCACCATTATGGTAGTTTTTCCGTAGAATAGGGTTTGTATATTTAACGCATGCGTGAATGACAACAATAGGCGTGAGATACTGGAGTCAGATTATAATGAAGTATGAGTTGTGCTGTTTCGATGGATGATGAAGGTAGTAAAGTGGGGACGAAAGTATTTGAAGTTTACGGCCGCGGCTTGTTGGTTATAACAACCGTGTGTTTAGTCTCCTTCACAGACACTCTTTTGGTTCATCACGCAATCTTTCCTCCCCAATGAACGTCTGCTGAAACGAGCAGCAGATTCCTTTCCCATTGTTAGCAAAGATCAGCCGCAGTCCACGTAAAATTACTACAGAGCCAATCAGCGCTAACTTACTGTGTAATGAAAAGCCTGACGTCTGACGTTTTCGAGGGAAGTGTCTTAACTATTTTGAATTGCGTGCGATACACAACCTGCGCCTCCTAGAAAGTCCTTCAATGATTTTTCAGCATCTTTAAATTTGGTCATCCCGATGAAAACGAAAGTAGAACTATGTTAGTGGCACTCGACCACTTCTGAGGAGAATTTTTAAGGGTTAAAAACAATGAAATTTAGTTTTTGAGAATTGAAACGTCGAGTTATTCAAACAAACCGTAGTGTAACCGCGGGAAACCTAGCGGGGAAGAAATGCCGTTCTGAGATCAAGCAGTGTTCTTTAAATCACATATTACTATTTGCCATTGAACTGATTGAATGCTCTGATTATCGGAAAAAATGCAGGCGGTGAAAAGCGGCAAAAAACGTTAAACGAATAATGCTAGTCGTAATTGATTCAGCATCAAGGTAATTTGGTTGAGCGGTTCCTACTCGGGGAGCAAATCAGATTTCGTTTCGAAGTGGACGAGTGCTTAGTTTTGTAATTTTTCTCGTGTTCTTTTTTTTTGTTCCTTTGCTAATTTTGTCAAAACTGCAAGAGCATTGTTAAAACTGGAAGAGCATTGTGTGACGAAAATAAACATATGTTTGATGGATTTGAAAACTATAAATATTAGTCTAATCAGAAGTGGCTGTTTCCACAAGTGATATTTGTACGGAAGAAAAATGCTATGGAAGGGAATCCTTAATCTGGATATTTGTTCCCCTTTGAAGTGAAGCCGTTTTTATGTTAAACAATGAAAATGGTGATTTCGGATAGTGAGCAATTTCATTTGTCAAATGGATTACTTTTGTCTCTCACGTGTAAACAGGCACCAAGACATACAGCCCTGTTTAATTTATCAAATGCGATTTTCAACTTTCATCTATCACGTGCATACGTTTGGTAATAGCAAGTTCGTTGGTTAATTCCCACATGAATAAGGCAGCGCTGTTGGTTAAATGCGACTCCGAACTTTGATCGGTCACGTGCATCCAACATGACCTTTGATCAATCACAAGATTTGCACGTGGTCAATTCAACTTGTTTACAACAACATCTAATTGAATTTATTTTCTGTTACAATGATTGGTCACTTTTAACCGTTTTTTATTGGTTACTTTTCTCAACTTCAATTTTCTCTTCTCATTGGCGGATTTCGATCCGTTGTTTGTCTGTTATCGCGTTTTTTAATATTGTACAACTGATGACGCTCTTAATTCAGAGGAGCTTATTTTGGAATTAATTGGTGGTTTGTTTTCGAGTCGGTAAGTTTAATATTGCCCTTATTACGGGATATAACGCGGTGTTACGCTCATCTGCTTACTGTACACAGACGTTGTTAGCAAAAGGCCCAATACAAAATAAGAGTGTTTGTTTAGGTCGGGCTATTTTTGCTGTTCGAAGTAAAAAGTACAAAGCACTTGAAAATCAGAAATTGATGAATTATGGCAATTACATCTATATTCGTTATCAGTACTATTTGTTCAACGTTGATTTGTTTTTGCTGGTGTTGTATATTACGGTGTAAGTGAAGAGTGATCATCGCACTGCGATGATCACTCTTCACTTGTATCTACAACCGCA
This sequence comes from Galaxea fascicularis, assembly GCA_948470475.1. Classification (NCBI taxonomy): domain Eukaryota; kingdom Metazoa; phylum Cnidaria; class Anthozoa; order Scleractinia; family Euphylliidae; genus Galaxea; species Galaxea fascicularis. Next base: position 8,006,906 of record OX419341.1, read on the forward strand.
GTACAAATATGAATTATTTCATATATACTTCACATATTACGGTGTGTTTGGTGGTTCGTTTGTTTGCGAATATTTCTTCATGTGGTCCTGGAACTGTTTCAGCACGTGTACGTATATTTTGGGAATTTGAGAGACTGGACGAATATAGTGTTTGCGAAAGTGCGGAGAAAGAAAATGAACAAATAATAGAAAATATATTACATATTGGTTTTTGCGGAATTAATAAAACTCTTGTTTCAAAATATGTGGGATGAATGACTATTTAATTGGTACAATATCAAACTCAAAATCAGTCTTAGAAGTAATAAAACTAAACAAAAATCAAATGAAAAACAGTTTGTTCGTACTTCTCCGATACCATAGCAAAAACCAAAAGCGCCACAGATAAATGACTCACCATTCAACCATTTTCTGACCTCTCCCTATCTTATCAACATTTTTCCACCATTCCAAAAAAGCTCAAGCACGCATTGCGTGCCTATGTTTTTCGGTTGTTTTAAGATTTGATCGCGCGACTTTGGGATCTCCGATCTAACGATTCGACGGTGCGCCTATCACTTGCGCCAATTTTACAGTACTTAAAGCGTGGCAGTCACGCATCCGGTTTGTCACGCTAACAAATATCCTTTGTGTTTACTCGAGAAAGGATTGACAAATTCTTGAAATGTTTGCTGTAACCACACGAACCACGCACTTGAAATGATGATGCAATCTTTACCTCTGAGTCTGGTTAGCGGGGAAATTCCCTACAGAACAGATCCGAACTGTTTGGGCAAACACCGAACCGCAAAGTAATTCTTTCCTATCAAAAAAAAAAATCTATGGAACCTATCCACGGACTTAAAATGGATTATATCGAGCCTTTTTGATTGTCATGTAGTTGATCTGTAACACATCGGCCAAATCCTCTTCGAGAATTACACCCGAACCGAGTACTTGAAATGATCAGAAATGATGGTGCAATATTTATCTCAGCTGAAATCATTTTGTGTCACGTAACAAGTTGATAGTCACACAAATATAAATCCACAGTGCCGACAGCCACAGAGCGCTTCGTGTACTATGGCCCGCGTAAAATGCAGCTTGATTTTAAGAAAAATATCAAGGTCTAGGGAATCGCACAACACATCTTCATGAAAATATCATAACATGGCTGTGATTAAATCGTCGATTTCCCCGACTTATCAAACAAATCAAAAGGCCGGTGTTTGGGCTGTTTGTTTCTACTAAATACCCATTGAATTTCCATGTAAAATTCTAAAATCGCTCTAAATCTCAACGATTAGTCAAAATAATACTTTAAAAAGAAGCAGAAAAAGAAAAACGAAAAACCAAAGAAGGTTACCGATGCCAGGATTAGAACCCGGACATTCTGATCGTGATCGTGAGTCACGTAACAAAATAATCGTCACGCATCACGCTACTAAAAGTAAGTAAGTAAAAAATAGTAAGTAAAATCTTTATTTAAACTCGGTTAAAAAGCTTCAGTTATGCTAAGTATTTTAATTACAATCATTTTGTAAAAATTAAAATGACTACAAAAACTGATTTACAAGATTGCCGGGTGGGAATCGAATGTTTCAAGTGCACGGTTAATTTCCTTCTTAAACTGCCCAATTGATCTAATCGCCCTAATATTTTCAGGAAGAGAATTCCACAGTAGGGCACCGCTATAGCCAAAGCTACGTTTCAAATAGTCAGTACGCGGCTTGGGTAAGTTTAACTTACGGAAAGAATCACGCAAGTCATAGTCTGTGTGCCGCTCACTGAATAAATCGCGCAAGTACACTGGGGCTAGCCCGTTGAGGGACTTAAACATCATTGTAGCTTTCTGCTTTCTTCTTCTTAATGATAGCCGGTCCCACTTCAAAGTTTCAAGAAGCAGGCTTGAGTTTGCCTTATATTTGGCTTGCAGAATAACCCTAGCCGCTCGGTTTTGCAATTTTTGCAGTTTCTCACATAGATAAGAACTCAATCCATCCTAAACGGGGGCACAGTAATCGAAATGAGGTTGGATTAAAGCGTTATATATTTGTACTGCAGTGGACTGAGAAATTAGAGACCTAATGCGCCTCAGAGCGCCTATTGCCGAGGATATTTTTCTGCATAGTTCTTTGACGTGATTGGACCATGAAAGTCGGTCATCGATGATTAAACCTAATGATTTGGCATGTTCAACTCTGCAAATTGGATGGCCATCTAATTGGATATTAATCTCACTACAATTTTCTGCAAGAAACTTTTGACGAGTACTAATCACCATAAACTCAGTTTTCGCGATGTTTAAACTAAGCTTATTTGCTTTCAGCCAGCTATAAAAATTGTTAAGTTCAGAATTGGTGGCTTGTTCGAGTTCGGCAAAAGTGCAGCCAGGGACGGTGATGTTAGTATCGTCGGCAAACATTTTTGCGCAGGATATATCTAGGCAATTAGGAAGATCATTTATATATATACTAAAAAGAGCAGAGGTCCCAGTATACTTCCCTGGGGAACCCCGCAGGTTAATCTACTTGCACTGGATAACACTTCATTGACACTGCATTTTTGGGATCTATTATTTAAGTAAGATGCAAAAAATCGCAGAGCACTTTGATCAACCCCATAGTTCGCAAGTTTCCGCAAAATTATTTCGTGATCGATTGTGTCAAAGGCCTTTTTAAGATCAATGAATAGCACACCATTTAAGAGACCGTTGTCAATATTAATTGACCAGTTGTTCGTTGTCTCAAGCAGCGCTGTTAGCGTGCTATGCATTGATCGAAAGCCAGATTGGTACGTATTCAAGAAGCTGTTATCCTGAAAGTAATCATAAAGTTGACGATAAATAATTTTTTCGAAAATTTTTGAGACCAGTGGCAATACTGATATTGGTCGATAGTTGCCTAGTTCACGCTTGGATCCTTTTTTAAACAGCGGTGTAACTTTGGCAATTTTCCATTCGTTTGGAAAGATTTCAACATTTATGCAGCTCTTAAAAATGTATGCTAAGGACGGCCCGACAATACTACTAGGAAGTTTTAAGAGTTTACAGGGAATTCTATCCAATCCAGTGGCTTTTTTTGTGTCTAGCTGGTTCAAAAGCCTGCATACAGTGCTAGCGCTTGGTGGTTTAAGAGAAAACATTGTGTCCGTGGGTTGCAGATAGAATTCTGGCTCAATGGTTGACGGCTGTATTTCACTTGCCAAATGTGATCCTATAGTTGTAAAAAAAATCGTTGAAAACTTCTGCCATTTCCACCGCAGTAGAAATGGGTTCGTTGTTTACCTTAATTTCGGAAATATTTCGAATTCTGCCATATTTTCGTGAACATAGGTCGTCAATCAGCTTCCATGTTTTTCGAGGATTCATTTTATATGCTTCCAAGTTATGCGTAAAGTACTGTTTCTTTGCTGATTTAATGGCATTGTTTACTTCTTTTCGAGTTCGCTTATATAGCTCCCAAGCCGTCGCGCTATTTTCTTGAATAGCAATTTTCTTCCTATAATTTCGTTTATGAATTTTGCGAGTCAGTTCATATGTAAACCAAGGGGAGTGTTTATTGGAGACCCGTTTACTTTGAAGTGGGGCATGCTTATCAACTACTTCCATAAATAAATTTTTCCAAACATTCCACATTGCTTCCGGATTTGTCTCTGAAAAAATTCTATTCCATGGCTGTTGAGCAACATCGTCGAGGAAGTGGTGCTGGTTGAAATTTTAAGATTTAAGATTTTAAGAGTCATGAAGACAAGAGAATGATCGCTGATACCGAGATGAACTACACCAGCTTTTGATATTTTTCCGGGCGAGTTAGTTATACAAAGGTCAATCAGCGTACTCGAAATGGGTGTAATTCTAGTTGGTTCAGAGATCAATTGACTCAGTCCATATATATCAAGTATGTTTGTTATAGTAGATGAGTTATGATTTGATTCGTCTTGTATATTACAGTTTAGATCTCCCAGAAGGTAGAAGTCTTTCTGTTCATAGTCCACTTTATCGATTAAAGACTCAAATTGCCGAAAGATATCTTGTGGAGAGTTTGGAGGTTTATACCACGTACTAACAATAAAAGGTTTGGAGTGAGGTCTGATAATTTCAACGACAACACATTCAAGGTGGTCATCACATAAATCGTCACGGATCTGGTAATTTATGTTACTCCGTAAATATATGCATACACCACCACCACTTCGGCCGTTAACAGAGCGATCTTTCCTAACAACCTCAAATCCTGGCAAGTATATTTCATTATCATTGACCGAACTATCAATCTTCGTTTCATTGATAGGACAGAAGTGTTTACTCAAAATTTTAAATTACAATCCACCTGAACTACATTCTAAGGATAAAGGCGGTCAACATGGCCTAAACGGCTGCTTCAAAATTCGGAGAATTTCTTGTTACAGTGAAAATCCGAAAACCATTAATACTGGAATGTTATTGTGTTTTAAGTAAAAAGCCAATCACGCGCGAGAAAACTAAACCGCAAACAGAAACGGTAATAAGGTTGTGGTTTCTTGTTGCTTCTGATTGGTCGCTGCACAATGGGAAATGTCAAAATCAAATCAAAGTGTTCACGGTTTTCGGATTCGCACAGTAAGAGAAATCCACGTCAGAAATGAAACGAGACCGGTGATTTTGTATGAAACAAAGATTGTCGTGAGACCCGGGTAGTTCTGAAAATCGTCCTGCTACTTTATTTCAATTTGAAAACCCTGCTAAATATATATACTAGTAATAGTTTTCACTAGAGCTGCCCCCGCTTTTGAAGATCGGTTTAACACCTGTATATGGTTTTTACTGGATATAAATACTGTGCATACGAATGTTAAAAAAGAAACGTTTGAATATTTATCAGTAACATCTATGTAACTGGTTAGCATATTTCTCTGTAAATTTGACATTGAAATCTATTACAGTCATACAGTTTTGTTTTGTGAAACAGCAACGTATTGCATGTATAATTACCTACAATATATTATCCATACAAATCAGTTGATATAATTGTATTTCAATTGTAAAGTTAATATTTTTCTAGAAGATGGCAAACCGCGAACTCGTGGTTGAAATGCTGCTAAATGATGGCGCAATGCGAACTTGTGGTTGCAAGACCTTGAAACACTACTAGAAAGAACTCGAAATGCTGCTAGAGGACGACGAAACGCAAACTCTTGCTCGCAAGACTGTCAAGCGCTGCTCGAAGACCTCGTGGCTGCAGAATGACAGCTACCCGACAGCACCTTGTGCACTTGCTGAAATATTACCCGAGACCACCGTGGGCGCTTAGTTTGATAAAATCGAGATTTTTTTTCGCATACTACAAATTTACTTACAGTACTTACTTTCTTACATTTTGAAATTCCTTATATGTATACACGCGGCGAATCCTAGGGTGCCTCCTCGGGTTTTGGCCTCTGGGCCAAAACCCTGCGGGGGCAATTTTATTGCATAATCAACAAAAACAGCACATGAATGATTTATTGTGGTTGGTGCAGTAGTTTGAAAAAATATACTACCTTGGCTTTGATTAATTATATCTTACTACGAGTGAAATAGAAGTAACAGAAATAATAGCAAAAAAGAAAAAGAAATGTTGCAAGAAGGCCATCTTAAGTTGTTTTACATACGAAAAGGTTATTGATGAAAATAATAGAGAATGTCTTCGAGCATCCTGTTGTTGCTAAGCATTTGCAACCGAGGCGATATCACAGGCGCTCAAAATAGTGCATCATTTGCATTATTATGGTACAGTCAACAAAATTACTCAATTCTGATTGGCCGAGAGCAGTACAATTAATCTCAAATAGTACTCGGTAGGAGTATCTATTAAGTTTCCATGGCAACTGTGCGTGAGAGCAGGCAAACGTTGGAAATTCGAACGTTTTGATGGGCGAAACTGGATGAAAAGGCACATAAACTGAAGTTTCCATTCTCTGGAATGATTTGCTGAACTAATTGATTGAAACACACAATAATTTACAAGTTGCACGACTCCATACAATTCGTACTTTTGCTGAGCGAACTATAAATAAAAAATTGCACGACCTTCTCGTACAATTCGTGAGTAATAGATACTCGCGATTTTGAAAGTTTTCAAATTGCCGTGCAATTTTGAGGACTTTTAAACTCACTCGTACGTATTAATCACGAATTGTACTCAAGGTCGTACGATTTCCTATACAAATAGGCCGTGTCTAAGTGACCGGCAGCCGTTCAAGGTTGTAAAAACACTAAATGACCAGTAGTCCGATATTTCCCGTTTGACAAATTCAGAAAACAGGCCAAAACAAGGCGAGTGTGAATAGAGCTTGAGTCACAACATGTATACATAGTAATGTAGGGGGTTGTGCAGAAATCTTGCCTCAGACCACGCGTTCAGCCCGCTTGCTGCCATCTTGGTTCTGTACGACCCCACCTCTACCGGTCTTATCATCCCCTCCCCTCACACCTTGTTTTGTTCATTTTCAATTTTGATTTTCGTAAACACAAAAACCAAAAATTGACTGAGATGTTTGATTTTTCAGTTTTAGAACTGTTTCTTGCATATTCGCCTCCTAGGAAATATTTAGCAAATCTTGCCAATTTTACGTTTTCATTAAATCCGAAGCAAAGAAAATCTAAATTAAAATATAGCTTCGTCACTTCGGTGAAAGGTCAAAGCAAATGAAAAACTGAAAATTCACACATGAGTTTGCTTTTCTGGAAATCAAAAATTGAAAATTAAGATTTGTGTTTTTTGATTTTCAATTTTTGATTTTTATCATGGAAAATTGAATGGACGAAAGGTTCACGGACCCACCGGCACTCCGATATTTCCTTGACAAGTTCAGAAAAATTGAGGAATTTATGCGATCTAAACTATGATATTTTCAACAAACGACTATAGAAGTAGCCATTAAGAAAGCGATGCAGTTTTATTAATATAAACTATCAAAGTGCAACTTGTCTAAATGACCCGGAGACGATCATGATCATCAAGCCTAATGGAAGCCCGTAGTTTGACCGGCTGTCGGTCATTTAGACACTTCGTTCAAAATAGGCAGAGAATTCAGGTAATAGCAGCATATTACCCGGTTTAATAGCGTTTAATTTCAGGTGCCTGGCAATATTTTAGCATTAATTCCATGAGGTTACGGACAGTTTTATTGGGCGCTTTAATCAAAGGGTGACTGTTTGGGACTTTTCTCGTATCGGATTGACAGGTTGACACAAGAAACAATGTATACCTTGTTAATTCTATACAGGGAAGATTTGCTTTATTCACCGATTATATCGAAATGAAACTTCTATCGTTGTTTGAAAACTGTGAACAGATACTTCTGCCTCGCTCGTTAAACCATATCCACCCGAAATGCTAACTTGTTGAGCCGTCCCAAAATTTTATGACTGAATGGAATCAGTTGCGCTTAGTG
>OX419341.1:8034300-8061800 GCA_948470475.1 Galaxea fascicularis
AAATAAAGTAAGAAAAGTCAGATATAGTGGCATATCAAACAGATTTATCGAACCCGGGACACCTGCGGATCACATTTGCACAGTTACAGTGCGACGCGCCCTTCCGTGGCCACCCAACAAACGTATTTACAAGTTAGCCAATCACGGTACGCGAACTTGATTGACAGTCACGCCTCCATTTGGTTGTTGCGTGTTAAAACGTTCTACGGAGGTGTGTCTGTCAATCAAATTCGCGTACCTTAATCAGTGGCAAACTTGTAAAAATGTTTGTTGAATTAGGTGGCTACGGTAAGGCGCATCGCACTAGTACTGTAAAATGCAGTGGGCACTACTAAATGTGAACATAATTACAATTTGTAAATACAGCACAGCCTTAGACCCCTTAAGAAAGATTAAGTTACGGTGACCTCGATCCTGCTATTTCTATAAAATTCTTTAAGTAACGAAAGGCCATATAAATCTTCAGTTACACTGGCGTGTATTTCAACTCGTGGTTTTCATCCCAACTTTCTTTCGACACTTCAAAACTGTCCCAGGGTAAAGCCTCACCCACATGCCATCTTTCTTCCATTTTTTTCTTGGTGTACGCCAGAACATCTATTATCGTCGTTTTCAATTGATTACATAATTCGTGTGAGAACGTCTCTGCGTGTTTTTCGCTGTCTACTTGTGATGCACTGTTTTTGAGATAACGTGAACACACAGTCCCCAATATCTCATTCTTTTGGCGAAAGAGCTTCAAATCGTCGAAAAACTTGGGCCCTGCTTCGGAAATCTTCTTCCATAATGTTGCGTTAAAATGGTTGTAGAGAAGCAAGTCTGCATGACTCCAAGATAAAATATTTGCTTTAATTTCGTTGCTTAGTGGTTGTCGGTGTCTCCGAACTTTGTGCTTGAGGTATAAGATGTCCTCAAAATTCCAACAAAGTAAGTTCTTGAGCAAGACTAGCGATTCGTCATAATGTTCATTGATCAAAACGAGATCAAACTCCTCCTCGATATAGTTTATGTACTTCATAACGGCGTTCCTGTTTTCAAAATATTCCGGATCTAAACCCAAATCAAAGATTGAGGGGTTCCTCAGTTGCGTAGTTAAATCTTTTGGAATTGATCTCAGGAAGGATTCTATTGGGTTTTTTTCTTTTGCAAGTCCCAGCTTTTTGGCCATTCCAAAAAAGTGGAAAAAAGACTCAAACTGGGTTGAAGGATGACGGAGAATTGTAATGTACTTTGACTTGGGCTTGGGGAATAACAAGTTAACGGGAGCCTTGTTATATCGTGTATGACTGCAAAGGAGCTTTCCGTCCTCGGCATACAATGGTATGGTAGAATTAAGCCTAAATCGGCTTGGCCAGTCGAAATCAATGGTACCTTTTGGCAAGACGAAAGTAAGATTTCGGTCATTACCATAACGATATAATATTGAGGCCAAAGTGCTTGATCCGGTTTTGTGTGTCTTCAGATAGAATATGTAATTCCGTGGTTTGCATCTTTCATCTCCTTCTGAAAAGTACGGTTTGGTAGAGAATCGCCTACAAAGAAAACGTAACAACAAATAAAGTGAACTGAAAATGAACTAATTCTACCTCGCTTGTTCGTATCCTTATATTTATCCACGATTCCACCCTTCAAATTCATGGTTTTCACGTAAAAAATTTGGACATGATCTTCCTGCCTTTGAGGGCTTCTCAAGCCACTAATCACAGCTTTCGTTGAACCTTCTAAACCGTGTCTTCTTCGAGCTGTGAAAGACTTGCAGGTATTCCTTCAGTAGAATAATTTATTGATGGTCAAAACGAATACACATACCAAAGAAACTCAATAGGATATCGCTTTACTAAATGTTCGGCCGCAATTCATTCCCCTTGCCCGTTCGCAGATCTCGCAGATTATCAACATGGCCAGCAAGCAATGCCGATATTTGCGGGCGCTGTTTTGCATGGTGATCAATTAACATGTTCTTAATCAATCGACAACCTTAACTCCAGAAACTGGAGTGAAACCTGCACCAAAAAGAAAAGGCTAAAAGCACTGGAGTCCGATTCAGATTAGAAAGCCCGCTGTGAAAATGAGCAGTGGAAAAAATTAGGCAAGTAAAAGGCAGACGGTTTACTTCACCTTTTGAGAAAATAACATGAAATCTTCCTCTTTTTGTGTTTTAAGGGCATTTTGGTTATGAGCCTTACTTAAAGGTACTTGGTTTTGGGTTGACCTCCACAGGATGACATGATCCCTTTAATTTGCCGTTTATGATCTTCAAGTGAACACTAATCTCCCTAGAAAAAAAGATCCCTAACCACACCATATATAGCTACAACACCAGGCATACATATTCTTTATTCAGCACGCATTCTAGTTCATCAAACCGTCAACGTTCGATCTGTTCACAAAAATCCTTAGTGTTTCATTTAAGTGTTTGTTCCACGATGAGAGGCTTTTCTTCTCTTGCTTCTATGGAAAATAAGGTTGAGAGGTCTCTGAATAAATAGGTATAATGCGCTTGGATTTTTTGTTCTCTTCTTTTTGATCTACAGACATACTGTCGAACGCCTATTAAACGGCCACCCCCGATTAGCTGGCCAGTAATCAAAGTTTTGATGAGGGTTCTTCTACAATTTTTTTTACACCCATCAGCGGCAACCCACTATGCCAGTACCATTTCTTTGAGGGTGCAATGCCATCGTTTTTTCAAACCCGAGGTAACTGTCCACTTTAAAGAAAGGAACCCTTTCTTTAGAGTGGACAGTTAAAGGTCTCGGGTTTAAAAAAACAATGGCATTACACTTAGAACTGCCAGAAAGTGACAAGAGTGAAGGTGGGATGGCTTTATTTGGCTAGAATATCATATTTGTACCGCTATTCTATTTGTTGGAATGCTACAATCTCGTCTAAAAGTCGTTCACGAAAACCTGTGGCTCAACAGTAGTACTACCGGTAACTTCCCCTTCCCCCTCCTCCTCTTTCATAGCGACCTTTCGATTTGAGTACGAGTACGAGTACGAGTACGAAATTTAAAGTTAAAACGAGTCACCTCTTCTGAACCCTCACTCTTCCTTGTTGCTTACCAGTAGATCAGGAGATTGTGGAAACAAGATTGATGTCATCAGTGATCATCTAAAGCACGCGAACAGGATTTGAAAAGTCGTACTCGTACTCGTACTTGAATTTGGGAAAAGCAACATTGGATAGGGGGAGAAGGTAGGGGCGGGGGCTTGTAACTCGGTTGTTACTGTTAACTCATTTTCTCATTAGTTTTGTCCAAAATTGTAGCTGATTTCTTTTATATGCATCATTCACATTGTAGCTTTTAACGGCACATTTTTTTGTGTCAGACACACGATTGGGCTGCCTGTGGGAAAACAGGTAAGGGCCGAAAGCAGCGGCTTTTCACCATCCAATTTGATTACTTCTCGGCTTTTTGTTTGAACTGGTAAGAAACAACAGTCAAAATCGAAATGGCTTAACTCGCTTTGCCAGTCAAATGCGGGTCTGCGAGAGAAAAGCTCGTGTGGTTTGGCCAGATGGTAATAGCGCTGGCTTCTTTGCTGCGTAACTGAGTGATCTTTAGTGCCGCTGGCTGAGGATCGTTGGAAGAAACGGTAAAACTATCAAAGTACCTTAAAAGTTTTATCTGTAAAAGTGAAGCAACGATTTTGTGTGAAATGATGCGATCTTTTAGCTCTGCCTTTCGAGTGAGTATTGACTGACCTAAACTGTCAGGCTGGTAGTCCTGTGGGCATTTCTGTTGAATTTTCTTAGCTATTTGTCTAGTCTGCTATGAGATAGATGTCTGTTACTTGTCTGATTTCTCCAAATTCCCCAAGAAGCCTCAAATAAACATTTGCATCGTCACAAGTCTAAAAGGCTGGTTTCTATATGGTCGCTACGAACCGTTGCGACCGCTGAAAAAAAAGCCTCAGCGATCGTAGCGATCATATGGGAGCCACTCTCCAGCGATCGCAGCGATCGCAGCGATCACAGCGATAACGATCGCTGAGATATACTTCAGTATTATCTCAGCGATCGTAGCGATCATATGAAAACCACTCTCCAGCGATTGCAGCGATCGTAGCGACAGCAAAAATACCAGAAAGCACTGCGTTTCCGACAGCAAAATACTTCTGGAAGGTCTCTCGAATCCAAAGTTTTTGGGGCTTTGTCTGAATTAACTACAGAATACCCTGCCACTTCAAAGATATACCCCTAGAAAGGTTGGATACGCGGATACGCATAGGTTGGTTGGACACTCGGAGTACTCGTAATGTATTCAAAACATTAACTGCCTTGCACTATCGAAATGCAAATCATGAGTGATAATTCTACGGGAACCGTATTTAATAAACATTCAGCTAATCCGAAGAAAGCGTTCTCTTCGTTTTACAACAAACTTGTTAACATACATGCCCTCTTTAAATCACTATCTAGACGTAAGGTAAAGCAATTCTCAAAACCCTGGTTAAGTAGGGGCTTGATTAGTTTGGCGATTTCCGAAAATATAAGTTGTACAGAAACAGATTATCTGGTCTCATACGATAAATACTATTGCAAATCTGGTCTCATACGACAATACTCATCAAAAAATTTGCAATAGGCTATTGCAAATTTTTAGATGAAAATTTACATAACATGAAGAATACTTCATGTTATGCTTCATGTTACTAAGGGCTGGTATCAACCAACTATTGAATAGAAGAAAGAAAAATTCCAAACCCATAACCTGGTACCAGTGAAATTACTACTCTTGGTTCTGAACTTCCAAACATTATGAATAACTATTTCTCCTGTATCGGGGAAACTTTAATTTGGCAAACTTGTTCCCTCCTCTGCAAAGCATTTCAGCGAATATTTACATGGTCGTTGCTCTATCAATTGTTTCTTTTTTTGATCCTGTCACTCAAGCGCGAGATTTTGTTACTGCCCTATAATAAAGCATATGGACTATTTTCTTGTGCAAGTCGCCCGACCAAATGCGCTTATACTATCTTGAGCCAACCACTTGCTGAGTTAATTACGAGTGCCTGCCAATATTTTCGCATTAATTCCATGAGGTTACGGACAGCTTTTTGGGGCGCTTTGATCGAAAGGGTGAGTGTTTGGGACTTTTCTCGTATGATTGACAGGTTGACACAAGAAATAATGTATACCTTGTTAATGCTATACAGGGAAAGATTTGCTTTATTCACCGATTATATCGAAATGAAACTTCTGTCGTTGTTTGAAAACTGTGAACAGATACTTCTGCCTCGCACGTTAAACAATATCCACCCGAAATGCTAGCTTGTTGAGCCGTCCTAAAGTTTTATGACCCGAAGGACACCCAACTGTTTGGTCTGAGACTGATGCTAGACCTATCAGTTGCGCTTAGTGTTAGTTGATAGCCCACCGCACTCTGTTTTATACCATCATATTGTAAAATTGTAAACACTATTGCATTTTAGTTTCCTATACCTAGTTTTTCTTGTACATGATTCTCAATAATTACAGTGAAAATCCGAAAACCATGAAATGTTATTGTGTTTTAAGTCAAAAGCCAATCACGCGCGAGAAAACTAAACCGCAAACAGAAACGGTAATTAGGTTGTGGTTTCTTGTTGCTTCTGATTGGTTGCTGCACAATGGGAAATGTCAAAATCAAATGAAAATGTTCACGGTTTTCGGATTCGCACAGTAAGAGAAATCCACGCCTGAAATGAAACGAGACCGCTGATTTTGTATGATTACTTCATGCATGTAACAACAAAGATTGTCGTGAGACCCGGGTACTTCTGAAAATGGTCCTGCTACTTTATTTCAATTTGAAAACCCTGCTAAATATATATATTATAATTGCATAATCAAAAAACAGCACATGAATGATTTATGGTGGTTGGTGCAGTAGTTTGAAAAAATATACTACCTTGGCTTTGATTAATTATATCTTACTACGAGTGAAATAGAAGTAACAGAAATAATAGCAAAAAAGAAAAAGAAATGTTGCAAGAAGGCCATCATAAGTTGTTTTACATACGAAAGGTTATTGATGAAAATAATAGAGAATGTCTTCGTGCATCCTGTTGTTGCTAAGCATTTGCGACCGAGGCGATATCACAGGAGCTCAAAATAGTGTTGGTGTTGACACTACACCATAAGAGTTTTTCCCCAAATCATCTTCATAATTCCCGTTACATGGAATAGCTCCTGTCAAAATAGTTCTGTTTCAATAAAAGTACAGTATTTTATTATTTGAATGCGATGTGAAAGCTTGAGAACAGTTGTTTGATGGTGAAACATTGAGACGCTTAAAATAACGACACCGGCGTCACTGTTTTAAACACGTCAGCTGTGTAATATTACCCCGTACCGCGGTAATACGACCACCCCGTTAATACGACCACGTTAATTTTGGGGTTCCACTTTATATCTTCTATAAAGTAATAGCAATTATAAACATGATATTAAATTATGTAAGCTTCAGTTTTTTAAAAATTAAATTTCACCTGAATTGGGGTATGTTCGTAGACCGTCCAGCCATGAACGCTATGACTAAAGTTGATAAAATAAACAAAGAAAAAGAAAACAAACTGCAAATTCGTAAACGCCGTCCGAGTAGCAATTTGCCCATTGTGGTGAAAAATAAAACACGAGTCTGAGAGACGGTTTTCTATAGACGAGCCCGAACGAAGTCCGAACGAAGGGTCGTGACTGGTTTCCGCGAGGAGACTGGAGCTGAATGATAGCGGAGCTCCGTGCGGGGAACACCATTGATAAGAAAATAGGGACCTTTAGATTTGAGTACGAGTACGAGATCGAGTACGACTACGAAATTCTAATTTCAAACATGGAACCTCCCCTGAACCCTCACTCCTCCTTGTTGCTTCCCAGTAGATCAGGAGATTATAGAAACAAGATTGGTGTCACAAGTGATCATCTAAAGCGGCGCGAACAGGATTTCAAAAGTCGTACTCGTACTCAATCTCGTACTAGTACTCAAATCTAAAGGTCCCTAATAATATGGTAACCCATCGATCCGAGAAAATCTGATCATGACGTCACCGTACGTACGACCGTCCACCCCATCGATATAAGCCAAAGTCCGATGACACTCCAGTTAATATTTTGTGTGCAAGATCGCATATAAGCGAATTTCCACATAGACTGTTTTTGGACAGATCATTTGCCCATACACGCAGTTCTCAACCCGCGTTTTTGTGGCGGTAAATTGCATGGCCAAATTTTGAAGACAGTTCTTAAACAAAGTCAGTTTTGTCTATTCGTTGGCGGAGTATCAGCGACAAACAGCGGGAGAAAGAACAAGAAAGGGCACGGGTAAACAGGCAGAGTATCAGTGACAAACAGCGGGAGAAAGAACACGAGCAAACCCCTGGCGAAATTGTACTGTCGAGCAACGGGAGAAAGAACAAGAAAGGGCTCGAGTAAACAGGATGAACCGTACCGACGAGCAACGGGAGAAAGAACAACACAAAAAGCCCGAGAAAAGAGACGAAATTATAGTTGTAAAAACATTACCAGCTGTCAGGGAGTTTCAGCTTTTCCTCGTGTTTGCCCGCAGAAGCTTGCATGAAGAGAAAAGATAGCGTGGTCTGGCAAGGTTTCAGTAATTATGCGCTGTCTTCGGACCTTGCTATGTGTTAAACTGGACGGTTTTCCCGCTAAAATCCTTAATTGAAGAAGTTTCCTTGATAGGCATGAGAAGTAATAAGACTTACTTTTGCGTGAAATGACGGCTTCTGCTTAGGCTCTGCGTTCGGCGTGATTGTTGACTGACTTAAACTGTGCGCAGGTTAGTACTCCTGTTTTATCTTTTATATGGACATTTATGCCAAGAAAATTGAATAGCGATTTGTCTCGGTTTGTTACTTGTCTTATTTTTCCAATTTCTACGAGAAACGCGGAAGAAACATTCGTATCGTTTTTTGTTTCGAAGTGTCTAAATGACCGGCAGCCGGTCAAATTCCGGATCCGACGTTAAATCACTATGGTCGGCAGTCCGACTTGGGTTTCCTTTCAAGGGCCTTGTTGTCTTTAGACTTGGTACTACGGGGAGATAAAGTATGTTTAAGTTTAAGGATTAGGGCTAGGAGTCGAGGAATATGGACGTTTGTATTAGGCTTGACGATTATGACCGGCTGCCGGTCATCTAGACAACTGGTATTTTGATAGTCTCTATCAACAAAACTACATCGTTTTCTTAACGGTTACTTCGATAGTTTAGTCTGTAAATGCAGGTCATTTGTAGAAAATGTCATAGTTTAGCTCAATTTTGCTGACCTTGGCTAGGAAATATCAGAATGCCGGTCATTTAGTGTTTTTACAACCTTGACCGGCTGCCGGTCATTTAGACACAGCCTTTTGTTTTCTTACGTCTTGTTGTTTTCACGCTTTTATCTCAAATTGGTTTGGACTAAAAAATGCTCGTGTTTTTTCCAAATGTTTTCTATCCAATATTCCATTTTGGATCCTCAAACTCTTCGTTTTCCCTGCTGTCGCTCATTTTTGCACAGGCGTCCCAAGCTCACGATGTGACTCACGATGTTACAGCGCGGTTTTAATTTTTAAAGGTTTGTATGGGGAAAAACGTTAATCGACATTATAGCATAAATTTCGACTTTTTTGCAATAAAAATGACTTACCTCAATGCTTTGTTGTCTTTTCTATGGTCATCTCGCTTCTCAGCTCGATCCGAAGCCTTTTAAACGAGTTATCGCTTTTGGTTTTCTTGTTCCTCTAAGAAAGAATCCCCTCTTTCTCATGACGGAATGGAGGGTCTCTGCATTCTTCTCAGAAGACTAAGTTATCCATGCAGATTCGATTGCGAGTAAGATAAAACGAAAATGATTCAGTTACTGTAAGATAATAAGCGGACAATCGACGTTTCGGCCATATCAGACGGCCTTCATCAGGAAACTGCCGAGTCAGACAAGATGGGCACATAACCATAAAATAAACTTGACACTTTGAAACACAAACCTTGAATTTAGTCAATATAAATGTTGCAGCTTCAAATAGAACACTACAGTTTGTAGCCAGTCAGCCAAGATGTACAGAAAACTTTGAAACATGAATCTTGGATTTAATCAATGCATGTAAGGTTTTGCAACAACAGTAATCAATTAGAACTTTTCAGTCTCAAAACGTACCTTCAAATACAAACAGTGTATTATTGCATGTCTGGAAAATATGTATGCTACCTGAGCACTTTTTCACAATAAAACTTCCAGTAACAACAACATTGAACTCAAAGGCTTGGATGGATAAGCAAGCAAACAAAGCATGAGCTGAGTCTGCTACTGCTGTTGTTGTGCTAGCAGTTTCATCATATTCTCTTTTTGACTCGGCTCCCTTCGTCTCAACTCCAAATCTTCCTTCCTCAGCACACTCTCTTTTTCTGACTTTTTACCACAATTGCACCACTTCCGACGTCGATCTTCTACTTTTCTTCCCCGTCTGGGCTTGTTCGTCTTGTTTCTCAGCACTCCTTTTCTTGGTTTCACCCAAACGCTCAACCGCTCGGTTGCGGTGCTCCTCTGCTGCGGCCTTTTCAGCTTTCTTGTTATCATCTTGCAGGTTTCTCGCATCCGTGGCCGCCTTCTCTTTCTCTATGATTTCATCTAACGCTTTGTCCAGCTTTGTTTCCTCACAGTCTATCCCAGAGGCAGCTTCCTCCATTCTCATTTTCGCTCTGTACTTTTGTTGAAGTAATGTCAGCCTATCTCTGACACTTCTCTTTGATACAGTTTAAACTTTGGATGATCAGAGGCATTCAAATTGGCTGCTATTTCGTTCCATAAATCTCCTCTTTCCTTACTACGATAAGGATGTTTCCAGGGTTCAACCACTAAAACTTCTTCGCAAGATTCAAGTCGTGGAGTTCTGTCCGCTCCATTCTGAGGAAATTCACATCAAAATATAACCTGAAGTTAATTTTTCGGAAAATTACACTCTAAAATGACCTTAATGGTATGAACATTTACGACTTAAAACAATTGTAAAACATTACATATAGGTCAGAATTAAGGAAAAACGAAACAGGTAATCGCTTTGTTAGTTCTCGATTTCACCTTCTTAAAATGTGTTGCTGACAAGATACAAATCCCACAAAGCCTGAAGAATTTTTGACTGTTTGTAAAGTTTTTATATTTCAAAATCACAGTAAGAGGCAACATTGTGGAAAGATTTGAGGCTAAAATATATCCAATTTTTCATTTCAAAAGCCAAACATAAATTCTCGTCCTAAACAAGATGAAAATATATAAATTTATAATCACGCTCTCTCGACGTTCGGCCAGGACGGCAAAGATGACGTTTTCAAGTTCTGAACTTCGCTTACCTTCACGTCGACGACGAGTGAAGCATGCGCAGTAGCGCGCTAAGCGGTATTTTTACTTCCGGTCGTCGTCCTCAGGGCTTCTCGTCGACCTTGCTTAAGGTCCCTATTGTAAAAAAGGACATCAACGGCAGTTTTCTATCGTCTTTACTCTTATAGATCACAAAAATTACACCATAAAATAGTCAAAGTATGGCAAACAAAATACTTTTTGAACTTCTTTTTTTAGTGGTGTCGAAGAGTACCCACTTTGGGGTTTTGCCATTTTGTTTTGTTGTGGAATATTTTGGTTTGATGAGGTTAAAATGTCACCGATACATGTTAGAAAATGTGTGACTCGGCCAAAGCACATAACCGGTTGTGATGTTGGATTTAAACGTGGGAAACTGGGACTGTTAATCTAATTTAGTGATTTACACCATTTGTATTGAAATGTAATCAGATATAATTAAACTGTGATGAAGCAAAAGTGCATTACTCGTTTATGCTTGTTCATGAAGTCCCTTGACCCACAAAGCCCGATGATATTTCGAAAATCTACGTTTGCACTTCATTGAATGGTGGCTTTGGCTCTTCAGCAAAACAGTAAAAAAAAAATATATGTAATCACAATATAGAGAAGTCCTTACTGGAGTCATGGCTCAAGTCCTGTGGCATTGCCATAGCGGGTTTATCTGTAAATGCTAATATTAAGGAAATAATTGTGGAGCTCCGCTTTTAGGCTTGCCTAAATATATATATTATATTTTACAACTTGAAAACCCTGAAAACCATAGCGTCCTTTCTGAAGCAATAAAAACGTACCAAACAAAGGTCTACTCCAAGCTTACATGCACCACTCACTTCATTTCACCAAAACTCTAAATCAAACAAAGAAAACGCTTCACAGATCCACCACGGGATTCTCATTCGACCGAACATACCTACAGCTTCCCTCTCCCAGTTAGGAAGTCACATGTAAAAGACACGATCACCACGAAATTTGATTGGGAGAAGTAAAAATCCATACTATTGGAGGACACAACTGCGACGACGAAGGCTTTCCCCAATTTTAGGCTTCATGGAATGGTATGCAGTACATCAGCAGGAAAAACGTTTTGACATGCGCAATCGGGCCGTTGCTCGGAAACACTTCCTCCAGTCAAATTATTGTAAACTTTTTGGTCGAATATCGTTTTTAAACGCGAAGTATTTGGCCCATAAACATGCAAAGAAGGAAGAATGGGACACATTTGAAAGTTCTACCGTGTTAAATTTTTATCTTCCGTCGGGGAAGTGGCATAAATACGTATTTCTTTACTTTCTGGCTGTCCTCAGCGTGTAGAGGCGGTGATATCGAAAAGCGGAAACGGTGAAATTTGAATTGTGCCATCTAGTTTCCTGGCTAATGAAGGTGTAGAGGACCAGACTGATTGCTCTTGATGTTATTTCAACTTTTTCGTCGCGCGCTCAAGATATTGCAGTGGAATAATATCGAATGCACTTAGCGGAGACAGCTTTGGAGATGTTTAAGCTTACGAGAGGTGAGTTGACGTTCGATTCTTTCACTGGTAAATTAAAATGGAAATAGTTACTCTCTGGCTAGCATTGATTAAAGTAAGCATCAACAACTGTTTGGAATTCCAGTGATGATTTTTTCCAACATAATAGACACTTTCATTTTTAATGATCCGAATAAAGGTGGTCTTGTTTAGACATCCCGCTGTTGATAATATTTTCATGATATTTTGGGAGGGAATAAGACTATTTTGTGTATTGTGCGTTGTATCAGTTACATCAGGTTTTAATAAACACTGTTCTGGATTCCATTCAACCTTTTATTCTCTCGTGGAACACGGTACGTCATGTACATTTGTACAACTGCTTTATAATATTTTGTTTTTATACAAGCTACACGTTTGTGTCATTTTGAGCAAAGTTCTCGTTAAAAATTACCAATACTGACATTTTTACTGTGAAAATTATGAGGCTTACTTATCATGCTAGTTGCATACAACTGCCATATGAATGATAATGAAACTGATTATGGATGTTCAAATTCATTGTAAGCTGCTGACTGTACAACTTTACAGAAATCGTGCATTATAATCACTCAGAAGTATTTCGATATTTAAAATCAATTATATTCACATTCACTGTAAACTGCTGACTGAAAAACTTTACAGTAATCATGTGTTACATTATAATTACTCACATGTATTTTGATATTTACAAATTATCAATATTATTTACAAGTGCACCAATGTGTAGTTTACAAATGATTAAGACTCCCCAAAAACTAATTACTTTATCTGAATCTCAGATAGAATAAAATTGAAGCACATTTAATTGAGTATGGAATTTATAAATACAATAATTATTGAAAATTATTGTTTTACGAAAGTATCTTTTTACAAAGAGCCACCCCTTTATTTGACTTTCATTCTTCTTGCAGGGGTAATTGGGTGGTGTGCATGTCCAAAGTAGATGGAAGATCCATGTTCAAAGACTGCACAATGTTTGGCAGGTTTTGCACAAAAAACTGGCATTCTCTTGGTAAGTCATGTATTGAAAGTTCCTGTCCATAACCCCATACCTCAGTAGCTGCAAGTTGCATAAGAGATGGAACCTTTCCAGCTGTTCTGAATTCTGTAATGACAGTTGGCCTGAATGACCTCTGGTTTTCCAATTGTGATGTGCCTTTAGTGGAAGCTTTCCACTGAAGTTCAAGTTTGCGGCCTTCGGCTTTAAGGGACTGGATCATGCTTGGTGTGTTGCTATTTAGTTTTCTTGCTTCCCAAGCTTTGGGATATACATCTTTTGCTGTCAGTGGCCCATGGTTTTCACATTTTCGGATTGAATTTAACTTTTTTCTTGCCTCTTGCAGAAGGTCTGAAGTCAGCATGTTTGCATATCTCTTCATTCTCTCTTCATGCACTTCTCTTGCTGCTTCAGTAGTGCGGTTGTTGGTTTTTCCACTGTGAAGTATGTTCTCAACAAATGTTATGGAGGCTTGTTTTGACAGCTCTGACATGTTGTTTTGAAGATAAAGTTGTGAAAGGTTAAACTGCCTTTCAGCAATTACATTGTTCACAGGAATACTGAAAATGTGTTTGGCATAAAACTAAAAAAGGTGGGGATTAGCTTCTTTGCTGATTAGACTACTCTGTGGTGATGTGGCAGCTCTTTTGATATCACTTAGTAGTTTTGGTTCCTTTATGTTCCAGATTTCTGCCCATTTAAGTAAACCAGCTCTGTCCTTACAAACCAATGTGTGAAGGTTTTGTCCATGGACATGGCAATTTTGCACTGACCTGGTGTCATTCTCTCTTTCAGTTGGCAGCATGACAGGAATTTCAAGAGCCTTCAAAACAGAATACCAGAAAGAACTTTGGTATCTTGGATCAGCCCCAATTCCAAATAACTTGGGGAAGGACAGCCACTCTGATCCATGGTCCTTTACAACTTTAAGCGCCTCTTGTAGCATTGGCCTCTGCACCTCTTGACGAAAGTGGTTGATGGCTGCAGGATCCTTCAGTGACATCTTCACCTGCTGTTCAGTTAAAGGAAAATATGCTGATGGAGACATCAACATTTTACTTAATGTTTCATGATGTTTAAGGACAGTTGCTGGCCATAATCGTGCCAGGTATCCACTGGAGAAGCCAAGTTCTTGATCTGTTGCTTGTGATGCATTGAGAGATGGAATAAGAAACTTGTCAAGAAACTCGTACAAAAACTTAATTTCCATTTGAATCATTGGACAGGAACTCAACTTGATAACATTTTGCCACACTGTATAGTGGCTGTCTGACTTTGGCATTCTTTCCAGGACACTCTCTCCAAGTTGTAGACAGGCTTTACCATACTTCAAGTGCCATTGAAGTGTCTCATAGTAGTATGTCCACCTCGTGTCAATAAAAGACTGGGGAAGGGGTGGCTCTTTACTTAAGATTCCTAGTGATACATACATTGATTTGTACTGACTTGGGCGTTCATGATGAAGCCAAGATACCTTATAAAGTAGTTGCAAAACATGGTTGTTATTCATGTCACCCTTGGCCCCAAACCCAGCTTGGCACATCCTTCTTAACATAATGTTAAGGACATGGGGGTAACATCCAACAAAGAACATGTCCTTTCCAAAAACCCTTGAATTATTTGCTATTAAACCATTAGCCTTCCCCTTCTGGGTTGAGGCATTATCCCCAACCAACCCTGAAACATTAGTTATGCCATATTCATCACGAATAACATGACATTCTACATCAGACTGGTGTTTTCCTGACCCACTTGCTGTCAAACTGTTAGCAAGGACATATGCCCTGGGCTTATTGATCTCTGGGCACCAGGTATGGACACCTACAATGTGTCGCTCTTCACCACCCTTGTTGGAGTCATCACTCCATACATGGAAATCATATTGGCTACTTGCGAATCTTTTACGTAATATTAGTTTATCGGCCTCTCCTAATAGAATGTTCCAGTCTGCCATTGTGGATGGTGACACAATAACATTTGTTGGGGGGCTACAGTTGAAAAAAATACTGAAACTTAAATGTAATGCAATGGGTGCCTTTTGGCTGGAAAGCAAACATGCATGTTGCAAATATCTCATGCCGGCCATAAACATGACTGTTCTGTGATTTGTTCCATTTTTGCCATGAGAAAATGTGTCCACAAGGGAATACCTAGGTTTCTTTACATTTTCATCATTTTCCTTTAATTTTCTTTTCAGCTTTGTGGAAGCAGATTTTGTCCCTCGTAGTTTGTTACTGACTTCCTTTGTTTTCAATCCAGTAGACTTCAAAGTTCTTTCATGCTTCTTTGCTTCAGTTTGTAACTTCAAGACATCTTTCCTTAGGTCATTGTTAATTCTTCTCAAAAATACTGTGAATATGAAAATGTCACTATCAAAAACTGTTCCTTACTATGATAAATTAGGCCTTATAAGTTTTACGAGAGTACGAACTTGTATTTTATTTTATTTTTTTCTAATTAATCAAACAAAAACTGAAGTATACAGTGTACTTGTGGGGATTTCTAAAAGTTGCTGTTTCCTCAGCGGTCCGCTTACATCAAGTCCGGCCAAAGGCAGACAAACCCTTTGAGAAAAAATGCATTCTCACAACATTAAGTCTTGCCTAAAATTTGCCGGTTGCTTTTGGTTAAGAGGCTGGTTTTCTTTTTGCTGTTTTTGTTTTACATGAACCTACGAAAGCACCTGAAGTACTGGCGTAAAATACGAAAGCCGGCCGGCCACAAAATTAAAAATCTAAATATCTATTTCATTTTGAACTTTTTGCAGTGGTTCGAGCAAGCAGGGTCTTTCAAAAGAACATATAGCTCCGATTCAAATCTTGTTTACTGTGTACCTAGCCATGAAGGAGCCTTTTTTCGCGAAGCGGTGATATCCAGTCCACAGTATGTTTATTAAATTCTTGTCTGCTTCGCAACTCGGCGTCCAACTCGATCGCCAAAATCACCGATTCAAGCTTGGTATTAAGACACAAAGCCGTGTCCTATAAAACCATACCATTTAGTTTGCTCTATTTTACAAAGTTTTGTACTATTCTCCTTTTAAGCATCTCTTGAGCTCTTGTGGTGGTAACATATTATCACGTTCAATAAGTTTGAATTTAAAAATTTAGTGACAACATCGATAGCAATTAATTGGCATCGCCACGAATTTTTTTATGTGCTTGTGGGAAAGCGGCTTTTACGGGTAACTCAGAATTTTAAGAAACACTTTTAGGAGATCTAGAGACGGCTTGATGAATACTTGAGCA
This sequence comes from Galaxea fascicularis, assembly GCA_948470475.1. Lineage (NCBI taxonomy): Eukaryota > Metazoa > Cnidaria > Anthozoa > Scleractinia > Euphylliidae > Galaxea > Galaxea fascicularis. The sequence goes on from OX419341.1 coordinate 8,050,393, forward strand.
GACACTTACCTATACTTCGTCGTAGAGTTCGTATTGTCCTCTTCAGGCCGGCATTTTCACACTGTAGGCCTTTACAGTCTCGCTCGAGTTTGTCGATTTTTTCCTCGCTCAACAGGTTTTTCAATTCTTCTCGGACACTGCTTGGAGCTATTTTTTTCACGTTTTGATTTGTAATTTCTTTCTTCTTCTTCACTGACGGTTGATTTAACCGGGAAAACTGGCCGCCGTGAACTCTTTTTCGTCTTATCTGCCCGACAATTTGTTGCAATTTTAAAATAATTTACTTGAGTGAGCTTGAATGTCAACATTAGCGAGTTGAGCCCGCGTATACCTATGAACAGCAGTTTCCCATAATAAACTACTCTGCGCATGTCTCAAATAATTGGGGGGCAGGGGTCGAAGGGAGAGGATACCGTTCCATGAGGCCTAAATTTCCCGTGATGCTCTCACAACTAGTCTCATTTCCAGATTCTTCTCGGCCAATCTAATCCAAGATGGCCGCCCGAATGAGCTCAGGATGCCGAATTTCACTATGAGTGTTTTACCGCGAGCTAACGCTTTGGCTCTGCAAGGCTACAGACATTGTTGTCATGTTATGCTCCACTGTCCATTAGAGGCAAAGCTGTTTGGTTTTTATCCAGCCAGGCACGCTGTTCTGGTAAGCAAACCGATAATGCTACAAAATTAAAAAAAGGCACGCAGCAACTGGCCTCATTTTAGATCTTCCTACGCATTCATCTGCAACTGAGGCACTCAAGAGACCTTTTTTGCTTTATTACTTACATACACACCTTGATAATATATTATAGACCTTTATAAATGCAGATAGTCACTAACATACAAGGTTCATTTCTTAAGGTTCAATCCTGGCCAAAAACTTTGGGCACTTCGCCAAAAAAAAGTCAATTGCAAGACCCTCTTTCCAAACGCCAAACACCGCTACTTGTATCAAAGCTATCATGAATTTATTCGGTTGGTTTCTTTTTTTGTGAAGGAGTCAGAACCACTCTGCCAAATTAAAGTACGAAACGAAGAAGGATGTTAACTTAGGTGCCGCTGACGGAATACATTTACTGGATCTTATTGTAATTACAAAAACTCAATCTACTTTTAAATTTACTTTAATTTACATGGATTGGCCAGCTGGATAATACAGTAAGGGACTTGGAATGAATGGCCATAATTTGACTTTCTAATAATTTTATTAGACCTCTCCACAAATCCAACGATCAGACAAACCCAAGACCCATTTTACAAGTACAGTGTAGTTTCCTGATTCCAAAAACTGAGATCCTGAATCCAGTCCCTCTAAGCTTTTGAGGTCTGTGGTCTTCGTTTTTGAGGTCTGCGTTTTCGAGACACCCACAAATACACACGTAGCAAAAAAAAAAAGAGCTGGTTCAACAGTAGAACTAATGTGCTTATTGACGCATAGAGCCAGATGATCAGCACCCATTTTCTGTTAAATTTGTCTATTGTATTGTATTTAATGCTCATATATTTTTCCATCTCGTATTTTGACCTTCCACTTGAAACTGGTTATGTTTGTAAGCATCTGGGTCCTTCCCACAAGTAAGCTTTGGCGATTAACAACAAATAATTGAGTAAGGGACACTTATTCCACCAACACATCTTGCAAAGTAAGGTGGATGAATTCCTTTGTTAGAAAGTAGTAATATGATTCAAAGTTTTTCCAAAAAGCGTGTGAGGGTATACAATGGAAGAAAAAATGAGATAAAGTTTCTGGCTCTGATTCACACAAGGAACATTAATTATTTTGTCATTATCAGTGTAGCCTATCTTATAAAGTTTGGAATTAGTGTATACTGTAATATGGATTTACGGACCTTGTGGTGGAAAGCTTTGATGTACAGTTTAGTGGCTATTATATGAGGCAAAAATGATGTTAAAGGTTATGGCTACCAGGATCAAAACTGATTTACCAAAATTCACCATAATCAAACTGGCTTAATGTTTGTTTAACTTGGCATGGACTTCATTCCATGGGTAAATCAAATCAAATCAAATCAAATTTATTAAAAGCACATTTACCTAAAAAGTAACTAAAGATACACTAACCGGCAAACAGCATTGGCTAATCTAGGCAGGTAGTGTAGTTGATTAGTCAAAATAATTCATAGAAAAACTTAATATTTACTGGAGTGATATAATTACCAGTAATTAATGTATAATAGGTTAAGTAAAAATAATGACTGTCTAAATTACTTGTAAAATTAAAATACCGTATTATTGTTTCATTCTAGCTAATCAGTCTTTAATCAGGGTGTTGACGTGAACATAAATATCCTCTTGATCAAGTAGTTTTAGTAACCTGGTCTGAAGGCATTTCTTAAAGGATGTTTTAGTTTTTGCATGGAGAGATTCTGGTAATTCATTCCAGATTTTACAACCTATTCTAGAAAATGAGTGGCTCAGTTGTGTCAGCTTTGAACATTTTATATGAAATTTATCCATGGATGCAGACCTGGGTTGGTCCCATAGTGAAAGGCTGTAAGAAATGTAGGGATGGATTACAGAATGATAAGTATGAAGAAGAATAGAAGTGGGTAGAATGTGTATCAACCGTGATATAAAACTGATTGTTTTACTTATTTTAAGTGCAATATAATCAATGTGATCTTGCCAAGAGAGGTCGCTGTCGATGAACACACCAAGATTCTTAACAAATTTGTTTGTTCAAGGTGTTCGAACACCTTGTGTTCACAGTCAAATACTTTTATGTTAAGGTGAATAATTATTGTTGTTGCTCTTTGGCGAAGGTGAAATAATACATAATTAGATTGTTTGGTATTTAAAGTCCATTTGTTAGCTAACAACCAATCACATACATTTTCCAATTCTTTGTTTATTATAAGCTCCGGGGACTTTAAGCATTTTTGTCCGCAAATAGCAGATTCTTGTCATCAGCAAATGAAAAGAAATTCAGTTTTCTAGATGAAGCTTGAACGTCATTTAAATTAACCCCTGAGGAATGCCACATAATACCGGTACATTCTCTTTCTCCGACACTGCAGAACTGATTTTAGTTGATTGAGACCTACATGAGAGATAAATTATGAGTGAAACCAATCATTAAGAATGCCTTGCACACCATAGTGGTTGAGCTTATGCAATAATGTTTCATGATCAACAGTATCAAAAGCCTTTTGCAGATCAATAAAAATGCCACATGAAAAAAGTTTATTGTCCATGTTTGTTTGTATTTTGTTAATTATATCTAATAGTGAATGTTCAGTGGAGTGATATTTGCAAAAACTGTATTCTGTTGTACATTAGTTTCTCAAACACTTTATTGACATTAGATAGATGTGAAATAGGGCGATAATTTCCACATTCAAGTTTGTAGCTGGTCTTGTAAATGGGGATTACTTTTGCATATTTTAATTTATTGGGAAAAATTCCTGTTTCAACTGATAATATTGAAAAGTCCGATAATTGAAAGGTCCATGGTATGAATGTGTTACCATCCTAGCAGGCAGTGCATATGGGGGTGACACTCTTGCACATGTTGTTTGAGTAACACTACGTGAATTAGGAAAGAAATTAGGAAGATCCTCCCAAAAAACAAATTTTGTTCACTGTTCCATTTGTCCCCGAAAGCTTGCCAATTCTTCAGATTCCCTGTAAAATAATAATGATAATAATAATAATAATAAATAATAATAATAATAATAATGAGGACTTATATAGCGCTTTATCGCGAGGCTCAAAGCGCTTTACAACACTTTAGGGGGGACTTTGCCAGACTGCTTTTTTTTAGGTGCAAATTGCAGCCACGCAGTTTATAATCTTATTAGAATGAATAGGTGCCTCCAGAACAGAATAAGTTATAGACCATCACCCTACTCTTTTCAATCAACCCCGTCCCACACCAGTACTGTGTGACGGGACCTCCGGTTTATCGTCCTTATTCGAGAAGACTAGAAAGTCTAACCATTTGCAGATGTCATTGCAGAGGTAGCACTTTCTCCTCAGTTTAAAGTCCCTGAGTGTTGGTCCGGCCGGGGCTTGAACCCCCGACCTCCCGCACAGCAGTCCGGTGCTCTACAAACTGAGCCAACTGGTTGGTGGTACAGAAATCTTCAGATTCCTAGAAGAATTTTCCTTTGTTTTTCCTGAAACAGGTTTTTTTTAGAGTAGTCACTTCCCATAATGCATCAAAACACTGGGTAAGATTCCCACACACATACTATGCATCAGTTATGCATGCAGTTTGTAGCTTAAACTCCAGGCATGTTTGCCATTTTTGCAGTAATGCACAATTATTGTATGGGGGTACGTAGAAATCTAACAAAACTCTGTACAATTTCTCAGATGCAGCTTCGTTTTGATGGACGTTTTGGATTTCCTGGTGGATTTGTTGATGATGGGGAAGATCTGGAAACAGCTATAAACAGAGAGATAGTTGAAGAGCTTGGAAACACTTCTGAGCCAGTCAACATTAATAAAGATGACTACATCATTTCTCATTTATATGAAGAGCATGTGGCTGAATTGAATAAAACAAAAAAACTCTGTTTACATTTCTTCACCAAGAAAGTTCCATTGGAGCAGTTCTTGGAGCTTGAGAAGCGAAGGCCAGATGCACCCAACCTTGGTTTTGAGGTGAGTTTCAGAGCAAAAATTTGCTTAACCATGTGTTTTCAGAAATGTCAAAAAAGTGTGGTACCCAGCCAGTAGGAAAGCATGGGAAATATAAAAAAAGTCTGGTTGCATAAATGAGTTTAAGGAAAAGTAGCTACTGTTAGAATGTTTAGAGTGCACGTCTTTTGTTCCAGAGGAGATCAGAGAATTCTTGCTGTTGTTTTTAGTTGCTGTATTAAAAGGTTAAGCAATGCTGTTTGTTGAACTTTGTTAACTTAAAAAACAAAAGTAAAAAGCAAGGGAAACCGATCACCATTTGATTCTGCTGGGTGTCATGGTGCATGTGTCAAACACTACCTTCTGGTGCTTTATCTGCTTTATAATATTACTCTGCTTATATTCTGTTTTACACGACCTTCTGTAGGTTAAAAACTGTTAAGTTATTAGTTTATTAGTACAAATGCTTATAAGTGTTGTGGTTATAACCACTGTAAACTCAGCATTTTCACAGGGTTAATATAACTTTATTTTTTTTAACATTTCCATTTATGTGTTCTGGATGTACGTGTATTAATTTTGTTGATAAAATTGCCCCCATTTTATGGCTGTTTCTTCATAGAGAGAGTTTTTGTTTTGGGATCAACTGGTTGAATTTCTCTTCTTCAATACTAGTAAATAAGAATCTTTAAAACTTCTTTTATTGCAAGTAATCCAGTGGCTAGTGGGTCTCAAATTTTACTGGTCCAAACCAAACATCTAGTAGTCCTGGGCTAGTGGACTACTGCTAAGATCAAGTACAGTCTTCAATTATAAGATGTCATCTTAATGTAAAGCATTTTGAATCATGATTTTGGGGGAGCAGTGGTGTGAGTGCTCGCCTTCTACCAATGTGTCCCGGGTTCGATTCCCGCACTCGGCGTCATAAGTGGGCTGAGTTTGTTGGTTCTCTACTCTGCTCCAAGAGGTTTTTTTTTGGGTACTCCGGTTTTCTCCTCTTCTCAAAAACTAACATTCTCCATTCCCTGGGTAACTTTCTTTCGGGGTGAACAAGAGGCTCTCGGCAGCCTTTAGTAGAGCACTCGTGTTCGGCTAGAATGATTTGAGACTTCAAAGTTATTACTATTATTATTATTATATGATAAAGAGGAAAGTACCATATCGCATAAAGTACCATGGGAGGGCTGTCAATAATTTTTGAAGAAACTGGTTTCTTTATGTAACTGTGTGACCGAATTTATTGAGTGTCAAAGGCACTACCCTCTTAGGGGGTGTAGTGCATGTTCTCTCAGTTTGAAATTTAGGTGCTCTGCAATGCCTTGCTTTTCAGCCCCCTCCGGGTAACCTTTTCTCTCAAAATCTACTAGATTCAGGGTGAAGAAGAGGCTCTAGGCAGCCTTTACTCGTGCAGTTTCGGTCCAAACGCATTTGTTTTATGGCAGCCATTTTGGATAGTCTTATGGTAAGAGTAATACATACTTAACGTGTATAGTTTACTTACTAGTTACGCAATGCTTTTGATTGTTATACCATGGAAAGCTTTCTGTTGACTACAGAACGGTTACATTTACAAGACTGTATAACTTTACATTAAGAAGGCTACGAAGACTACAGCATTACTTATCAGTACATTTAGCGGAAATAAGGCCTGGCAGATGAGTAGAAATTGGCATACATTTGAACCGTACAAAGACGGAATGTACTTACATACAATTTCAACTAAATACAGAAGTGTGATCTCATAATAGATTCGTAGAAAGTGATGCCACTTTTTGAAAGTTTTTCTTCCTGGTTGGACACAATCGCTATTATACTTTTCAATCTTGCGAAACGGTATAATGCTATCATTCAACGCGTTGGTGTACAAAAAATATTTTCTTACGATAATAAGGTGATTGAGGGCATCAGAGAGACACTTGTGTTGTCTTCGTATACACATGAGCCTTTAGGAAAAATACAATTGACAATTGGAATATTCCAACTTATTTTTTTCTGAAGCATCTCAGCTGTCCGGAATCCTAAATCCTTGAATCTGATTGGCTGATAGCGCACACAGCAGCGGTCCGGATTTTCCCATCCTGACCCTGAGTACGGTCCGCTCCGAATTTTGCTTTTAATTTTTTACTTCTTGCTCTTAAAATAAAAATGTTCACTTCCCAAATATTGCGAAGTGAAGGAGAACATCAGCGGTGGAATAAAACCCTAATTAATCTCCTAAAAAGGCGAGTATTCACTAGATTTTGTTTACAACACTTTGCTGCCTCTTGCGGCTTTGCTGTTTTTCGAGTTGTTTTTCTTGAACTATTGACACTCCAGAGCTCAGGTTTTCGTTTGATATTCGTTATTTCCTTCCTTCCTTTCATCTCGTTCCATTTTCCTTCACTCAAAGAAGTGTTATTATTGGCTAAAATAGTCAGACAAAAACCTCGCAAAGTTGTGTCGTTGAAGGTGTTCGTCGGAAATTTCGGCCTTGAATACGTACGGACCTCCCAGCCGGTGAATAACATGTACGTATGTCAGGAGAAAATATATAGATACGACACAATCAATGCGGTGTACGAGGGGAAGATTCGGTGGAATTCTGACGAATATACAACGACTTTCCTGCATTCTGATAAGCTGTATTTTCTATGGCGTGGTATAAATCAGCGTATTTAATTGACGTTCTGCCAGGTACCGCTGCATGGTCATTTCGTGGTCTCCTGAAATCTATCGATGACGTGTGTCGGTAGCCAGCTACTTTTGACAGCCTTGGTCATAGTCTTGCAAACTAAGGGTGCATTTCTTTGAGATGATCCAGATCAGGATCAGTGATCCAAGATCACTCAGAACATGGCGCATCAAAGGAACCGAGAAATACTTGACCAGAGTGGATTCCTCGGTTCCTTTGATGCGCCATGATCCGGGTGATCTTGGATCATTGATCCTGATCTCGATCATCCCAAAGGAACGCACCCTTTAAGTTCACCAGACGAAAAATATTTTGTAATGAATGTCAGTCTCGCCTAGTGTTGACTCTGACAGAGGTTGAATGGGACAACTGACCAAAATCAATGTAGCGCCCCTTGAGAGCTGTTTTACTCGTGAACTGGATATTTGTCTACAGCACTACTGATTTCTTTGTGGTAAGCACTGCACAATGAGTCCACATATTCACGAGCCGTGACCTGTGCCTCGTCCGAAGATCACCACTTGACCCGAGATCCGGCTCTGTTCTTCCACATATTGTGTCCACACAGTTCGTGGCCTTAATTTCTCTTTTTTTCTCGGGGAGCACGTTAGAGCTGCCATGTATCCGTGGGTAAAATCTTGTGTCACTGTGTGTCCAAGAAATGGGAAACGACTTTTATCTTCGCCGTCCGTGAATTTCTGTGAGTAGTGACAGGTATCGTGTTCTTCTGTAGCCGAATCAGCTGGTTCTCTCCCATTCCAAATGGCAGTAAAATGTTAGGTAATGAACTTGATGCTCTCAAGAAGGCATTTAATAATAATTAATAATAATAATTTAATTATTTACATAGCGCTTTAAGTAAAAATATTCTAAAGCGCTTTACAACAAAGTATAAAAATAAATCTTTATATATTACAATATACAACACTCAATGAAGCCGGGAACATTAGTTTCCAGTTTTTTCTCAACTGCGCTAAACTATAAAAACTATATAAAACTATTTGTAAAATAAAATGCAAAGATAAAATCAATATTAATAATAATTATAGAAAGTTGAAAGTTCATCTAGTCATTATTTCGTAAAAGATTCTGAAGATTCTGAAGATTCTCTCAATAGAAATGTTTTCAGTTCACGTTTTAAAGTGTGAATCGTTTCACAATTTGTATTTTTGGTGGTAAAGCGTTCCAAACCTTGGGACCGCGTACGGCGAAAGCGCGGTCGCCAAAGGTCTTGCATGTGGTTCTTGGTTGCTGGAGTGTCAGCCCATCACGCCGCAGCGAGTAGGATGTCTTGGAGATGCTGATTTGGTCTTTCAAGTACTTTGGGGCTATGCTATTGAAGGATTTGAAGACCAGTAGGGCCACCTTGAAGTGGATCCGGTATTCAATAGGCAACCAATATAAGTTTTTAAGAGTTAATGTAATGTGCGCACATCTTGGGATATGGCAGACGAATCGCGCTGCAGCATTTAGTACCTTCTGAAGTCGATCCATCTGGTACTTTGAGATCCCAAATAGTAACGAGTTGCAATAGTCGATGTGGGACGTCACAAACGCGTGGATTGAAATCTTGGTTGTGTCTTCAGAAAGGAACTTTCTGATCTGTCTGATTTTATACAACCCAAAGAAAGCTTTACTGCAGACCTTACCGATGTGCGTAGCCATGGACATCGTGCTGTCAAACCAAGCACCTAGATTACGAACCGAGTCCGCAGGCTTAATTTCAGATGTGCCAACATGAATGTGATCGATTTTTACTTTTGTAAGCTGGTGACGTGAACCGACAATCAGAAACTCAGTCTTGCCATCATTCAACATCAGCTGATGGTGGGTTATCCAGCGACGAATGTCGCAGATGCAGTCCTCCATTGCGCGGATAGCGACAACCTGGAAAGCGTCTGATCCAGCACGAAACGATACGTAACAGCTGGCTATCATCAGCGTAACCACGCGTGGTTGGCAGATGTTTCTTGATAACATAGAACAGACGCGAGGCGTAGATGATAAAAAGTATTGGCCCAAGACAGCTTCCCTGAGGCACACCATTAGCGAGATCAAAGTCTCTAGACTGTTGTTGATCAATGGCGACACGCTGTTTCCTCCCGGACAGGTAAGATTTGAACCAGGAGAGCTCACGATCGTCCACTCCAAGATCACGCAGCAACAAATCTACCAAAATCATGTGATCAATAGTGTCAAACGCAGCGCTAAGGTCCAAGAAGACGAGCAAGGTAACGTCTTGTCTGTCCATGGCAAGAAGGATGTCGTTCTGGACTTTCACTAGTGCAGTTTCAGTCCAATGATACTGACGGTACGAAGACTGACAAGTAGGCAGCGGCGCTCTGAACAATGAGCTAACGGCTGTGGGATAACTGTTTTCTCAGCCAGCTTAGAGACAAAGGCCAAGTTACTAACGGGTCGGAAGTTCTCGTGCACAAGCTCAAGACCAACTTTCTCTAGCAAATGCGCGATAAGTGCAACCTTCCAACTGTCTGGGACACAACCATTTCCGAGAGACGAGTTGATCATATTAGTGATGATTGGAGGTAGTTGATTCACGATAATTTCACAAACCAAGTAGGAACAGGATCCAGCAGGCAACTTGCGTTTGATGACGAGGAAATGATGGTACGTATCTCTTGCTCAGTGACGGGGGAGAATCGTTGAAGGTGACGAGATGGTGAGGGCCGTTGTCACGAAGCCAAGAGCAGATTTCTTGTTTCCACTTAAAACACTTTATTTGTCTGTAGTATAACTTCAAGAAGATTCTCCAGGTCATACTATCTCGAGCCTTCTATATAACAGTCGATTGCATCATGTCTATTTCTAAAACACTATTTTTAGGAGTAAGAACATTCTAGACACTCATGATGAGATTATCCTTAAAATAACCGAACAGAATGTTCCAGAATAAGGAGAAGTTTCTAGAACAGCTTATGAAATAGTGATGCGGCAGTTCAATGTTCTAAATTGTTCTCTCTTTTTCTGGAATTTTCGTTACAGCCGTGAATGGTAGGAACTCTTTTCCCCAAGTCAGTGTTGTTTATGTAACAGTACAAAAACGTGTCGCAAGCTTTACAGGTTTTCCCAATTAAACAGCGAGTCGCATAGCTAGATAAATTCTCGCCATCGTATAGGCCATATTCGTATTCTCGTTATTGAACTGGATCTTGCATGAAGTGGAGGCTCTTTCAGGGGAATCTTTTCATATGTAAATGTATTCCCCCGCAAGAGCCTCCACTTCATGCTAGATCCAGTTCAATACCGAGAATACAAATATGGCCTATTAGCTGTCGGGGCGAGGTATTCAGAATGGAATTGAGAAGTGAAAACGAGGCAAACCGAAAGGTTACATTGCAACGCAGACACAATTGAAAACAATTTTGTTTTAATTAAAGTGCACCTAACTCCAAAATACTTTGCACCTGTTCCAAACATATGGCGCCGTTTTGCGCCTTTTTGAACCAAATATTGACTTTTTATAGGCTGTAAAAGTTACGAAATCTAGCCATCATCTGTTCCACGACTGAGCTAGAAAGAGGCATGGGTCTATTCCTCACTTGACGTTACAAACTGATTTGCATTGTATTAAGTCTTTGTAAAAATGCATGCAGAGCAGTTTGTGACGTCGTGTAAGGAATAGACCCATACCCCTTACAGCTCGGTCGTGGGACAGATGACTCATAACTTTTATATTTTGGGGTTAGGTGCACTTCAAGATTTAAAAACCCGCATTGTCTTCGTTTGCAAAGCAAAAACCTAACCGGAGTGAGGAAACAGATGCGCCACTACGTTATTGACATTGTACTCAGCGGTTGTCAGCGCCGCGCACGCGCGTCTGCCGGCGTCTGTTCCATGTGCTCGCCATTGATTCGTGTTGTTGTTATTAAACCTTCGAGTTAACGCAGTGTTCCTTCCTTATTGGCGTGGTGGCAGCGGTTAACCCACGCCTCGAATTCCCTAATACAAGTGTGGACTTCGGATCCTACGACATCTACTCCATAACAAGGTGACAAATACATTTTTTCAAGTGAGCGATTTGTGAACTTCCCGACAGGCCGTCTCGCCTCGAGCACCCAAACAGTGGCAACTAACAAAGATCGAGACGATTACGTCGTACGAAAGTTGGCGGCAG
>OX419341.1:8064300-8096800 GCA_948470475.1 Galaxea fascicularis
GCACCCTGCAAGCTAGCCCCCACAAATTGGCCGCATTATCCTCGGTCGAGCCGCCCTCAACAGTGCAAGGCCTCCGCTCCTTTGTCGGAACCTACAAGGTTCTAGGCCGTGTGCTTCCAAGATTTTCGGAGTTGCTTGATCCCCTGGACCAAGCCACTGCAGGGAAAGAATCCAGAGAAAAAATTGTGTGGTGCGATGAATTGCTGCTGACCTTCAAAACCGCCCACCGTGCATTGGTAAACCACCGGGCCATCACAATTCCCCAGCCCCAAGATGCCCTGTGGATAGTGACCGACGGCTCTGTCAAGAATAGAGGCATCGCAGCCACGCTATATGTACACCAAAATGGGTCGCTGCTTGTGAGCTCCGGAAGTTCACCACCTCCCAGTTTCGCAGTAAACTTTACGTGGTGCCTCTGTCTGAAAGTTATCCAGTGGCTCCGACAGTTTTGGCTCAGTCTCTGCAGGGCCCCATTCGTGGCCTTCACAAGCCCTCCCCATTCGACTCTGATGATGACGCCGACCCTATTATTCTACCACCAAGACACTCCACTGCCCCTGCACCTTCTCTGGTGGTTACTCAGCCTCCCTCCTATGAACAACGCACAGTTCTTCCGCCTGCGCATGATGTTGTCCCTGTTCAGGAACTTCCTCCAGTACCTGCAGCCATTGTCCCACCACCCTGCACTCCCGCCTCTTCGCCAGACTGCTCGCTTCTTTCAGGTGCTCCACCTGAGTCTGCTGCTGTCATTCCTCCCAGGAGGTCTGGCCGCCAACAGCGCGCCCCTTTTTGGCAAAATCAGGACTGGGACTTTCACTAGTGTGCTAGGCTTTTGCGTTTTTCCTGGCAACACTAATCCGCGTCCTTTTACCTTACATTAGTAATTTTCTACTACTCGCTGCACTTAGAAGGACAAACCTAAGGGACCAGAGATTGCACCCGTTGTGCTTGTATCAGTTTAGTTTCAGGTTCGCTTTCTGTGCTGTTGTTCTAGTTTATGTTTCTTTATTTAGTTGTTTATATTGCATGCATATACAGTTTACTTCTGTGCCTTGGTGCTAGAGAGAGAGTTAGAAGGCAACCACGCCACTACGTTATTGACATTGTACTCAGCGGTTGTCAGCACCGCGCACGCGCGTCTGCCGGCGTCTGTTCCATGTGCTCGCCATTGATTCGTGTTGTTGTTATTAAACCTTCAAGTTAACGCAGTGTTCCTTCCTTATTGGCGATGTTCCTTGTTTTGATTTCCTTGATTTGACTTTCTCGAGAGATTTTGTGACAAGCGCTTACGAGCACAAGAAGTCTATCGCGAAAGAAAAAATGCCTGAAGGAAGCTTGGTTTTCTTTTTATAAATAAGAAGCTATGCGATTCAAGAAAAAATAGTCACCTCTAACGTGAGTTCCACGTTAAATTTCACTTGAAAACCGATATCGCACTCATACCTTCGCGATTCATTATCGTTTTTATATAGTTTTTCGCGTGATATTTTAACGTGGAATTCACGAGTCAGGCGATTAAGTTTCCAACCTAAAGAACTGGGGTAAGGGGAGGGAGAAGAAACTGCAGAAGTCTTTCCGACTGTACATGTTGTGTTTTCTATTGTTATGTTGTCCCAGGTCAATTCACGTCATATCGTTTCGTCTCAGCTACCACAGACTGAAGGTTTTCGTCAAACTTGAAGTTCAGCTCTTCATATCAGCCGTTCCCTCATTCTTCCTCTTTCATTTCGTACCCGGAGAAGAACCTCTCGGAGCAGAGTAGAGAACCAACAAACTCAGCCCACATATGACGCCGAGTCCGGTAGTCGCACCCGGGACACATTGGTGGAAGGCGAGTGCTCTCACCACTGCGCCAACCCTGCTCTTTAACTAGCTGCACTTTAACTACTGCTGTTGCTGCACTTTAACTAGTTTGAAACTAAGAATCAATATTTATGACATACACGACGTATCACCAGTTGTTCACGTAAGCGAGTAGTCGTGCTCTCATAGAAAAAGATGCGTAGCAGTATTGTGTAAATAAAGCGTAAGAAACAAAACAATTCTTGATTTCAGGATGCATTTAGTTTTAGGTTAAACTGCTTTCCAGTAATCATATAGAGAAAATAGCTAAGTCTTTGTAAGAGACTCATTCTTGAAATTAGCATGAATTTCAAAAATGTCAGTTTTGATCAGGTGTCCAGTTTCATGACCTTAAACTCACTCTTGCTGATTAAGTCCTGCACCAGTTTTCGGTGACGTTACTACTTTTGACCGAAAACCTGATTCTTGCCCTTCACAACAACAGTAGTTTTAATAGCCTTTTCTGGTCACATTTCTGAACCCTGTCCTTGTTAAGGAGATTTAGCTGTCGATCTGGCAAATAGCCGATGTATTAAGACAGACAATGTTGATGGTTCAGAATCTTCACATTGTATTTAGCACGCTCATTTCCTTTGGTTTTCACCATTTTCACTTTCAGTTCCTGTTAATTTAAGTCCTGTTAATTTTAGGTACTTTAAGTGTTAATTTCCTTCTATAAGTTATAATTGAACTTCTTTTTGTTTTGGGCGTTTTAAAAATAGATGTTTGGTTGAACACAGTAAAATATAGGCTCTACCTTGTTGTGAAACTCACGAATGACCCCGTAACAGAGAAAACAAAGCGTTCGGAACAACAGCTTACGGCAAAGCAACAGCAAACAAAACAAAGAAAACTTCGTCAGGTTTTCTCACCGAGGGGAACTCAAAACGAAGCAATTGGAACTTGTCCTCAGGCATAGCTTAATAAACATAGCGCGCCAATGCAACATTAGCATTTCCGGAAGCAGACATGCTTTGACATGCTATCAGCACTGTCCTTCTTTCAGTTTGGGTTTGAATTCGTAAACGTATAGCTTCATGATAGCTCACCAAATGAACTCCTGTGTATTATATGGTGCAATTGAGTACGTGGCCCTCTGTCGGTTGAATTGTCTTTCTTTCCCATTCTTTCCCTGAAGGGATTTCTCCTCATGAAGTTCTAGGTTCGTTGTCTTTTCCCAAAATCAATATTCGTAACTTTTTACTATCAAACCTCTGATGGCTACAGCTAAGATGTAAGTCAAAAATATTCAATTTACGTTTAACTCATGCCTGAATTCCTTTTTTTTAGGTTCTTGGTGTTATCCGCTGCTCTCTCTATATCATGGCTGACAAACAGAGCGGTCTTCCCTCTTTCTTAAGGAACAACTTCGTGGGTAATTCCAGACAACAGTTGTTAATCGGATTAGAGCACGCGAGCATATTAAGTCAAGAGGAAATCAAGGAAGCTGTCCACTTGTCACAATTAATTCAAGTATCAACGCCCAAACTCTAATGGTGGTTGTGGTGTAGGAAGTGAAACTATGTGGAACAAATCTCATCCGTATGTTTTATTGCGTTTTCCTATTCTGGGAGCGGCAACAGAGGGATCCAGAATTATATCGTGGGTGCTGGAACACTTTCTGGTTTCCGTGAGAGCCGCTCTTAAACTTTCGTACTTCTTCGGGAATGTTCGGGCGTTTTCGTGACCTCTCGGGATTTTCCTGTGGCGATCGTATAAAGTAGCATGTGGGTCGCGTCACGATTTTATTAATTTGTTACAAATGTGTTATTTATCGGTGAGCATTTGAGTACCATTCACATCACACACAAGCGGAACGTATTTTCAAACTGAGGTTTATTATTAGATTCTCACGGGACCTGATTTATAGAGACAATGTAACTTAGTGGAAATTTGTAAATGTGATGAGCCGAATCTTATTGTAACACGAACACAGTTAAGACAACACCGCAGCAAACATTTGCTACAGTGTGTCGACAAGTCTTTAAATCTGATGAGAAAGTAAATAATGTTTTCTCAATGATACTCCAGATTTTTTCTTTTGTTCAAAAAAGAATGTTAAAAAATGCAATTAACTTCAACTTTGGTCCTAATTAGGTGATCTTTTATGTTAATTATTGCATCACTAGTTTTCTCTAAATCGTCTGTGGAGGAATTCGGTGTTTTGGCAATAGATAGCATCAGTATTTTAATCTTTCTTGGCAATGATCCGGTATTGTTTATCTTGGTGTCCCTTTTGATGTATTTGAAGATAGATGTTTGCTAAACAGGTTTTAATGATGACTATGATAGAGAACAATTTTAATCGATTTTCCTCATGTGCACAATCCAAATCTCAGTGACAGTGAAAATAAAACCAAATAAGCCTGCCTTTACTGGCTGGTTGCACAGACAATAACGGTATTTCGGTGAGTGTGGACTGTAAGATCGGGAAAGTGCTTCTGGGATCACGAATAAAGTCGTTTGAGATTTTCTTCCTACGACATGGGTTGCGGGGCGAACCTTATTGACACAAGGCAACTGATGAATGTTACTTGAAAAAAAAAAGTCCTCTGCTGATCCCTGTGAGCACGTGTGCCTGAAAGAGGCCTACTGGCGGGTAGCTGGACGTCACTGTTGGGCTTCGATACCTTTCCACTGTCCTTAATTGGTTAGTGTGAAAATCCCATAAGATATACCTTATGCATGTACATCCGCTTCCTTACCTCAAACAAATCGGGGCGAGAGACTCCCCGATTTGTTTGAAAGGAGGGGAGGGATGCACACACGCTACAGAAGATAATAATAATCTTCACTGGGTAACAGATAAAGTACAGTTCTTTTTATAAGCTGGCGCTAATTGGACACAAAATAAAACTGAAAGAAATGCGGGGAACATCAAGTGATTGTCTCACAACCAGACTGAATTTTCAACATGTATTAAGCCAATATTTCCGTTACGGTTTTTACTTTTACCTTACTATCTAAAAACCTGCTAAAAATACCTTAACCCTGCCCTCGCACAATAGGACGTCAGTATTCACCGGCACAGAAAACATATTCACTACGTGGGTTGATTCCATGTCTCAACGACAAAAACACGTGTACATTGGGCTGACGATTGCGTAAAGATGCTAATGAAATGTCTGTTAAATTCAGAGGCGGGGTCGTTCTACATATTTTTCAACTGACTTACCTGTTCAGACAATTTAGTTTTGTTTATCCACAGATATCTTTTCACTGATGACAGACGTATTTTGGTTTTTTCTGAGCGTTATTCACGAAAACGATGTTTTACAACTGCAGTTCATTAAATTCTGATCTCTTGGTCACTGGAATACAACTCCTTTAATTTGCAATGAACGCCTTAACTGTACGAATAGTTTGCTCATTTTTAATTAAGTCTCTAAGGAAAGCCTTTGAATTAAATGCTATATATTATGAAAACGTCGTGCAATAATCAACATCTCACATGCTAACTAATTTCTTACGTACAGGACTGTTCGGCGTGATTTTCTAATTAAGCTTATCCGTCCGGCGTGTTTAACGTAAAAGCATGCAAGTTCAGATCGTCAAGTTGAGATGTAAAAAGATCGTCGATTAAGGAAACGCTTTCAAAGGCATCCTTTAAGCTTTTGTATTAAAGCAATATTTCGAACCCGAATTGCGAGGAAACAAAATCCCATGAACAATAAAATTCCTGCTACGCGGCCTTGTGACCCCGTCCAAGTGATGCCTTGGCGCAGTACAGCTAAGGCCACTGAACTGAAATGTGCTTTTACCATTTTTATTTCAGTTTATTGGGCAACCGAGTACGTTCGGGTCTCTGTTTAATCCGGCGTTTATTCGTAATCCCTGTATTAATACATGGGAACTTCGCCATATCCCAGGGTGGGCGTGATGTGACGATTAACTCGGCTTTCAATGACTGAATTAAGAAGGTCAAGAGTCTTCTTGTTGTCTTTTTAGGCAAACAGTAAGGCGTATGGTTCAAGATAGCAGGAGAGGCTATAGCATTAAAGGTCTCTTTAATCCTGTTATCGCCGTTGTATCGTTAAAACGTTTATGTTGTGTGATGACTCGAATCTGTGACTTCCTTGAAAATCAGTGTTGAGTAACCTGTCCGCGGATCGAGGTGTGACCAGCTTTTGACATCAGCAGCGTATTTATCAAAGCACTGAGCGACCAACAACGGCGTCATTTTGTTCAAACAGTGCCAGCCGGCACGTCTACTTTTTCTCAGCTGTGCTTCCCATACGGAAATTAATTTTTTAGGCATGTTTTTGTGATGTTTTTAATTGCCGTTATCTCTTCAAACGATCAATCTTTATGTGATCTTTGTTGCGGGTCGTTGAAAGGTACCCTTTGATTCAATTATCTCTTTATTTGGGTGTAAACGTATAAAGAGTGATAATTGCAAACACTCGAGGAAAAGTAATCCTCTTGTTTGTCTCTCCATGTGTCTCCAGGCTGCCCGCAGCTCTCACGAGAAGTTTGTTATCAGGCTGATACACTCAGCACGAGCGGTGAAGCGGCCGGACAAGACGAAACAAATACCAAACCAACTTGTTTACTGAGTTATTGTTTCGCAATGGCTCGCAGAGGTGCGAAAACTACTGACCATTTACTGCGATAAAGTGCTTTATAACGGTTTGGATTTCTTCTCGTATCTTTCTTGTTTTTTACGCTATTGATACCGGAAAACGGTGCGGCTTCAACCGTCCGGGCAGTTTTTGGAATAATTAATGGCCCACAACGACGTCAAATCCTGCCTTTGCAAAGGCGTAAGTCAATACTGGCGAGTTCGTTTGTGAATATATTCGTTTGCGCTGTGTGTGTACTTTGCATATGCATAATTGTGAAAAAGAAAAGCCGTCTTATTGCAACAAATCGGCACTTCTTTGACCTTAGATGAATTTAAGAAAGGAAAAATAACGCAGAGTATTTGAGACGTGAGTGTGAAAAACGCTTGGAATTCTCGCCGTCTGACCAGTTTAGAAGATCTTGTCAGAAAAGATTGATGCATTTCATATGATTAGCTGTTATTATCGATTAAACTCGAAGTGGCCCAGGGAATGCTTCTGGCTGATTTCTGCCAGGATGATCATGTCTTCGGGTCAATCGCGTTTGATCAATTGAGTTGTAATTAGCTTCTTTTTCCCGCCCACCCTCTGAGAAGGACAAACAATCATTGTCAAACTATAAACACTGTGAGCGGAAATTTAGCTATTACAGGTATTAACTCCTTTCTCGTTGTCAAGCCTGGTGTATCTACCCCAATCCTTCCTTGGCCCACGGTTAAGCTAAAAAATGTGGAGAATTTTCTCACGACCAACAGTTTTGTTGAAATTGTTTCCATGTGGAGCGGCGAGTCATCAAGGCAGTGCCTTTACATCATTAACCGATTGATGTCATTTATTTCGACCAATCAGCACCGTCCTTCTCATTAACGTTGACAGGTGAAAAGCCTTGATCGGACGAGAAGTACAGTGATAAAAGCAAAGAGGCAACCGAGATCAGACAACTCGTATCACGTGTAAGCTTGCACTTACGTTTTCAGCACTTTTTTCTGTGACGAAGGCACAGGAGAAAAACTCGTGAAAAGGCCATGAAGAAACAGTCGTTGGCGTTGTATGTTTTGTTGTTAAGCCTCTTTGAAGACCACACCACTGCTAGCTGGATGTATGTTGAACATTTTTCGTGCACTTTCTATTTGCTAAAATCAAAAACAGAAGCTGCTCCAATTTGATGGACAAATACTCGAGAGCCGGCGACCTTGCTCATGTTCAATGTTTCATGTTTTTAAGGTGGATGGGAATTTCAGCGCTCGGTACACGAAGCAGTGGAAACTTGACAACTTGTTATGGAGTTCCTGGATTGTCTTCACAGCAAATGAGAGTTTGCCAGAATAAGCCAGACCTCATCCCAACACTCAGACATGGGGCTAACCTGGGAATCACCGAATGTAAGAAACAGTTTGAAAAAGAGCGCTGGAACTGCTCCACCACAAATTCTTCGTCTGTGTTCGGTGAGGTTATCAACATAGGTAAGTTGATTGATTTGAGCTGATATCTTACAATGTGGAAATGGATGTTGTAACCAGTTTCGTCCTTTCTCTCCCGTGACAGGAAGTCCAGAGGCCGCATTCGTGTATGCGATAACCTCCGCCGGTGTCGTACACGCGGCCAGTCGGTCTTGCAGACTGGGAAATCTCAGTGAATGTGCGTGTGAGGCTCGAAGGAAGAGAAAACAGCCAGCTAAAGGCTGGGAGTGGGGTGGCTGTAATGATGACGTCAAGTTTGGAATATCGTTATCCAAGATGTTCGTTGATGCACCAGAGTACAGTATGCGGAGTGCTTCGGATAGGAAGACGCGAGCAGCAAAAGGCAAGAGAGGACGATATCTTATGAATCTGCATAACAACGAAGTCGGCAGACGGGTAAGTCGCTAACTCACTCATTGCGTGCCTGCTATGGGTTGCACTAGTTGATAAGAAAGTACTTCCTAACCACCATCAGGATTTTGTTCCCTGCCTTTGTTACCGTCAGTGTGTTTAATTTATGCGAGTGGACTCAAGATCAGAATTCAAAGCGTATTTAAATACTAGTGATTTTTCAAATAGTCGACGGCTGCATGCGAAATGTCCATCGAACGTCGTGGTTGTAATTTACTACAAGATTTTACAATCCTCTTTTTCGAGGGGAAATCAGACAAGTTTACCAAACTAACATTTGATAGTTGATAGCGCCAAATCAAAATAGTCTGGGGTTAATATGATATGAAATAAGCACCATTGCCCTTCATCTTATCGGTCATCAAACTCTTAGGACGGACGAGTAAATATTGTTTATATTTGAAGAGAAGTCGCTGGCAACTTTATTAGTGATTTAGTTAATGTAATGATCCAAGAATGTGGGTTTATGACTTGATCGACTTTTTATTGAGTCATTCATTGATTAAATAGGTCTACAATAAGCCATTAATTCAAGATAGGTACGGACTAACCTATTCTATGGGGGCCTTTTATACCCGAAATGTCGGAACTAAGGTAGAAAGACTTTGTAACTTTTGAAACCTGAAATCACAACTTGTTGTTTTAACATGATTTTGCATTTTTCCTGCAATGTCAAGCCAGACAACATGAAGCAATCATGTATCATGTTTCACATCATTTTGCTGGGGTGGTAGAATTCTTAGGACAGTTTTCTTTAGGTGTTTCGAAGGTGGGTTTGCACGAAGAAGGAAGCCTCTTTTAACTTCATTACTTCTCTTTAAATGTAGTTGCCACTCGGGCCCCTTGTTTTCGTGTGTCAAACTAGACTAATCCTCTGGTTTCCTTGAGCGTTTTGCCGCAAACAAAATTGGCTGTTAAACACATTAGAGGATGTGAATAGAATAGCTCCCATAAACGATTTAGCAAGTGTTTTATAGTTCAGGATGTGTGTCGGATATTGTGGCTTGTGTACCGCACAAGTTGTTGCTAATTTAATTTTGACCCACGTTACACAATTATAACCTCGTTTTCGGCTGATTTCGACCCTGTGTTCACAAGTTTTTAATCTGATGGCTTGTTGAAGTGGCCCCGCTAAATCCCTCCATATCAGGGCTGTTACCTCCCTGGTTCGACAAACTATTTATCATGTGTCCTCGTCTGTAGTTCGATGTCATTGTAGAATGGGTCACATATACAGAAATGTGTTTTGCATGTGTTTGAACAGTCCACTGTAACAAACATGTTTTGTTAGCTCTAACATCGAGACCGCTTCTAGTGAAGACACTGCGTTTTTGACTATGTTTTTATATTTACAACGGAGGCAAAAGCTAAGTAAGACAAAAACATGTGGATAACCAGGTTTGCCTTAATTATTTGTCTCATTCCGCCATTGAAAACAGCAAAACTTTGACCTCAAGCCAAACGATAGAAAAGGATTGAACCCCACTTTGAAGTTAATGTCATTTAAAGTGATTTTCCTGATGTTTTTATTTGTGCCGGGGTCCAAATAACGTGATGATTACTAAATATGAATAGCGAGCTCACCCTTTAAGATCGTAAACAAAGATAAATCAGAAATTGCTTAAAGAATTAACTGAAGTCGGTTATCTGTCTCATTAATTTGTACTCTAATATAACAGTTTTTAGTTTGGTACGGCTCAGTTTCGGTCTTGAGGAAGGAAATATTATCCGAAGAAATGCCAAATTAAGTGCGCATGTTGTCACTCTACTCGCGGCTGTTATATATGGTTCGGAGATGGAATAGGTAGCGGTGAGGGGTGTTTACAGCTTATTCAGTAATGAAGTGGTATTATTTAATTTGTTATCAATATTGAATGAACGACTAGAGCAATTGTTTAACTTAGCTTCGCTAACTTGTCTTTTGCGTCAAATTTGGTAAACGTGTGAAGCCTGGATTGAACGTCTGCGGCGTTTAATTGCTGTACATAATTGACCGTCGCAGTAGTATTATGTAGCATTCAGAGCAGATGTTTCCTTTACGCATATAGTGCTTCTATACCCTTGTCATGTACGCTTTTCTTTTTATGCAAACTAAATTTAAAAAATTGTACCTGAAGTCAGTTCTTCGAATGAAAAAAGGCGTTGTTTGGATAGCCTATGACGTCAGTTATGTACGTGATTCATCCGACAACATGATACTGTCAAAACTGACCGATGCATAAATTTTGTTGACTGTGTACATACCGGGATTTGGACCAGTATTATGATAATGGAGCGGCATGGAAAGCATGTCGGATGTTGCACACTGTTTAATTTGTAGCCGCACCAAACCAAGGACACGTATTACAGTTCGGCACCTTTTTGTTCAAGCAGTTTTATGTTCGTTAAATTTCAGGTTTAGATAGAAAGGCCTGTGCACCGGCTTCCATCTAATTCTTGAAGCCCTTTTATTTACCCAAAGTGCACAATTGCTAGATATTACGTTTCTTACTATCTGTGGCCCTTTACTTAAGAACTACTGAAATCAAAATTTAATTCATCTCCTTCGCAAGTTTAAACTAGGATTTCGTGTCTGTTGGTTTATACTGGTAATTGAACTGAGTGGACTGCAATTGTATAGGTCACATGATTTCGAGTGCAATTTGGAATAAATAAGCACGAGTAAATTTTTCAAAGACTAATAAGGGCAAGTGTAATTTAGTGGGGTCTTTGAAAAATTTACCAGTGCTTATTTATTCCAAATAGCACGAGAAAAATCATGTGATTACTTGTTAATAATATATGTACAAAAATTTCAGACAAACAGCAGACAGTTCGTTTTCATTTTTGCCTTGCGGGGTTAACACGCTCCGCCAACAAGAACCTGATTGGTCCAAAAAATGACAACGGCTTGTTGACACATTTGCGAAATACAAACCAAAAATATCCTCTAAGTGTTCAAATCAGCCAATCTTTCAAAATGCTTTTCGTTTTTAAAAGCCCGAAATAGAGCAAACAGTGGAAAGTCCAGGCTTGCTTATTTCAAGAGCTCAACTTTTTTGCAGTGTTATTCGATTAAACGAATAAAAATAGCTTTTCTAATTGATCACCGGCGTCCTCGGCATGCTTTTGCAGATGAATCTGCGTATGTTTTGTTACGGTTTTTTGAGGTACCCGTCAGTCACTTTTAATTTCAACTTTGCACTAATTTCGTCTTTCTGCACTCAAAAAAGTTCCATTTTTTGCGCTGTTTGGGATTAATTGACATGCTCTCTGCCAATCAGAATGCAGAAATTTTTGTATGTATATTATTAAGAGCAAAAGAAAAAAAAAATGGTGCAATTTGCAAATAACTTGCACTGTTGGGAGCCAATCCGATTTCATGAATGACGAGTGATTTCAAAATATGTGTAATAAAAATACGATAACAAGGTCTCGGGAGAATTGTCCTCAAATGTTCTTTTTTCATTTGGATCCGATTTTGTACACCGAGTGTTTTTTACATTAACAATCCAGCGCGGGAAATGTGAATGTTTTAATGTGTTGACAATTGTGCTTATTTTCCTATGGGAGACTAAAGTCGATCAGTTTAGCTTGCTGAAATAACAAACAGGAAGAGCTGAATAGTTATGCTTGCTTTGATAACAGATAAACGCAGCAGATAATTCATCCACCAACAATACTCAAGTGTAACCTACTATATTCTCGACCCCTTAAGCCGCAAGATCTGATTATTAATTCTCCTTTCTAACTGCAGTTCCTTGTACGTTAGTTAAGAGAATTTGGGGTTAGATCAGATTGCCGTATTTTTTGAGAGGCCATGAGAACAAATTCGCCCCTTGTGAAGATTTTACTTGAAAGGAATCCCAGTCACCAATTACGCGCTAAGAAAACCAGGCTTTTATCATCCTATAGTGGCAACAGAGCGCTTCAAATCGTCCTATGTGAATAGACTTATTTTTGGATATGATATTGATTCCTTGATGTAAATAGATGTGCAATTGTTCCAGAGCTCTAAACATCTTTTGAATTTATTAAAGTCTGATAAATTTGTCTATTCTCATCACTTGACTGCTAAACAATGTATTGATATGAAAAGGAGAAGTTTCATGCTAATCAGTTCTGGAAGTTAAAGTGTTCCATCATTAGTTGGAAAGAAGTACCTTGTTTTTCCAAAGCTGTTTTTCACAATGCTTGGGCCCGGGCCGGCCAGACAGAGAAGCTGGACTGAACTGTGAATTGGACTGTGGATTGGACGTTTATGGAATTCTTAGGTAGAAAAGATGGCCTGGACTTTGGACTGACTTTTATGGAATTCTTAGTTAGAAAAGCTGGACTGGACTCTGGACTGGGCTTCTGACTGACATTTATGGAATTCTTAGAGCATCCTCCTTTATTACGAAAAGTTTTAGAGCTTGGCAAGCAAAAATTCAAGCCGTTTTAGCATATTATTGTATCTGAATCAAGTGAACGGTGCGCTATCGCTGCCCAGGTTTTTCTTTTTCGTTGTCGTCGTTTTACGAGTTTTCCTAAGAAAAATTTAACTTTATTTAATGTAGAATGTTTGGACAATTCCATTAAAGTCAGTCAAACGTCCAGTCCAGGGCCTGGTCCAACTTTTGCTTTTACTCTTACAGTGTTTCCAACGTGGAATTATTTCCTGAAATCCTCCTTGTTGATGGAAAGGCATTTTTAATTACTATTTTCTTTGGTAGCACATCAAGCCATCATTGTAATCAGTGTTTTTTTCCGTCTCTCTATCTCCTGCAACTGTTTGGAATTAAAGGTCTCTTTTTCGGGTTTCAATTTTTGATTTAACTGGAAACATTCTGTATTCACACTGATTTGTGAGAACAAAACCCAGTTTGAGTGCCATTGGAAATTTGCCATTATAAGCAACATAACTAGTTTTTGTCCTTTATAATAAAATAATAAAAAACGCACCGAGTGCATTGTTGAGTTATATAAGCACGCGGGAATTTTTAAGAACACGAGAGAAGTACTTCTCGAGTGTTCTTAAAAATTCCCGCGTGCTTATATAACTCAACAATGTATGAGGAACAAGTTTTTTATTTCTTTTATAAAATGTCCCGGAGATTTAAGCGACCTTTCATACCTATTTGCTCGCGCACGAGCTTGTGACGTAGGCAGCGTGCATTATAACTCAACAGTGCACGCGCGTGACGTGGAGCGCGTGCTTTGTCGGAGATATAATGAACTCGATTCGACCAATCACAGCGCGTAACTCTTCCAACATTTTATAAAGAATAGGAACCGTTCTTACCGGTGAGTGAGATGATTTCCATGGCCTCGTTGTACGGAAATGTGGGGGTGGGGGTAGGGGTGAGGTGTCGTTTGTCGTGCATGATGGCTTTAGGTGTCATGACACTTGTCGTTGGCACCAGGAACACACGGAAGTCTGGCACGGAAAGTTGATAACTTGTTATCTTAAATTTTTTTTGTAAAATTCCTGCGGCCGTGATTAATTGCTTTATCAAGCTGGCATAAACGTTGTTTGCTCAGCTGAGAATAATCCCCTCATTGAATGTCTGTCATCCGTGTTTGGCTCCTGCACGCAAAGTGTCAATAGATACGTCCTCTTGTTTTCGGCGGGTTGGTTTGAGAAATCAAACGATTTGCTTAATCGCATCAAAGGAGCTCACCGCCTCTGTCAGGGAGGGCTCGCGATGCGCAATGGCTGTTTTAATGAATTGAGCATTATATGAGGAACTGAACTGAACTGAACTGCTGGCATAATTTATGCTATATAACGGCAATCCCAACTGGTACGTGGATGGGAGGAAAGGTGACCACGCACCGCTCGTTCTGTGTATCCCTCGTGCAAGCTTTAGTAACATTCGGGGGGTGATTTTGTTGGGTGCGAAAGGTTAGAAATGGAATGTCGTGACTCCCGCTAGACGTAGTGCTATATGATCGCAGTGAATTTCCTCAAATTTCGAATCAGTAAAACGGCTTGAATTAAAGGCAGGTTATTTCAATACTTAAGTTGAACATTTTCCCACCCCGTAAGTTATTTTTACCGTCTTTGTATGGGCCTTACACTGAATTTATTTTGTGTCACAGAACCACTTAGGGACGCACCATTAGAAAAGTGATGGGGGGCGGGGGGAGGGTGGGGAAAAAACCAAAAAAAAAATTCATGCAAGGGAAAATGCCAAGAAAAAAAATTACGCAAAGAAGAAGGTAAAGAAAAAAAATTCATGCAGAAGGAAGGTCCAATTGTGACTTTTATTTAATAATTATATAATATTTGCCTGTGTCTATTAAAAATAATTGTTATTCAAAATATTCTTGGATTGACATTTTGTAGTGGAGGGCACTACAGAGGGGCTGTGTTGGTGAATGGAGTATGGCATCATTATGATGGGCTGTGGGAGAGGAATTCCAGAGGGCAGGGACTGCAAAAATGTACAGGGAAGCCGTCCACTCCAAATGGCTTCCTCCTCTCTCACTGTGCAGGGGCGTAGCCAGGGGAGGGTTCCAGGGGTTCTGGAACCCCCCTTTTGGGTTATTAAAATGAATATTATCTCAAGAGGATAAACGTATCGGAACCCCCCTTTGGAAATTCTGCGAGACGAGATTTTCGTCTTTGAAGAAGAACAAAAGAAAATCAATTTAAAAATGCATCGCACGCTATATCACAATTTTATACAGCATTTGATGAAGTATGTAATATGTTAACTAACTGTTATTTTATCCATTTTTAATTCTATGACGGTTCATCTCTCCAGGAAGCGATATTTACAATCCCCTTAGAAATGCTAACTACGTTAAGCGCTGAAGTTATTGGAAATTTGTGCTCAAAATCAAGGAAACGCCATTTCCGAAGACCCACCTGGAAAAAATTTCTGCACAAGCAGTACGCGAAAAAAAAAAAAAAAATCGTACAAGCTGAAAATCTCCCACCTCCCCCCCCCCCCCCCCCATCACTTTTCTAATGGTCCGTCCCTTAGCTGATCTCTACCACTGCAACTCAACGTTACAAAAGGTATACGTACACTCCCAAGCTACAGGAATTTATTTGAAACGCCAACCGATGGCAATCGATGAAGGTTGCGTTACTTTTGTGTGACTATCGATTGGTCGATGTCAATCGATGCCAATTAATTAATCGTAATTGATTGCCATCGCTTGAATTTCCATCGATTTTTAAGCCCTATGAGACCTGTACTTTGATTATCGGTCTACTCACTGGAGAACACGAGCATTTTCTGTCTTACACGAAGTTTTTGGAAAAGAATTTTCCTCACATTTGAGTCGTCAAACTCGGGTGCGCCTTATACACCAGTATTACGGTATTCCAAGAAGCAGTTAACCGAATGCAATCGAGGAAATAGGTTATTTTAAATGGACTTGTTGGGTGGTCTCAAATTAGGAAGCTCTGCCCACTCAGTGGTTAGATGTTATTTGCAGACTAGAACTCGTGGTTTCTGGTGTTCAAGCAAACTGTAACGCGAGAAAATTAAAGTAAAACAGATTTTGTGAACCCCATGACTCCGCGTTGTTTACCTTGTTAAATGGCTCAACAAGTCTTAATAATTTGTTTCAACTTATTATTATCCTGACAACTCCAGCAAATACTTAACGTGGGAAAAAGTAGTTTCCTAGTGATCAGCTAAGATAAAAAGTAGTTAGAGCAGCGATGCGAATAGAGAAAATTTTTCAGTAATATCGCTTTTGACCTTCTAACCGAGCCGACAGTAAGGACGCTTAGGGTAGTCTAAAATGTGCTTCTGTTCCCGAACTCCTAATCAATTTTAGATTAAAAACATGTCTCTCTTATGTTAGAGCAAACGTTTCGTGTTACCATCGTGTCTGGTTGGTTCAGATAAAGGACCATTCATTTTCGTATGGGATGGGGTGGTGGTGGGATGGACTGGTGGGATTTGAGGGAGGCACGCCAAAACAAATACGGCTTATGAGTGGGTCCTGCCCAAGGATAAAGAATCAAAGAAAAAAAAATGTGTGTGTGTGTGTATGGGTGGGGGGGGGGGGGGGGGGGGGTGGTCGAGCGAAATTCTATGTGGGGGCGTTCTGTGACTAAAACTGGTATCTTCGGGGAGGGGGGGGGTCATACAGTTTGCAAGTGACACTCCTCCAAATCCCGCCAGCCTCCCCCTTCCTACCCCATTAAAGAAATGAACGGTCCCTACTAGGTTTCAAAGGAAGAACTGCAGCAAGCTCGGCTATGATGCTTTGCTGGAGTGATTAGGTGGACTGTACGAAGACAAAGCAGCCCGTAGAGGTCTGCTCACTTCGTAACTAAAGGTACCCTTATAAATAAATCACAGAAGTTCTGGATTGGCTCCGTGAGCTGTGGTTTAAGGAGAATGGGTTTGACAAATAATTGGAAGCTGAGTGAATTTTTAAATCAGACCAAACCGAGGAACCATGGTGTTGGTAACGTTTGTGAAAAAGTGTCATCTCTGGGTAAAAACAAGAATTTCCCGTACACCATCTTTTAGACATGTGTGCTAGTCTTCAATGGTTTCCTTTCAATATGTTATTGCTTTTTTTTAATGGGTACATAATGAAAACACATGTTTCCTCCCTGCGATAGGCTTAATTTAAACCAGCACAAGGCCTGCGAACAATATGTTCCTACCTGTTGGGAGCAGCGCCATTAAGTAGCAAGTTGTATTACAGTGCTCTGTTATGCTTCTTTCTACCACCTATTTGATGTTTTCCGATCCCATCAACCAACCTTTGTCGACTCCGGTTTTTTCTCTGTTGATCAGTGTCAGGAACTGCTTTTAAAATAGCTTACGAGCCGCTTCAAGAATATTGTACGAGATAACTGTTAACTCATTTTATGTGATTTAAAAACGAGCAGCAATATTATATCCGGTTTAAAAACAGGAGGCGTAGCCGAATGTTTTTATACCCGATATAACACGTCTGCCAGTTTTTTGAACAGCTTTAAAAACTTTTGTTGTAGATTTATCCATTTGTCGAATGATCGTTGGGTTTATTATTATTTTTCCGGATAGAATCTGCTGTAACCTTTAGCCATGTCTATATCAGATATAAATACATCCATTAAACATCAATTTCTTTTGTATTTTGTTTATGAATTATTAATGCTTTTTTGAATGACCACTTAAAAAAAATCGTTTAATCTTTGTAATCACTTCCTCACTGTGAATGCGCCAACTTTAAATGGAAGCCTAGTGCAAGAAAACTGTTGTTCGGCTAACTACTACAATCTTTATGTAAAATCGTTGTTTTTGTATACTGTAATTGTTAGTATACGCGATAACATTTGTCTGGACAAAATTCGCTTTCATTTCATATCGAACAGATACCAGCTGTCATACCTCCTGTTTCATTGATGTTGTTATAATTGTCTTTACCGTTTACATGCCATATTGACCCTCTGAAATTAACAAGTTACACGTTTTAAAGATCTTGAGCGTCTAATTTTGGAGCTGAGGCTCGACGGTCTTATTTTTTCGCGATGCCGCGTCAAACGAAAGCATTGGACATAGAGGTTCACAACGCGACCAGATGAAAACGCAGAAAGAGTTCATGTGTACACAGTATGCTACTCATTAAAAAAAAAAAATAAAAAAAAAATAAAAGAGCAAAATAAAGATGTTCTTAACTGACTCTCAGGCTGGGCATGTTCTAAGCTTGTCCTTAAAATGTTGGGTAATCTAGGCCATAACGTTCCTTTATAAGAAAAAGATTGTAAACCATGTGACAACTTCGTTCCCAGGGTCTCTCTTTTTCCCGTCCCTCTCCAGCTTCACTGAACGGGGAAGAAGAGAGACCTGGGAACGAGGTTGGGCTCGTGAAAGCTTCCGCGGTGCAAATTTCTGACGGCGTATAATTCAATCTCTGTTGTTTGTAGGCAGTTGAGAGTCTTGTAAAAAATCAATGCCGTTGCCATGGTGTCACTGGATCTTGTACCGTCAAGACTTGCTGGGAAACTGTGCCAAACTTCGCTAAAGTTGGTGACGTCATAAAAGCGAAATACAAAGAAGCAGTGCAGGTAGTGTACAACAAACGAAAGAGGCGCATGAAAAGAAAGGAACAAAAACGTGTCAAGATAAACAAAGACACGCTGGTGTTCATCGAACGGTCGCCAAACTACTGCAACCCTAACGCTAAGCTAGGTATTCTGGGCACATCCGGGAGAGTGTGTAACAAGACGTCCCAGGAAGGGGACCGGTGCGATGTTTTGTGCTGCGGTGGAGGATACAATACTCAAGTAGTGCGTGAGATCAACAGGTGTCAGTGCAAGTTTGTTTGGTGCTGTTATGTGACTTGTAAAACGTGTCCGCGGATTTATGATCTGCACACGTGCAAGTAACTGACAACGGACATTTGTTCAGCGCGTGAATTATTTATTTGTCAAGCCAGTCTTCTATCCCATGTTTCGCGAAATAGAAACGTACAGTGGTTCCGGTGATTTAATGTGAATAATTAACTTACGTAATTCGATGGTTCACTTATTTTACAAAGTTAAAGATCTACCTGGATTTTTTTGCTCCTTGGTATGACGTTGTCTTCAAAACAAATTGCTTATGGCAGCGACGATGGAACCCTAAGAGGCCTAGGGCGCTTACCATTTACATGATTCATCCAGGTGGAAATTTTAGGTGTAAATATTCAATGCTGCAGCTTGTCTAAACGCAAAATGGATAAATCACAAAATGTACTCGCATCAGTTCGAAAGCACACAAATCACAGAAAAAGTACTTTGATTAAGGCGTTGGCCCATAATTTCTGAAACTTTCCACATGAAAAAGGTATGTACCCGATTTGACTTTCCGACCAGAATTTCTGGCTTTTCCGTGTGAATGGTAAGGACCCCTGGTATCCTTTATGCCTCTGACGGCTCCTTGAAAGGGCCTAGGTTCGAGTTCGATCTGTTGTTTGGTGATAGACAAACAGCCATTCAGAATATACCTGTGAAAATAGAGTGAAGATAAGTGTTGTACCAAATGAGGCTGGAGAATTCACTTCACTTATTTGTTCTTGGAAGCGCTTGCTGTATTTTGTGGCATTTTTTGTTTGCTTTGCATGTATTGTTTGAATATTCATATCTTTAGTTTCACCTAAAGCTGAGTAAGGTGAAGTACAACGGAATCAGTTACGTGTATCTCGTGTTTTTATTTATTTATAACGTAAAGAAAAAGAGCAACAGGGAAAATATGAGAATATGACAATATGAGAGGTGGGCCAAATTCCTGGCTGCTTGACTTGAATGGATTAAACACAAAGTTTCATTTTTAATTGTTCTATTTAAAACTCTGGACCATGTCTAAAGAACTCTTTACCCCATCCCTTAACAGCAACAGCAATTCAATATATGATAGTTAGTAGGTGGCTTACCCCGCAAATAGCTACAAAGAGCTAATCGAGGGGAGGCAAGCCGAATAAAAGAACACGCCTATTAAAAGACAATACATTTACATACTAACAACACTTAGTCTTATAAACGATGGTAATGGTGTAATATGCCCGTGAGAATGATGATATGCTAGTCGCTTGGCAACGGGCGAAAGGACAACTTAAAAGAAATCAGAGTCCCAGGCAGGAATCGAACCTACAACCTCCGTAACACCGGTCGGATGCTCTAACCACTGAGCTACAGGAACCTCTGGTGAGCTAGGTTGTTTATCTAGGTTCTTATACAAAGTGTCCCACTATGGTCTGCGGGCTCGACAATGTAAATGTGAATCAGGGGCCCGTTTCTCGAAAGTCCCGGTAACGTAACGGGCCCGCAAACCATATTTTGAACTCAAAATCTCAATAAATGTAGGGTTTGTTCTGACCTCTAATGAAGTCCATTTTGTTTCTTTAGCTGATAACTTTACTATATAATTTTCAAACATTTTGAAACTCCCATCTGGAATGGAAAACAAAACTGCTTAACGGGCCCGGTAATTACCGGGAGCTTCGAGAAACGGCCCCCAGACATGATAATGATTATAAATGACACTTAGTCTAACAAATTAATGATACGAATTACACAAGGATTGGTGATTGACAACTATCTATTAACTAATAAAGTCCACCAAGTTTACATGCAACAATACTTAAACTAACTAATTAGTAATACAAACAAAACAAAAACAAAGACAAAGACAAAAAGAAAGTACTAGTAAAGATAATAGACATGTAATTATTAAACTTGACCAACTCTCTTAGGGTACGTTTGTTTGGGAGAATCCAAGATCAGATTTTTGATCTAAGATCATGCGGATTCTTTACTACCAAACAAACGAAAAATCTAAAACGGATTTTTGCCTTGACAACGTGCCAGCGTGAGTTGGCGGTTGTTTTGAAAATGGCGGCAAGCCAACATTTATTTTTTGAAGAATTCCTCGTGGACGATTTACCGCAGGGGCAGAGGATGGAGCAGCACTGAGCATTGAGCGGATGGTTAAGACGAAGAGTTCTGCAAATTAAAGAAATCATAAGATCCGTTGCATTATTTACCTCCTGTGAACTTGTGAAGCATCAACATCGACACGGTACAGTTGTAGAGGCCAGCACGTGATAGTGCGGCTGTTCACACCTTCAAGTTACGATCCGAGTACGCTGTGAGGACCATAGAGAACACCCGGAAAAACGATCTCGATCTAACCTAGTCTGAACACACTTCACCCCAATAAAACTGTAAAAACTAAACACTATCACTTTCATCTATCCGCTATCAAAGTAAACTCGGGTGGATTTAAACTGTTGAGAAATTTTTATGTGGTTAATTACGGACATAAATTTTGGCTTTGCGGGCATACTTAGGAGAGCAGGGATGGCGCAGTGGTGAGAGCACTAGCTTTCCACCGATGTGGCCCGGGTTCCATTACCGGACTCGACGTCGTATATGGGTTGAATTTGTTGCCTTGGTTCTCTTCTCTGCTCCGAGAGGTTTTTCTCCGGGTACTCCGGTTTTCCCCTCTCCTCAAAAACCAACACTTCTAAATTCCAATTCGATCCAGAATGCACCGAATGCTCGAACCAGTCCTCAAGCTATCGAGCTTGAATTGATTTGATTTGATTTTGAAATAAAATAGAGGCGTTGTAAGAAATGTTAGACTTAAACGTATAGTAAATGTTTAGCGAGGTTCAACGCACGTAAAGCTGGTTAACATTTACGTCCGTACGGAAGTAAAAGTTGAACCTCGCTCAACTTTCACGCTCACGTCCGACATTTCATACATCGCCGTTTACGCACTTATGATTTTGAATCCATACGTACGTAAAACTCCACCTTAAAGTGGTGTAATACACTAGAAGATATATGAAAAATTTCGTTTTTTTCAGCTAGGAAGGGGTGTGTGGGGAGGGTCTTACAACTAATGGATTTTGATGGGGGACTGGGTATGGTATGCATGTACATTGTCACATGACAGCTGGTCACCTGACAAAACGTGGCATATTTAAATTCATTTTCTGATCGGCCGAACTGTTTGCAGAATTACCTTGGAAACCCGTCTAAATTGTCCTGAATTGCTGTGTTTTGGGTCATTTGCTGGTGCCAGAGCTCATCATTGATCCAAAAATGTCACCAGATGTCTGCGACGTGACGCAGACCGACTGCAGACCGTTAAGGTCATATGGAAACCAGGCTTCAAGCATAACCAGCAATGGGTTGTCTCTCTTTTCAAACCTCAACTCCTAGTCCGCCTTACACTCAGCTGGGTATTTGTTTTTTGGGCAAAATGTTTAGTAATCCCTGCGGCGAAATCGAAGGTATTGTGCTGAGTGTATTCTTCATACAGTACTATAAATTCTTTGTCGTCAATTGGTTCTGAATCCAGAGAAATTAGCAAAGTTTTCTGCCCAGCCTTAAATGCATTTTTTGCTTATTCTTTTAGGGAAAGATGAAGAGCGTTTTCACCTTTTTCTTTCAGGAATAAAACCATAATTTTGAAAATAATTAAGAATTAAGTAATATGAAATAAGCCGATTGGTAGTAGATCTTAGCTGGCTGCAAGTTTGAAACTTTAGTGGCCTGAATATTGAACATAATTATGAGCTATTTTGTTCATAGATGTTCGGAATTTGATGAGTGGAGTCTGGACAAAATGTGAGGAACATAATCTCGGTATCTAATGATGATCAAGTATCAAAAGCAATTCGAAAAACAGCAAACCAGCAAGGTTTTGTAAGCAAATCGAAACAGATAGATACTCGCCTTTTAGGAGAATAACTAGGCCTGATGTTTTCCTTCACTTCACAACTTTTAGTAAGTTTCAAGAGGAAAAATCTGCTCTTTCGTCGAGTTTTTTCGCCGATCGGTTAGCTCAGTTGGTAGGGCACCGGACTGCTGTGCGGGAGGTCGGGGGTTCAAACCTCGACCGGACCAACACTCAGGGTCTTAAATAACTGAGGAGAAAGTGCTCTCTTTGTAAAAACATCTGCAAATGGTCAGACTTTCTAGTCTTCTCGGATAAGGACGTTAAACCGGAAGTACCGTCTCACAGTACTGGTGTGGGACGTTAAAGAACCCACACATTGATCGCAAAGAGTAGGGGACGTAGTCCCCCGTGTGATGGCTTATTCACTTAATCTGTTCTGGGGGCACCTGTGTATCATACTACTCTCTCTAATAAGATTGTGAACTGCGTGGCTGCAATTTGCGCCTATATAAGCAGTCTGGCAAAGTCCCCCACAAAGTGTTGTAAAGCGCATTAGATCATTGCGTCATGGTAATGCGCTATAGAAATTGAGAGACTTTACTTTTACTTTAAAAGAACTATAAAAAAACAAACAAGCGATGAGGATGCTGTCATTCCTTTTCTCAAGTACAAAAACAACGATTTATTACAATTATTTTATCTACAGGATTAACAAGACATCTTAAATGATTGATTGTCTTCATACGAACAGATAGTGGGGATGAATGACATCAGCAGTACATTATAATGTGTCTGTATGTGAAGAATGTCTGTGATGCCATGAACTACGAGCGGTTTACGGAAGTGGCAGATAGGTCTCTCGTTTAAAGTAGACCTTGCATTGTCACACAACACGTATGGTAAGATTCTATTGTTATGTAGCGGCTTTACACCAATGAGTTGCATGTAAAGTCCGAAACAAGCGTCTTCCACTGGAATAATAGGAACCTTCTTCGATGCCGCTAAAAGCTTAGGCAGGAGGCTTCCACTAAACACGTAACCACCACCAGAGGCATACGGTGGATAAATACGTTGATTGAACTCCATAAAGGAAACATAATAACGATTTTGTTTGTGTCTCACCACTTCCATCTCTTTCTGTATATTTCCCGCATATAGTGGCTTTGAACCATTAGTCTCGCGATAATCCTGTAACCACTCAACAAGCGATAAGACATTAACAAAGCAATCGTCGTCGGTTTTGAGAACGTATTTTGCTTGGCAGTGTTTTTCAGACCACTGAAGTCCAAGAAGCGTCTTACGCGATAGATTACGAAAAGTGTCGAGGAAGTCACCGATGACCATGTCCTTGTACACTTGAGCCTCCTGCTTTAGAAGATTGTTAAGTCTTGAGCTATTGCTTTTACCAACGAGGAACACTGTTTTCCATGACCTGAAACGAGAATTTTAAAATCACTGAAATCTTCGAAGTGATGTTGAAGATTCTTTGAAATTATCACCAAGAAACTAATTTGATTGCGAGTCAAGAACCGACTGTTTAGGAAAGAGTAAATCTTCAACGTCGGTGCTATTTCACACAATGCATATACAATAACTTCGAAATCTTGTCACGTCGAAGCACACAGCGAAAACAACAGAAACTATACCAGCTTATAGTTAAACATTAGATTCATCATCATTTGCTATCAAGTTACATTTTATTTTTGTTACAATTCGTATTTTTATCGGATAGACAGTTTTAGTTTTATTGATAGACATGTTAGAATTTAACATACATTTTATCTTTTAGCTCTTAGATTTATGTACACTTCGTATTACAGTACTGATATTAGTTTTATTATAACTTTTAAATAGAGGGCCACAAGTTTATTAGTTACCTTATCTATTCCGTGCCACCCTCTTTAAATAAAGTGTATTATTACTAGTGATAGCTTTATAATACCAGGGCTCCCAACTTTTTGTGGAAAAATAATACATTAAGTAAAAGATATTTCCAAGAAAGTACTTTCACAGGATAATTGTCCAGTCGCCAACATCTCGCATACCTCACAGGAAAACATCCAAATTTGTTATTTTTCTGTTTCCATCCTAACTTCGACGGAAAAAAGTCTTATGAATTTACTGAGTTAGATGCATTTCAACCATTTTTAGAGTCAACCTCCTCACCTCATTTGAAGCGGCTCCCGCACTTCAAAAACCGCTCTGCGGGCTCTGAATACTGTTGTTAAAAGAGAAAAGACAGGAATCAAGCAAAATCAATTATTTACCTCTTAGAATTGGTCCAGCTTCCTTGATTTATCGGGTTGTCCTCTCGACCCCATGACAATCTAATGGATTCTCTGTCCATAAAATTAACAGGACTTGAGTAAACCATAATCAGCAGAAACGGCGCCGGTAAGCAGCTTGGCAGAGAAGAATTATAAACGAGTGTCTGATGTTGCAGATTTTCATCCTTTGAAGCTGTGATTTCGTAGTGTTTAGCGACGGTCGCCGAAGAATACGTATATCTTTGAACAACGTCTTTCAAGTCTAAATTCAGTAACTCCAAGTAACTTAAACTGGGTCCGACTGATACCCTTGCCTCAGAATCAACCTGAATGCTCGCGATTTGTCTTCTAAGTACACTTGAAGATGAATAAAGTTCAAGGTTTCCCTTTAGGTCGGCAAGGAGTAGCAGATAAGAAAGGTTCAGGAGTCCAGTGAGGGACGCAAGCATTAACAGGTAACGGATGGTGCAAAGCTTGTTGAATTTGAATCCCATGTTATTCAATCCTGTGTAGTAAATAACCATTGATTAGCTTTACAGAGACTGAATGAAACTGGAGAATACCAGGGTCACCCTATGAAAAAAAAAAAAACACTTTAAACAGTACTTTAGAACCCCGCTTTACGGTCACCTCGGTAATACGGCCATTTATTTTGGCTCAGCAAAAAAATAACCCTCGTTAATGTGGTCACCCGTTAATACGACCAACGGTCAAATTTAAATCCCAAAGAGTAGAATCGTTTCTAATTTCACCCCGTTAATACGGCCACTCGCCACTAGAAAACCAAATTGAAACGCCTGTGACATGCCAACTTCAAGAACCAACCACATCTGTGATCACAAAGCTGACCTCGGATCGTGTGGCAATATCTTTCCTTGAGGATGTTTTGTGTTTTCTTGAGTCAAAAGGTAACACTGGCATAGCTGATGCCCTCTCAAGAGTGATTTCCCACGCTCAAGCGATTGGTTGGAACGCAGAGCAAGCCAGTCGAAGATCTCCGATTTGTTTTTAAAATCGTGAACATTATTGTAAAATGATGTACATGTAGAAACGTCAGAGAACTAAGGACCTCTCTTTTCAGAAGCATAGTTAGCTGGGCCTGTTCTTGTTTTGTTTCTTGAGTTTTAGACTGCAGGATACTTAAAATGCATTTGTGGCGGCAGAGTGAAGTTTCAAGTATTTTTTACAGTTAAGTATATCTGCATCCCGGTTGTTTATTAAAGAGGACAGTTCAGGAAGTGCGAATGCAATATAGTTGACCCTGCCCCGGTAACACGGCCAATTTGTTTTTTCTATTTGCTGACCTTATTAACGGGGTTCCACTGTATATCCTTTTCTCTCATTGATATGTGAACAAGAGAACATTGAGGTTTCGGGGTTGCTATTACTCCTCCAAACATACAGGTTGTTTTATTTCGTCAGCTCAATGACCAAGGAATTAGAATTTCTCACCTTTTAGGTTACAGTTTTCCTAGAAATACTGAGTTTGTAATCAAACTCAAAAATCTCCCTCTGCACAGATATTCACCAAAACGAACCTATTGTGACCTAACTCACTGATAAGCCAATCAGATACCCACATTTCATCCCACATCAGGTCCCTTCGCTATTGACTTACGATCCCATAAACAGTTTTTGCGCGTGTAGTTATAAACGCTTTATGGATCGAAGGACAATTCAAACTTCTAACTATTCACGCTTGGCGGTAATTTCCGCCCACTTTCTCAAAGAAGAATGGAAGAAAATCTTTGAAGTGAATTCAGTACCCGGGAATTGGAAGTCAGATCAGGGGTGCACAACGAGCCAAATCAACCAAAAGCCGTAGAATGTCTGAAGTCTGTTTAAAGTATTTTTTTCGTTAGCTAGAAAAATTCTATCTGTTCGGATTCCTGAGCTGAAATGTAAATTACTCGAAAATTTTAGGGACCAAAATCTTCCTTTGAGGAAATGCTAGCTGAAATGAACCTTCCACGAACTTTCTAGGGAACTATCTTCTTTCCCAAAATGCTAGCTGGCGTTCTTAACTGCCAAAAACAACAAATATGACCCTATGATTTCCCCATTGGGATTCTTTCAGGCCACGTGTCATTGTTAAGAAAATCTGAGTGCACTCTTTGGTCGACGCCGAAAACCTAAGGCGAACTACTCTCCCCTGGAAGATGGACAAGAGATATAAAAACCTCAACTTGATACAATTTGTCCGGCGTTCTCTTCTTCCGTTTTAAAGCAGTTAAAGGGAAAATTCTTGACATTTCAAGTAGTTTAAATTGCCTCACTTCACTGGAAAAATGAATACTTGTCAGCATTGATTCAGTTTCTCTCGTTACAAGTATGCATGTGTGGCTGACGTTGGTGGTGTGACACTATTTTAAAGATTAGAATCAGTACCGAATGCTTTGTCCCTCTTAACGAGTTGGTTAGAGAATATTTAGTAAAAGAAATTAATTTATAGTCACTTTTGTATGATTCCTTATCGTGCGTCGGCAAATCTGTCGTTTGATCAAAGCAATGCCATTTGGGCTAGACAAGTCTTGCCAACCATGGCTCCACCAAACTCGTCGGGTATGATGTTTCAAAGTTGCATGATTATCACAACAAAATGGAGGATTAGTCACGCGCAGCGGCTGTTAACAAGATATCGCTTATTATGCTGTTTAGTGGTTTCAGTCAAAACAATAGGAATTGAAACTTTCCGCGCTTAGCCGGCAAACCTTTCTACCTTTCCTTCTGTCTTTATCGTTATTATTTCTTTCTGTCTGTTAGCAAGCCGCGTTAAGCGTTCCCTTTGATGACAATAAGAAG
Source organism: Galaxea fascicularis (assembly GCA_948470475.1). NCBI lineage: Eukaryota > Metazoa > Cnidaria > Anthozoa > Scleractinia > Euphylliidae > Galaxea > Galaxea fascicularis. The sequence continues at coordinate 8,091,741 of OX419341.1, forward strand.
CGACTCTATCCCATAGTGGATTACAGGTTCATTCGAGTTAAGCCATGTATCCTTTAATGACGTGCTTTGGGGGCATTCCTTTAGCACAGGCAGCTGTCCTTTGGACTTTGATCAAACTGCCATCGTTAAAATTGCGTTTTTTTCGTAATGCTGACAAACTTTTAGCGGTTAAAATCTCAGATTCACAGTTAAGCCAATTATTTAATCTATCCATTTTTTGGCTTATTCAATCCGATTTAACAGCTCTTTAGCTTACTTCTGTCTTGTTGCCTCTTTCACCGTTTTTTCATTTCACTCCAGCAAATAATCACTAAAAAGACTATCTTTCATATGATAAAAGGCGCAATGTAAGTCATTACAGTAATTAACTTATTAGGACTTACATTGCGCCTTTTAACATGCAAAGAATTGCAGCATATTAACACATCAATGCACAAGACAACAGCCGTCATTGTAGCTACACTGCAGTGTTTCATCCGGAACCATATCCACGGAAATCAATAAATCTTATTATAAGTATAGTTTTCACTTTGAGCGTGAATCGGTAAAAACCAAATTGAATTAAATCTCGTTTCATAAAAGTTGCTTTTAGCCACACTAAGAGCATGTGCAATCCCCTGGGGAGGGAGGGGAGGGGGATATTTTCTTATTGGCCCCAATTGCGCATAGTTAGATCCTAAAATATTTCATCGAAGGAAATATCTGATCTTCCTCGAGATCTGGAGCATTCCTGGTGGTTTCGACAAAAAGATAGTAGTTCAGTTTGTTGCACTGTTCGTACTTTTAAAATTGTTTTTAACAGCAGTCACGTCTCGTGAAGTTTCTTACTAAACTGTGTCCTGACTTGGCATTCTTTAAATTAGTTGGCAACAAGTTTCTTGTTATGACATTTCCAATTTTTTTTAAGAACAATCAACCACTATTTATGCCTCTTACTAACCTAGTTCGAGGTCCGTACTGTAAGTTACGGACTGAGTTTTGTCATGTTCGCTTGTGGCCCATAAATCAACGGGAAAAAAACGAGGATCCGTAATTTACAGTACGGACTGAGAAAATGAGGTCAGTAAAGGAAACTTTCAAATTTAGCGTTTCGCACAGTAGAATACAGCCCGCAAAATTGACCAATCACAGTGTGCGTATTAACTGACGGGTATGATGATAGTTATAAATTAGCAGAAGACCAAGCAGAATAGATATATAAACGATAGTGCCAGTTTCTGAAAAACTATCTGTAGGGAACTGAAAGTAATTGAGGAAAGCTTTGTAGTAGGTGTTCTGTGATCATCCTCTGTAGAAAACGATTTATGGGGACACTGATTAACTTCTAACTGTAAAAATTCTTAATATAAATAAGTTATGATATTTACCTAGCTCCACTCACCGCGAAGTGGTTTTCAGGGAGGTCCTGCATCGGGATCGAATTGGAATTTGGAAGTGTTAGTTTTTGAGGGGAGGGGAAAACCGGAGTACCCGGAGAAAAACCTCTCGGAGCAGAGTAGAGAACCATCAACAAACTCAACTTGACCCACATATGACGTCGAGTACGGGAATCGAACTAGGGCCACATTGGTGCGAAGCGAGTGCTCTCACCACTGCGTCAACCCTGCTCCCAACAAATTTTTAACGACGACACGTACCTAGCAACCTGAGATGCATTATAGTATGGATGTACGAAGAAGGCCATCGGATAACAGTTAACCGCCACCAGTCTTGCAGTTGCAGTTAATGGCTCGATTCTTCTTTGTATTTTGAAAATATATCAATTGTAAATGATTTGATCTTCTTGTAAGACGTAAGACGTAAACTCAGATAACTATCTGAAGAGAAACAGGCCAGCCTGATGTCCTGAGCGAGAATAAAACCTACCACACTCAGTGTTCAATTTCTTGTCCTCGGTTGTCTGTCCAATGTTACCGTGGCAACCGCAAGACTCAGATTATGCCGAGACACTTGCGCCCAAGCCTTTCGGACTGGAAGCTACTGGTCGTCAAGACTACGCTTTTTCTAAATAACTTAAATTCTTGACAGATAAGAACAAGACTAAAGAATATACAACACGTTAAGTATGGATGTTATGACACCACAAAATCTTTTAAGATAGATAATTCACCGCTTTTGTACATAGCCTCGTCCCATCTTAGATATTTTGGTTGTAACTTGATGAAAATATGCATTGAATTTTGCACGTATTGTTACGCAATTGGGAATCCTTATGTGATATAAGGCCAGATTGTCACCATCTAAATGCTAGCGGGACTTCAAACGCGATGTTTGACGAGTTAGCCTGATTTCACCGAAAGGTCTCTGATGAGTCTCTTGGCAGAGACGAAACATGCGTGTCAGACTAGCCATGAAAATATGCATTGAATTTTGCACGTTTTGTTACGCAATTGGGAATCCTTATGTGATATAAGGCCAGATTGCCACCATCTAAATGCTAGCGGGACTTCAAACGCGATGTTTGACGAGTTAGCCTGATTTCACCGAAAGGTCTCTGATGAGTCTCTTGGCAGAGACGAAACATGCGTGTCAGACTAGCCATGAAAATATGCATTGAATTTTGCACGTTTTGTTACGCAATTGGGAATCCTTATGTGATATAAGGCCAGATTGCCACCATCTAAATGCTAGCGGGATTTCAAACGCGATGTTTGACGAGTTAGCCTGATTTCACCGAAAGGTCTCTGATGAGTCTCTTGGCAGAGACGAAACATGCGTGTCAGACTAGCCATGAAAATAAACTTGATGTTTCTAAGAAAAATTAGCGATATTTTTGACCCTGGAGAATGACTGCAGTTGCATTTTTGCACATTAAATAAGGGACCAAGTATACTTAGAATTCCGTTTGTCGTGGCGTGGTTCACACTTACGACATAACGACATAACGGGAAGGTCACACAAACGAAAAAAGTACCTCGTGTTGATGTTTTATGTCTTTAGTGTGAACGACACATCATAACGACATAGTAGGAACACGTAATAACATGAACATATCGACATAAGGATAAAACTGATCTTTCTTTATGTCATTATGACTTTGTCGTTATGTCGCTAGTGCGAACCGGGTCTATTTTTCTATTGACGGAGAAATGTCTGCACGCTAGTACCATTTCATTCGTGTGTGGTCTAGAAAACTTGATTCCTTTTTAAGTCAAGAGATGAACCATTAAACACATTACGCCAGATAGTTGTGGCCCTTAACACTGAATCGATTAGGGAAAAAAGCATAACTTACTGCCAGCGTATACAGCACGTCTAACACTCGGGAAACTAATGAAAATAAGCGTGAAATGTTTAAAACACAAAGAAATCTTAAGAGGCGCACAGTTTCAAATTGTGACTGGAGGTCCTTTAGGTGTTGTTACAAATGCGACCTCGTTATCATAAAGCTACAAAACGGCAGTTATGTGATGTTGCCGAAATAGAATCCTCCACAAATTATGTGGTAGCGAATGAAGACGACGACTGACCGACCTCTGGCTATAGCATCTAAACAGTCAAAACCACCCAGCTTAGTAGTAATATAGCTCAGCCAAATCCAACGAAAGGTTTAACAGAAATCGTTTCTCTTCCAGGTGAGTTTGTCCCCTAAGCGTCCAAACAATTTCGAGAATTTGCAGTATTGCAAGTTACAATTTTCAAACAATACTAACTGTATCAAGATAATACATCCTGCTGGGCCAAGCATATTTGCTTGCTCTTCAATAGACATCAGGTAATTAAAAAAAACGTGAAGAGGAGAATTGGAGTGTCAAGTACTAAATTCTTGAATGAATAGCTACAGAACGATCGACTTAAAGTCACACAAGGAAGGAACCAGTGTTTATAATTACTCACATGCAACAGATGATGTCAATATATCTCCAGGCTTTGAAGTCCATCAAGATTGTTGGTAGGTTTAGTGCAGGTTTAAAGCAAAGGGTTTCGGTAGACGTTGTTTTTGGTCCTGAGATGTTTTGAAATGTTTTTGCGAACTACTATTCAGTATTGAAGTTGACCGACGTCTACGTTATTGACTAGGGTCGCAAAGCCCTTGTCGGCACACGGATGTACTATGTCAACAGCGTTATGCTATAAATGCATAACTGAGGCCTTTAAAACATCATTCTTACCACGTTTGCCTCAGAATGGAAGCATTCTTACTGCCCTCAAGCAACACCGGCGTTTAGCAGTGCAAATTCATACAAAGGCCTACAATCCTAAATAGTATATATCTTATCACAGAAGAATGTAAAGAAATGGTTGTGTCGGAAGCTGTCCGGAAGAACACAATTCAAAACAATGTATTTGACTGCGAGGGTGACCTCCAATGACAAAGGTGGCCTGTTACCAAGTCTTTCTAGAACAAATTTTTGTGGTTTTTTACACGGTACTCACAGGGTCCGAGTGAAGAACCAAAACAAGATTGCTTCAACGTTACCGCTCAACATGGCAGCCGAAGCAGAGAAGGAATCTGACAGGTTTCATGCTCGTCCACTAGTTTGATCACAAATCCGAATTTGAGAGGCCTATACTGCTAGAGACCAAGTATCGTCACATTCTATTCTCTAAATAGCCCAATAATCACCTGTTAAGGCGTGATTCACAAATTCGAGAATTAAAAACATAAGAATGCTGGTTATTTGCGATAATTATGCTGACTGACAAGGTATTAGGTTGCTGTACTTTACATACCTGATAATATCACTTAACGTATGTGCTAAAAATCGATGAAAATGTGGGTTATGAATTCTCTGTTCACAAAATGAGACATTTTAGCTGTAAAACAGTAATATGGTTGAACGAAAACATGGTTAAACGAAAATGTTGGCAGTGAGAAACTTTATCTTTATAAGCTTTGTTATTTTCTCACTACTCGGTGAGACTTGTTATTGTTTGTTTATTAGTTTGCAGTCTTTTGCTATGTATATTTAAATTCATTTGCTAACGAAATAACGATCACTTCTGAAGATATATGTTGTAGCATACGAAACGTCAAGTTTATAAGAGAAAGTGTATTTTTTGCCAATTTGCCGCAGTTTGCGTTTTCAGGCTTTTATGGTTAGGTGAGGAGCGGGGCT
>OX419341.1:8101800-8121800 GCA_948470475.1 Galaxea fascicularis
TAAAACAGCCTCTAATTAGTCATCACAGTTTCACGAATTGACACGGGGTACAAATAAAGTGCGTGAGTGGAAGGCATTCTCTTGTCGGCTCGGCTCAAAATCATTTTACAGATCTTATGAGTAAGACCGAGATTAGACCGATTACCCTAAAACACATGCTCATTTCTACAATGACTTTACATAATACCCGCTATTGAAATATACTGCTGATTATTATACTCACCCGGAAATCAGTGAGATTAACTTGACTCGAATCACCACCGAATTCTCCTTAATCACTCTTGACTTTGATTACATACTAATAGTAATTTTGAGAGTGGTAGAGGTTTGAATATATTGCTAGTTTTAAGTCCAAATCCTGATGGTTTTCGGAACAAGGATTGATTCCCTCCAACTTGCGTTTCTTACGAGGAACTTGTTAAACAGTACGAAAAGAATTCAGTGGTATAAATCACTACTGAGTAGAACTGAAGAAGAGTGATGGAAAGAGAGAAAGAAAGCAAAATGCGCTGATTATCAAGTAATACTAACCGGAAAGCTTTCTTCGTAGTATTATAACTGTAACCCCAAATCAGAGTTAGAAGTTACTAACTCTGCCCAAATAATGCGTACTTAGTGGTAGTAGAACTTAGTCTCTGCTATTCAATGAAGCATGTTCCTCTTAAAACACGTGTCCGTAACAAAGCAATTAAGCACGTGGTTTACTAAGCCTCACAGGTGCGTTTACGGTCTGCGGTGAAAAGGCTAGTGTTGTTTTGAGGTGCTGTTTTCCTGTAACCTTCGCCATGCTTCACGGATCAGCGATGTCACGACCAGAGGGCACTGAATAATTCTCTTATTGTTTGCTTACGCGTTTGGAGACTTTGTGTCATGGGAGAGTGTGTAATTGTTTGGGAAACAAAGCTCTCTCTGGTCGCTTCATTACAGAGTTGTCTCTCTCACAGCGTTATAAAGCATGCGGTGTCAAATAAAGTGGTAAACAAACTGTGAGAAATCGCGATCCCGCTTTCAATTCCGATAAATGAAAGTAAAAGTAGTCAATCAACCTGTTCAGAGTTACTAGCACGAAATACCTCTGTGACTATATAGCTAGCAACACTGTTGAGTAACTTACCCTAAAAATGGTTCTCTTCTAAGGAGTGGCAGCACTTACTGACTTATGAACAAATGGTTAAGAGTGAAAGCAGTTTAACCAGTATTGTGCATGTGAACCCATAATCCAGAGCAAACTTACTGAATTAATAAACAGTAAGCTGACGTTAGCGCATAGTGCTTGGACTTGCCGCCGAGATTGATGACTATCGAATAGCACCATAATTTTTGTTATGGTGTCGGTATTATGTTGAGATATACTTAAACTATAAAAATGTTGAAACAAATGACCGGTTGCTCGCTCAGCAGACGTTACTTAATTAAGTGAGCACAATCCACCTCAAGTCTTGTAACGGGTGATCACCTATAACATTTGACTTGTTCTCGAAATTACTGTATTTGTCGATTTTCAACAATTGCGTCGAAGAGGAGTTTGCATATTATAATAAAAACGCGTACGACGAAAACGTACCTGAACTGATACTTGGGCGAAAACTGATCATGTTTGATCCTGAGAACTGTCTGAGAGGAAGCAATATTTCTTCCGTCCGTGAATCTGGTACCACAGACTGTTGTGGAACAACACAACCGTGCTGGTTGTAACGTCACTTAGGCAATTAACGCTACAAATAGCGCCATCACTGCTAATTAAAACTTGCGATTGTCCAAATGTCCTGTCAAGTATTACAGGAGGGCAGCTTCAATACGTACCGGGTTTATGAGCTTGCTTGGCTTACAATTAATTTCAGTTGAATAGATCGTGTTGCACGCTCTTAGGAATTCGAAGTGGGCAAAAATTTAGTACGTTCTAATCGCACCTGCCAAAACACGCCATTTATTTTGAAAATAAGCAAATAGATAATAGGCTTTCAGGAAATTCCTTGAGGCAAAGTGAAACAATGAAAGCTTCGTACTTGTGGGAAAAAGAGGCCGCAAATTAACATAACAAAAAGTTATGACTCCGTTCTGTGACAGATTTGACGACACAAAGTCGGCAAATGCAGATAAAGGAGTTAACAAGCTCTTACATCGCTAGACAGCATCTTAAGAACATCTCTTAAGCGGTTATTCAGATACTCTTCTTTAGGAATTTTTATCTTAAAATCGGACCTGTCAAGCTTCACAAAGCGCCATGAAATGGCATGAAATGACGCGTCGCCATACGTTCCCTTGTTAGCATATACAACAAATTTGCGTGATCTGTAATTTTCAGCACATTACATGACATGGGAACATGATGTTGAAAGCACTTGAAAACGGGTCAACGTGTTGTCAGCAACGGAATGCCAAAAATTTTACCAAAAACTCAAAATAATCCCTCCCACTCTACGTAGGCCTTGAAATCTTGCTCATCTTTCTTTGTGAGCTGTTTGGAATCTTTGCAATTCCTCGTCTTTACGACATTATTCGAGAACAAGTCCGGAAAACTAAGTGTTATCGTGATAAGCTCGTTTGGCGGTAAAATGAGCTCCTTTCCTGTTCTCTTTCTGCGGCTTAAAGAGTGAATGCTAAGTCTCTACCAGACACATAAAAGAAACGACAGTGGTGTTTGCGAGCCGGCAATGAATGGCAGTCGCGTGCCTTGGGCACTGTGAAGGGCTCTAAGAAATGCGTCTAAATATTATTTCTGAGAAGGAGAAAAGTAATTTGTGGTTTGTTTTATTTGAAAATATGTTAATTATATACGAAGCAGGTAATTTTAAAGTGTAAACAAAACGTTCGGATATATTGCAGTTTTCCCATTTCAATTGTATTTTATTAACCACTGCAGCGAACACTTGTATTGGATTATGAAGTCTGAGCTTTTAATCTCAATTAATTTCGTATTCTGTTCAAAAACGCAATTTTTGCAAGTTCAAAGTTTTTTTTCTATTTAAGATGATGAGTCATCACATTCTTTACTGTTTCCACCGCACTTAGACGAATATCAGCTTACGTCATCAAAGCTGGGAAAAAGATCACACAGGATCTCAATTTTGAATGTGCTTTACATTCTTTTATTTGTTTTAATTAGCTACATGTCTTGACAGGTTCTGCAGAGTGGGACTTTGAACTCCCGAGGATGCTAGATGGCACTAGAATTAACTGCGATTGACGCATGGAGATACCTAAATGGATGAATACAGAGATGATAATGGCGTTAAGTTACTCACAATTAGTTAAACATTAAGATAATTGATTATAAATGCGTTTTAAACAAACTTTTTAAATTTATGAGAATTTGAGCTTAATTCATCATTCACTTGTCAGACTCAAGTCAAGTTTCAGATAAGCTTCTAATCAAGGTCAACTGCATTCGCCCGTCCACCTCAGTTGCGTGATCCCTGCCAACACTCCCTCCGTTTTTTTTTCGGCTTTCTTGTTTAAGAGATATTTTTATGCTAAGTAAGACGAATAAATTGGACCCAAAGGCTGTAAACAAGTTGCCATCAATTGCATGCGTAACACTTTCTGTTTTATATTGTGGGGCGTGTTGGCAACAGGACTATTTTACATTCCTAAATGAATATCCGACTACTATTTTACTCCGACCGATAATATCAACCGAATCCGGTTATGCTATCTTGGTCCTACTTCGCACCACATAAGGAAAAGATGAAAGATCCTGGGAACGAGGTTGAAAGAAAATAAAAGAAAATTTTCATGGTACTTTTGGGCCTATAATTCTGTATAAATAATGGGGTAAATTTCTCTGTGTCAGTTGTTTTACCTTTTTAATTTACTTGGTCTCTTCAATCCGGTTGAAACATCACGGCAGCGAGGAGTTCGTCGCAAAACGTTCTGTAATGTACCTGAATTGGCTTAGGGGCCGTTTGCTTAATGGTGTTCTAATTTGGCTGTTTCATTGTCGGAGTCCACAATTGGTGTTATGGATTCCGTTGCTCTGTGTTACCCCTTTCATCATTTAATTCCACCTTAACGACGATGAAAATCGCCTTCATAGACTTTTGCCCGCAGCGGACAAACAAACTTATTCTCTTAGACGTAATAGGCGCTTTAATGTTAAGAAATGGAAAACAGACCGTTTTTAGAAATACATTTTTAACGAGCTCGTGCCAAGGAAATAGTGTAGCATAGTTTTAAAATCCCCTTATACGGTGGGTAAATATGTTAGCAATGATTAGTCTTTACATGTATTTAGGAATAACTTTTTAGTAGTATAGGGTTTTCAATATAGTTAAAACTGTAACTACACAATTCAGCCAATTTGGCTACCGATTGTTTGTACTTAAAACGGTTTGATCGTTTCCCTTTTGTAGGCCACGCCGAGCTGCGTCGTAACTTCAATAGTCCATCAAAACGTCTACAGTATTTAAGTTGGTAGTAATAAAAAAATCCGTTGATTTACTGATATATATTCATGTCTCAATTTCGAAAGCGTTCAAAGAAAAAAATCTGTTCATAGATTTCGACACCACTAATCCATTCTATTGTCAGCGAATATCGCCTATCCTATCTAGCCTAGATCTGATATAAGATCTGAAGAGTTGAATGTAGGAGGTTACTTACTCAGCAAAAGGTACAAGTTTTCCTGTAGTTCGCGTAGAAAAAAGCAATGTTTCTGGCATCCTCACAGCGAGCTGTTATGAGCTTACATATTTGAGGTTTGAGATCAATGCAGCCTGTAAAAACAAATTAAAATTGAAAGCCACGACGATTATATCGCGTGCTCAAGCAAACGACACCGACGTATTTTACGCTCCCACGCACCATTGTCCTAAGCATGCAGTCGTCTCGTGTTTCCTTCCGTCGAGGAAAAGAAGTGATAGACGTCTGCACGCAGCCTTGTTCTCAACTAACACATAACACGGAACAAACACTAGCTAATACTGCAAGGGCTCTATTCATTTTTTACGCCACGCTTTGCTTTACCTCAATACAATCGAACGTAACCCCTTTCTGGTGAAAAAAGTGGGTTTAGTTCCTAAACGTAGTGCTGCGTGGGTGGGGGAGTTGTGCACTGACATTTGGTCTAATCGGGAATAAGGTGATAATGTAAATTGGCCACCGTGAAGAGATTCAAATGCTGACGTTTCGAGCGTAAGCTTTTTCAGTTTTTTCTGTTGATGTTACTGTTTCGGTTTGTCCACGCGGCCTATAACTGAACGTAACCTAGTCTGAAATCTGTCAACCTTGCCTTTGTAGTCATGCCTAAGGTTACAAAAACAATTTTACCCTGTGAAATAACATTTTCGGATTGTGCATTGGGGCGGGGTTCGGCCAGGCAATGTTAAACTTTGGAAAACGGATTTTAGAAAATAACAATAATAATAAAAAAAATAGCGAGAAAGGGGAAGCTGATTGGACGCAATTAATTACAACAGATAAACTTGTTTTTAGAATATACCCGTACCACTGTAAGTGATATCTGCCTTTTCTTGATGACTGATGATAGCCTCTCCTTGACTGGCGTTCAAAGTCAATATGGTTAAGAGAAGACCAAACGAGATGAATAGTTTTGACATGGTAATCCACCCGTACGCGATTATGGGACAAAGTTCGATGATTCGCAATAAGACTCCACCAGCGTGCACTTCTGAAAGGACGAAATCAAATATTCTATTTTGTAGTAGTGTTTGATTCTTTTAAAGCAGATAATTATATAAAGATCAAGATTTATTAATTTGCAGATTCTAGATAGTTTTGTGTTGCAACAGACACGTCACCTTGCGGCAAATTTGGATGGTCGCACATTACCGAGGGCAATTGGACAGCTCAATATCTGAGATGAGCACAAAGATAAGCTACCAGTTACTGCCATTTGTCTCATAATCGTTAAGAAATTGCAGACAAAATAAAATTTAGATAAAGACAACCAAAACGAACCGAATTAAGTCTCTGCCCATCAGGGGGTTTTCAATATCTCTATGGCTTGTGTGGTTCTCTTTGGTTGGTAAAAGATGTGTGAACTTTAGGACGACGTCGCCCAATAAAAAATAAGGGAGCTTAAGAATGGACAATTTTTGCACGACGGCGCCGTTAGATTGCTTGACATGCCCACTGTGCATGCCTATCTGGGCACTTGCCGGCGTCGTGCCAAAGTCGACGACGTTGATTTGAGCGATTTGCCGGCGTCTTGGAAATAGTAGGGCGTGAGATTCAATTCTCAAAGTTTTCCTCCGATACTTCAGATGTTTTTGCCAAATAATTCAAGTATCACACTAGGGGCATGTTCTTGATATATGTGTTTTATTTTTTTGGCTGTTTTCATTCAGGTTACGGCCTTTTACAGCGCCATGGCGAATAGTCCAACTAACAGAAAGCGGTAAGTAAGTGGTTATCCTGTCAGGTAGCTGCAGCTGTTCAGCACGTTTATAAAACCAATAGAAATAAGTAACTTTTATTTACCTTCAGCAGTATTCAAAGCACATGAATGCTAGTGGCGCCTAGCAAATACATGAAACAAATAATTCAAAGAAACATAACGTAATCCTCTCGGCTGACAGGTACAACCCGTCTGCCTCAATACGTGCTAAGCTCAATTGGTCGACATTACAACAGAGAGGAAAGTACAACAAAGCCATTCTTACTTATAAATGCTTAAATAACCAACTGGAAGGACTTTTTGCAAATTTGATATATAAAAGTTGTTCAGAATACAGAGCGATGAAAGTACAACATGGTTAAAATACTTATTTCTTTTCTCAGTGTGTGAGCGGGCGGAATTTTGCGAATCCTGCAATCTAATTGGTTCTGGGAGCGGGCAGAATTTTCATATCTCTTGACACGGTGACGCTTTTCGCGGGAAATCTTGAAGTGAAAACTTTTTACACCGGCGCCGACGAAAGAGTATTTTTGCTCTAAAAATGAAAAATTTCACTTACTAAACATTGTGAAGTGACTGAGGAAATTCCATCAGCGGTGGAACAAAACCGTAATTATTCTCGTGAAAAGGCGAGTACTCACTTGATTTTGTCTATGGGTCGCCCGGCGAGAACTCTTCTCAACTCACACCGGCGCTACTGGAAGGTTTTTTTTCACAGCAATCAAATCAGTGGAACGATAAGAAATTGAACAAGAGAGAGCAAGAAAAAGTTCAGGATCATTTCGATGTTGAAGGCAGACTTACATACGTTGGTGACCACGGCAGATGCTACCAGTAAACACTAGTATAAAGGGCCTGGTTCAGACGCCGCTCCTTTCATGTGTCGAACCTAATTGAATTAGATTCGACTTTGGAGTGACATTGGCGCGACAGCTGATTCAGACGGCGTACCGTGTGTCGAACCTAATATATATTTTATATACGGAGCAGGCATTATACATTTAATGATACTTTGTCATGATTAATGCATTTGGTGCGGCACATGAGAAGAGCGCCGTTTGAATCAGTTGCCGCTCCAGCGTCGAATAATGCGGTAAACCTTGACGAACTTAACAACGTTGCCGCACCGAATTAATACTGCCGCACCTTACTGATTGAGACGCCGCTCTTTTGCTGATATTAATTCATCAGTTAGGTTCAGTACATGAGTGGAGCGGCGTCTGAACCGGGCCTAAGATCGCCCTGTTGATGTGCTTCATATTCACATTTGTGTTAACAGTGGTGCAGACAACGTAGTTTACAGCAAAACGTATTTTGTGATTTCTTATTGTGTACTGTCACTGAAAGCTAAACGATAGTTCATAAATGATCAAAAAAACTGTTAAGAATGGTAAAAAGTTTAGCGACGTTGTCCAAACTGCACGGGAGGACTATTTCATGCGGGCTCGGAATTTATACTGAGCAAACAGAAGCATAGACGAATATAGTAAACGACACAGCTTTTAATGGCGACCACGAGCAAAGTAAAATGTCATAAACAAGCTCAAGTGATTTTAGAACGTGGGGGAAAGTCAATGCGAGACCAATGAATTAACGCATTACGTTACAGGGGCAACTCCAACAAAACGCGTTGTTTGAGCAACACTATATGTACATTTTTTGAGTCCTCCGGGAAATTTGGAAGAAGTTCCCCCGTTTTTTTCGAATATCAACCCACGCTTTTTTTTTCTGGTGAGTATCCCAGAATAATGTCATATTTCCCAGAAAAAAAAAATCTCGAGCCGGTCTCCAGATACCCGTTTTTGTCCCGAAACAGGCCTTGTTAACTCCCGTTAACTGCCTCGTAAGTGGTTGAAATTTCAGTAGCTACCTGAAAGACCCTATTTGGCAATTTTTTCAGTATTTTATGAAACGCATCTGAAATTTTTTTTCTCTGAACATAATTTTAAACTAGAGATGATAGATATAAAAAAAATGGAAATTTACTCTAAATTGCCTTAGCAGTAAATAATGTACCCTCAAATGTTTTGCATGTTATTGTTCGTCAGCAAAGGTATTTTCTGAGTCATCAAACGCCTGAAATGTACGCATTACAAACCAACCGCGTTTGTAATCTGTGTCACCTATTCCATTTTTGATATGCTCGCATAAAGTGGGAACGTGTTTTAAAACCATGACGTTAAAATGTGTTTGAATCTGGATTTTTCCCCGAAACGCGATGAATCACTAAAGGACAGTTCAACCGGCACAAACTGTATCCTTCGTACCTCCAATAGTGGCGTCATGAATGGAACAAATCTCTTGTTATCCGTAATGTTGATCTTGATATATTGCATCAATGCACCAAAGCATGCATCTTCATTAGGAAATAATCTTAAAACTTTTAAAGCTTTGGTTTAATTAATCAGAAATGTCCCACTGAACACATATTCGGGACCTTGGGCATACGGGGAATATTTTGGATAGGGGGATTCTTCCTTTGAAACGTAAAATTTGCTACGAGGCTTGCGAAAAGGCCTCGAGTTCATCACTGCCGCGCCTGAAAGCAAAGGTTTGTTTCCCTTCTTTCTTTGATATTCTTCGAGCCATATAATTAGTTCGTGTATGTTTACATAGGAATCTGTATCCGCTTTCATAATATACTCTGCCTGACAATGCCTGGATGCCCATTGGATTCCAAACACCATTTTTAATGTTAGATTTCTGTAGGAGTCTATGAAATCTCCAAACACAATATCTTCATGGATGTTGGCCTCTAACTGAAGAAGTCTGTCCAATTTTGGATTATGCGTCTGACCCAACAGGAAGACTGTCTTCCACAACCTAGAGTGAGAAAACAGAGGAATAAAATATTTGTGAGGCGAAATCCGCAAAGACTTTGGCCGTATTTATCCTGGAAGACGAATAATTCGTCTCAGACACATTATGCGCCAAGATAAACATGGGAAATATGATCAGACGCATTATTCGTCTGAGGCGAATAATGCGTCTGGTTTATTCGTCTAAACGACGCACAAAACAGACGTAGAATTCGTCTGAGACGAATTATTCGTCAAGATAGACGCGGGACACACAAAACAGACGAACCTAGCAAAATCTTCCCAACCTCCCAAAGCAACACTTCCAGGTTTTGTTGCAAAGAAATACGTAAAAACTAACTGACTAAATATTTGATGAATTTGAAAGAAATGAACTTACTATTGGATTCTTTATTGAACTATAAAAAGGCATTTGACACTGTTAATCATACCATCCTTTTAGACAAATTGAATTTCTATGGCATACGGGGTACCCCCTTGGACTAGGTGCACAGTTACCTGAATGCCCGCTCTCAACATGTCCAAATAGACAGCTGGAAATCTCCCCTACAGATTATCAAATGTGGTTTTTCCCTAGGGCTTAGTATTGGGGCCACTTTTATTTCTCAATTATATCTATGACATTTTCTCATCCTCTAACCTTCTTTCCTTCACCCTCTTTGCCGATGATACCAACATTTTTTTTTCAACACAAAGATATCTCTCAACTAGCTAATATTGTAAGCCGTGAACTCTCCCTTGTCGCTACCTGGTTCAAAGCCAATAAGCTAACTTTACATCCTAGCCAAACAAAGTTCATAGTATTTTATCCACCCAGAAAGAAGATCCATCTTGAAAGTCTTTTGTCTGTATTGATCGGAAAAATATTCAAAGAGTTAAATACACTAAAGTTTTAGGCATCATAATCCATCAAAACCTCTCATGGAGACCTCACATTAAAGTGAACTTATCCAAAATTGCCAAATCTATAGGTATCATCATAAAATCAAGACAGTACTTCTCGTCTGATAAACTCTGCACACTGTATAACTCTTTAATACTCCCATATCTTCAACATTGCTCAATAGTTTAGGCCTCTACATAACCGTCACACCTCCAACCCCTCTTCCGTCTCCAGAAGAAAGTTTTAAGAACTATTACACATTCTCAACCTCGTGCACACTCATATCCTCTTTTTAATAAGTTCAAATTACTTAGGGTGGTAGTTAACCCTTATTTGTAACTAAATGAAAAAGTGGCCTGTTTTCTTAAAGATTTGACCAAACTCCATGAAATTTGAACAGAATAGCAAATTAAATGAGTTTAAAAGATTGACATGGTAAGTGTGAGACCACGCCCACGGGTTGCCATGGTAACTCCGGAAAACTTAAGTCAACTTCTGAGATTATGGCAAACTTATCTCAGCAAACTTAAACCATAAAGCAATGAAACTTTCTAGAGACATTTACACTGTTACAAATTGTGCAATGAGTGAAGCAGTTTTTCAGTCGCATGAAATCAATGACGCTCTGGCATAAAGAAGCACGTTTCCATAGCAACAAAATAAAACTTCACAAAAGACTAAAACTGGTTCACTCATTGCACACGGTACAGCCAAAACTACACAACCTGTGAAAAAATCATGCAAATCCATTGAAAACTGGCAAAAATATGACTGCCACAAGGTCGATAATTCTCAAACATATAATTTTAAGAAAACTGCTTTTAAAGTCCAAGACATGTGCTGTGAGTACAATTCACCATAACATCCTCCCATTCTGACAAGTTATTTTCTTGAAACTGTGGTGTACTAAGAAGCAAATAATAATTTGAAGGCTTTTCTCCAACTAGATTAGATGGTTAAATGTAAAAGAGTCCAGTTCTCTTCATGAACCCTACTCTTTTGGAGTGGCCACAACTTCAAAAATGGGTTCCGCATATTTTATCTCCACAGTTTGCTCTCTACTAGTGAATGGTAACACCTGAATGTGTTTCTTGGACTTAATTTTCTTGATTCCTTGTTTAACTGATATCTCAGGCTTTGAACACTTCACCGAAACTTTTTGTCCAGCAGTTATGATCCTTCCTTTGTCTTGATCTCTCAGGGCCTTCAACATACTTTGACCAGGATTAACCCCACTGAGATCCATAATGACTGCTTTGCCGTTTAGCTGCCCCAGTGTTAAACACAGCCACAGCTTCATAAACAGCAATTCGAACTTTACGAACTCCAACAAAGGTAGTTTTGGAACACCTGGACCACAATTGAGAATTGACTCTTTTATTCTGGTTTTGAGTGAAACCTTGAAGACATCTTGATAAAAGAGTATTATCTGACAATCTTGCAAAAACTGGGTTCAGCTCTTTCATGAAAACTGCAGGGAGACACTTGCTGTCGTCGTGAGTGTTTGTCTTATTATGCTTGTCAGCCCAGAACTTACACCATGTGTCTTTACCCTTTGGACAGTGTCTGTGCTGCTTTTCCAGTGACATGCCGTCATCCACTATCCTATGACCCTGAATTGCTTTAATGCTTTCTTTCATCCCTTGAAGGTTGCCACAATTCTCTCTTATAGCATTACCATAATAGTTTTGAATGCGGTTGATAACTTTGTCGGTGAGCCTTCCCATTCCAGCAACACCTTTTCCGTCTGCCAGCTTTCTTCCCTTCATGTCCTTTTTATACTTTCGGAGAGCTGTACCCATTCTCTTCTGCACATGGCCCACACCCTCCTCTTTGACTACAGGATATTTGTCAGTCCAAATTTTGCAGTCATGGCTTCTCTCACTCGACCAAAAGAACTGCTGTCACCATCTCCGACAAATGTTGTATACTTGAGATTCAACTTCTCCACACTTCTGCTAAACATTTCTACTGCTGCAGAAGCCTCCATGTCCTCAGAGCTGGTAGAATGGTTAATGTGGCAATTTGTATGGCTGGCTTTCCAAGCTTTGTATTCCTCAGAATCTTTGTCCATATACTCACGAGCTCGACACTCTGAATTTTCTTTTACCATGCTTAACCATCTCACAAAGCACAACAAGCAAAAATGTTTGAGAGAATAAACCGACTTCACCCTTCTCGAAGCTTTCGCAAAAATCGAAGAGGTGAGTGTTTACTGGCTCCCGCTGAATCATGGTTAACGCAAATGAAAATAAGCATTGGACTCTGTGGTATTTGGCTTCTGAGGACTGTGGAAACGAATTTCGGGGACTTTTGACCCAACGGGGGGGGGGGGGGGGGAACCCCATGGCAACCATAGTAAACATAGTGTAAACAGACAGTTGCTATGGAAAAGTAATAGGCCACTTTCTAATTAATCAGCCGTTTCACGCGGGATTTTCAATTTTTTCAATATTTATAAATATCAAGTCTCCTGCTTTATATTCCTTTATATGCAGAAGGTCCTGCCTATCCCTCTCTCTTCTCTCTTTAACCTTAACTCTGATTGCCATCAGTATTTCACCAGACAAAGAGATAACCTCCACGTTCATTTTCTAAAATGCTCTTTTTCTCTCAAGGTCCACTCATCTGGAACAGTATCCCACTCATACTGCGTGCTGCTCTCATTCTTTCTAATTATAAACAAAAACTCAAAGATTATTTTTTAACACCGTAGGTATTCTTTCTTTTCTTCATTTTCTCTACTAATAAAACACCACCTTTTTATCTCTCGATACTATACTTCTATTTACCAATTTAATCAATAGTACAATGTATATCTCCATTCACTTTTTCTACCTACAGTGTACCCTAACTTACTATATATACTCTGATGGCTTGTGTAGATTTATTCCACTTATTTGTTTAGTTATTTCTACATAGTTCACCTCGTGTATGTATGTATTTATTTATTTATTTATTTATGATTTTTTTAGTTTTGCACATCTCGGTTTGTAACTCTCGCACCATTGATCTTTGCCATATAAGCCCCTGGCTTTGGCATTTCATTGTATCTCTTGTTTTGTGCTGTGTTTTAAGTGGTATAATGGCTTGAGAGACTATTATTCGTCTTCGGGTATCATTTCAATGTATCTCAGTTTTCCTTTACGGCTTTGTCATTCAAAAAACACTGCAACTGTCTAGATTTTCCCGCTAATTTTAACCTAATTAAAAGTCGAGTTTTAGTACCCCATCTCTGTCTTCCAAATAAAACCTCAAACGTATCATGAGATATGTGGCAGTTATGCAACGCTTTGGAATGGTGCACCATGAACATCCAACGACTCATAGCACGTCTCACGTGTATTTTCGTGGCTTACAGACGCGCTTTTGAACTATTTTATACGGTACCATCAACAACATAGGCACATGAACAATCAATGCGAAGTGAGCCCATTGCACCATGGGTAGCTTGGTTGGAATAATGATTAGTTTTATTTTCCGCGCGAGTATAAAACAAGATATATATGGGCACAAATAAGAATCAGATGTAGTTTTTACAAGATGGACTGTTTTACTTATCTACGTTTTATGTCAAGTATTAGAAGGCCTCATCTTCGTTGCTATGTAACTGGTTGATGTTTTGCCATTGAGAATATAATGTTCAATCGAAGAGGATTTCTTGGCGGTGGACGTAAGAAGTAACAGTACGTAACTAAAAAAAAAAGAAAGAAAAGATATATAGAAGTACACAGATAACAGAAAAGGATCACCCACAATTCCATTTGGGTTATCGTCGCTGACTTTGTATGTTAATTGGAAATAAATCATGGATTTGATATTCGGTAGAAAACACGTACTTCGTTGACGAGAATCGAAGTTAATGATTTAGAACAACACACGCCTCGATATCAATGTAAAGTTTCGTGATAAGCTAAAAGAAAACTTGTTCCGTTCTAAAAGACTCGACTTCACTTCGTTTATCAGTATGAGGCTTCAAAAAGGCGAACTAGCACATTGTTTCTGTCTCAGTTCTCAGGGAGGTTTGATGAGATCATTGTAACAATACAGATTCGATCTTGGGTAAAGATTAGCTGGTGAAAGAGGTCGTTTGTTGGTTTCAACAGTCGTAGGACTTTGAGCCATGTGGGTCGGCTGTGTTAGTAAGCTGTTGTACATATGGTACGATGATGTGTCGTACAGTCATCTGGCACCGGATCTTCCGGATTAAACAACTGGCAAAGCGCACTTATTTCTATTATTCATTCAGTGTTAATCATGGCAAATTACCCCCACCGCGGTTGACCGTTTAACCGGCCTTAGTTAAATTCGTGATCATGATCAGCCTTTTGAAAATACTTCCACGGTTGAACTTTTCAAATGCAACAAATAAGTTAAACTGATTGATGAACAAAAGCCTCAAACGGTTCACTCTAAATCCATGTTTTATTTTAATTTTATGGGAGTTCGGCCTTTATACTACGACGTAAGTTTGAAATTTTATTCTTACCCCGGTCTTGCTCACTAAGGGACTGATTGCATGAGTAGGGCATGGCTCCGTTTGTCCACAGTCGGCACATTTATCGAACCCAACAAAAATCAACTTCGTGACTACATGACAACCGGACTGGTGATTTTCCATGTAATCACGTTCGCCGGGCTAGCCCGGCTTCGGCCAGTTTACCGAACCAGCAATATCCCCATCAACAAAGCGAAGAGAAAGGTCCTGGGAACGAAGTCGGACATTGGCTAAGGCACTGCTCATGCGCAGGTCATGTACTTGTGAACCTAGACTTGCTCGAAGTCCGTTTTTGTGGGAGTCCAGTGGGGCGGAAAATGGACTTGTCTCACCTGCAGCGCGCCATATTCTACCGACCAGCTTTTAGGTCGGCAGCGTGTCCAGGGGTGTGGCAGCAATCTCCAATCAGAAGCCGTCATATAATTTGACGTCATTTTCCTGGATCACGGAATCAAAATGAATGTGCGAGAAGCCATAAACCTCGGTGTAAATAAGCTCAATTTCGAAAATATCAGGGAAAATCAAAGGAAGGTGGTAGAAGCCTACCTCAGTGGTCGAGATGTGTTGATGATTTCGCCGACAGGATCGGGAAAAAGTCGCTTTTGTTGTGTTCCGCGGCTTTCTCGCTGATATTTCACACCTATGTACATGTAAGGATTGAAGTAGTAGCGAAATTCGTCGAAATTCATCCTTTCGCCAACAAGGCCGTAATTTCGAGCGGTTCAAAGAATATCGGCTTCGAAAATTTGCGGAAGATTTGTTCAAGTGTCGTGTCCTTCGAAATTTAGCTGTTTTTCGTTACTATTAATCGAAATCCGACGAAAGTTGTCGAAGTTCGCCCTCATTAATTTTGCCCAGTACTGTACCTGTGAAAGGCATATATATATATATTTTCCTTGGAGAGGCAGTTGTGGCCACAGTGACAAAAAATTTATATGTTGTGGTTTAAATTTTTTAAAACCAGTTTAACGTTTTTCACGCGTCCATGACGTCATAGCAGTAATTTCCCGCCAAAAAAATTAGAGTTCATGCAGGCGGGACAAGTCGTCTCCTCGCAACTTTGTCGCTCGTTTGTCTCATAAAAAGAGGAGCATAAAAAGACGACTTGGGGGCAAGTCTATAGTGAACCGTGCTAGCTGGCTCAGGACTGAAAACTTGAGCGGTAAATCTTCGATTCACTTGCACTTAAGTTTGCATTTCTCATACGACAACTTTTAAAAACAACAATAGGAAAGGAATCCAAATATTTGTCTTTTCTTATTAATAACAAAGCGATTTTAATACCTCCAGAAAAATAACGTCATCTGAAATCTTATCTCTAAATTAAACTGTAACAATGTAACCAAAAAGCGGCATTGTCAAGACCCACGCCCACATGAGTAGACTGTGACCTGAACGTAGCGCCTTAGACCGCTCTGCTATCCTGACACAGAGGAACCAATAATTTGCAGGTGTGAAACCCATGTGAAACCTTTCTCCGGAATGCTGTCTGCATTCAGTGCTTCACTAATATTCCTAAGATTAAAAAATAATCTGTCTGTGCACCAAAAAAAAAAGAGTCTGTGCACCAAGTGTGAAACGTTTTCTGAGCTTAGAATTTTTGGCGTTCCGGACAATGCTACTTAGGTCACAAATATCAGGTCAAATGTTTCACCAGTCAGCTCTACCTGGATAATATGTATCCTACACTTTGTAAAGAAGAGATCAGTACACCTTTGATAAGTGTCAAAGTGTTTCTCCGGAATACTGTCTGTATTCAATTCAGTGATTTACTAACTTTCCGGCCCTATAAGATTCGAAAATAATAAGTTAGTGCACCAAAAGTTTCTGCACCAGACAGCTCTACCTGCATAATATTTAAAGCCTATACTTTATATGATGATGATGATGATGATTAAAAGAAAAGTGCGCCCTCTTAGTCCTCATAAACTCAGCTGGCCAGACCATACTACAGTTGCTGACTGAATAGTTGCTGAATAACAGAATTGAGCTTGATAGAAATTTGGCAATTGACTACGCGGCGTTCTATGTACACTATAGCCACTAGTCGTTTATATAAATATCAACTGGAAATAAAATTCTGCCCTTTAATCACGTGATTCCATTCGAATATTCAGCCATTCGAACTCTCACCGCAATGTCCAAAATGGCACTGTGTTGAAGACCACACGCTCCAAGTTATACATGATGTCGTCTTTTTACTCGGGCCGTAAGGTGCCGGGTCTAAGATGGGTTTTGAAGTTTTCTTCACTTTTGTTTGAAAAAATTTCCGACTTTTTTCATGGTGACTCTACAATTTAGAATTAATGCCAATTAGAGTAGATTTTATGTAGTACAGAAAAACAGAGGGAATTAACTTTCCGTAATCGATCCTTATTATCAGCATAGACAGCTGCCACTCAAGTTTTGAGAAAAAGAATATAGAAGTGTTAGTCGCGGAAATACGCGGTTGGCGAAAATATCCAAGAATAATTGCGGAACGATAACATATAGGAACATTAGCCATCTTATACCGGTGCACTGTTCCCTATGCTGATCAAGAACATCAAGGACTAGTGTTTGATAACAATTGCTGTCTGTTTAAGCCTTGGTTACTAAATCATCCCTTGTTATGGAAAATGTTGAGTCTAGTTGTCACTTTTGAATGCATTTTCGACCAAAGCCATGGAATACGTATGCAGCAGTAATGCTACTGTTATAATTACTGTTGCATAACTTGGTGTCTTGATATGCTTACAGGCCTACATCACAGAATGTGGAGAGTAAGCTATGGGAATATCATTGTTGGGGTCACATATCCTTGCGTTTAATTTGTTGGGGACCCTTTTAGGACGTCTTGTGGGCTGATATGCGGTAATGAGATATCAGCCTATCTGAATAGCACTGGTTATGAAGTTTAGATGCTCTATGAGTGGAAAAGAGATCTGGGTGCGTGATTGAAGAGGGCTGGGGAATAGCCGTACCGGGAATAAATAGTTTGCGATCACCTTCATGCGAACAGACATACATACTAGTAATGCAATGATTTCGAGTGGTAAACCGTGGAATATACCAGAGTCACTAGTACTTGCATTTTCTTCGCGGGATACCCACGTGCCGTCAGGCGAGTGTGTATGCAAAAAAAAAAAAAAGTGGCGAGTGGGATATTCTATGGATTTTATACCATGTCGTAGAAAATACGTAGCCTTACATAATCGACGCGGTGCACAATGGGAAGGTTGGGTGTAATACCGTTAAATTGCACTGGTTGATGGGAAGGTTCCGTGGAATACCGACGAAATATACATTGGATTTCTTGTATTCTGATTGGCTGTATTTTGTATGGCATGGTATAAAACTCTGTATAAACACTGTAAAGTGGCTTTGCCTTGGTTTTTTTCCCGAAAGGATCTTCTTAAAGTTATGAAAGGCAGAAAAGTAAAACAACATCGACAGGAAAACATGATATTAAAACAAAAAAATAAGTGCGGATCAAGATGTTGAAATCGTACTATCCCGCGTCAAAGGCATTATTTTCCATATGTTCGGCCTCAGCGATTCGAGTTCAAAGGCTGATTTAATTTCATTTTTCCTTCCTGAGTCAGCCTTTCTTTTCTGTTAAGCTGTGTTCTGTGAACAAAAGATAAAATACATATTCTACTTTTTCTAGACAAGTCTATTGTCATTTCAGTAGAAGCTAAAAGACCCTCCTTTCCCGACAAAAACTGACTGGAAGCCAGGCTTTCAAACATAAAGAACACGGGTCAGCATTAAACAGAAGCTTTCTCATGGAACGAGCTCATGACCATGAAACTATGGACAGGAAGGTTTACGTTGACGATGCATTTTTAAAAGAGCCATGATTACAGTAATACGCACATCGATACGTTCATTTACCTTCAAGAGATTCTCGGTCCTCGACTATTTTATGGTCAGCTTTTATCAGAAGACAAGCTGACAAAATGAACAACATAGCACTCATAATTATTACGTCGTGTACTTTAATCATCTTGCCCTGTTTGAATTGGTTGTGCTACTAGTCTCTTACTGCTAACTGCGGACACAACGCGGTTTGTTCTTGCATACTCATTTTATCAAGAACAGATGGGAGAGTTGAATGATAGCGGTCAAGATCATTATATTAAAACCTTATCCTTCCTTTATTGTTTTATTTTGTAACAAAGCACCCAGCTCTACGCCGGATAACTGGACTTTCACTTCTACACAGGTTGAGCTACATGCAAGGTTTCTTTGTTTTGTGAAATGCAAAGCGGCAACTGGCTTTTGACCTCCTGATGGTAGGAGAATGTTTTTTCCCATCTCAACAACGACAAACACGGGAGGGAGTAATAGAGACCTTAAGATACCCCGATTCCGGTGTACGGGTACGGGTAAATTACCGGTAGCCGTACACGTGATAAGTGGCGGCAAGTTTAACTTAAGTGACCTGGACTTAAATAGATAAGACTTGAATAGAACCGGCTGTGGCTGAGTATTATTTTTTATAAAGATTGCATTAAAACTATTTCCTCGATTTTACAGTGGAGCGCGATTGTCCCGCTGCTTGTGGCAGTAACTGTAAGCTTAACATTTCTAGAAATTTTCCTTTTTGGCTAGATAAGCTCTAAAGGTTCACAGAAGTGGCTGGTAAAAGTTTGTCTATGTACTAAAAGATTTTCGACCACGAATATTTCTCCGCCATTCGTCGCTTCCAACGACCGTATCAGCTGCTTTTCGGTGAATGTCTCTTGTTAATTAGACGTAGCTTGGTACAATCACAAATTACACAGTACAGGATTTTCTGCTTTCTCGCAAGCGATCGCAAGTAACTTCGGCTTCCCTCGCTTCCCGTAAGTAAACACGGGTAGAGTGCCACTTACCCCGGTTAAACGGTAAGGTTACCGGGAAGTGAGATGAAGTCATTACCAAATATGGTCAAACATGGCGCCACACCCGTACCCGTACACCGGAATCGGGTTTCTTAAGGTCTCTAGTATCTTACCTTATGCCTCATTTGCGGTGGATTTCTAATTGCTTATATGTATTAATGGGTATTGATAATCGCATTTGGATTTTTAAATGTATGCAATATTTCTCAGAGGTAGATAATTGTTCCTACCGTTGTAACGTCAGCTTTGGGTATGCCTCCTGAAGCCACATGGTAAAATAATCAAATAAAACCAAATTAATAAAAATTCTCAGATTATGGTTTGAAATAATTTATTGGTATGTTACTCACATATCAGTAAGTGAAAAAACATTTGCAAAGGAAAACTAGTACTATTTGTTTTCCTTTTGCCCGATGTTTCAGGTAAAAAGAAATTTGCTCTCATTTGCTATTTTTCTCTTCGTTTGTTTATTATTCTAAACGATTATTAAAATCTGGATTCAGTTGTGATCAAAATAATGTGCTTTCAAATAATTGATATTTTTTCATACATTGTGAAACTATATTTTTATTTT
>OX419341.1:8126800-8154300 GCA_948470475.1 Galaxea fascicularis
GAAAGACTGTCTTCCACAACCTAAAATGAGGGACAATATAATTATGAGGGGAAAAGTCCATAAAAATCTTAAACCCTAAAAACGCACCATGAGATAAGTACCTCTCCTTACGGACACCTCTCTAATATGGACAACTCTCTATTAAGGACAGTTTCCTAAGTCCAGAGAAAATTCTCCACGTTTTCTTAAGAAAATCCCTATGTAATACGGACCATCTCTAATACGGATAAGGGACACTAAATCTCGGCCCCAGAGAGCAAAGTCATATAAACTTACGGAAACTCCGTGTGCAAGTGGTTGAACATTATAATGATGTATCCTTTTTGTGGTACACCCCATAACAAATTCAAACAATTTCAAACAATTCAAAAAGCTTATCTTAAAAGATGCTTTGTCATTGTTTACGTTTGATCGTGACCTCATCGGATTCATTATTTGATTTAGATTACATTTTCATCTTGCAAGTTGAAAAAGAAAAAGTCCCTGTCGAAGAACACTCGAGATGAAATGTTTGACGTACCGGTGCTTCCTCGTTTTCCATGTTTTCGATGCGTCGATGTTGGACGAGCTCTAGTTCTGGTCAGAAGTTGGGTTAAACGGTAAGTCTCTAGTGAACAGCGACCCACAGGAGAGCTGACGGCAAACGCATTGGAAGATAAGGAATTAGATGTCATCAGAGAAACAAACCACGAAAAATACAAAGACGAAATTGCTGCATTAATCACCGGAACAGATCGAGAATTGTACAAGAGGAGTCCTTTACTACGTCTAACTTCACTGTTGGACTCAGGCCTTCTACACGCCAACACAAGACTTCGTGAGTCGGCAGAAAACCTCACAAAAGGAATTAAATTCCCCATCATCTTACCAAAGAAGCACCCCGTTACACAGTTACTTATACTGTATTATCACGAAATGGAGAGGTACGATATAGGCGTAAACTTCACTCTTAACCATCTTCGTCAGCAGTATCACATTGTGCACAGTCGCCAGGAAGTGAAGAGGCGCACAAGGAACTGTTACGAGTGCAAGAGGGATGCACCCCGTCATGCAGCAGATGGCGCCCTTACCTCGGTGTCGTTTGGATGTGAGCTACAGGCCTTTTACGAATTGCGCCACAGACTTCGGTGGACCGTACCTGACTCAACAAGGAAGAGGACGAGCTCTAACCAAGAGATACTTGTGCTTATTCCTATGCCTATAAACATATTGCTGCCATTTAGAGACGGCAACGTCGCTCGGCACAGCCGGGTTCTTAAACGCCCTCACAAGAATGGTCGCGAGACGAGGCTGACCTCAAATGATCAATGCTGAGTGACAATGGAACCAATTTTATTGTTGGGGATAGGGAAATTCGACAACTGGTTGCTCAAAAGGACCAAGACAAGATTCGACGTTCATCGGCAAATAAAGGCGTGGATTGGCACTGGAATCCGCCAGCAGCACCTCACTTCGGAGATGTATTCGAGTCTATGATAAAAGCTGCAAAACGAGCGATTTCAGCGAATTTGAAAGATGCAGATGTTACAGATGGGGGGTTACAGACTACAGAGTTACAGAGTAGAGAATTTGCTAAATTCAACACCACTGGCAACTGTTAGCGATGACCCCGTCCTTACACCTAACCACTTTTCTAATCGGCCAAATGGTTGGAGACATTGCCCCTAATAGGGATGATCTTGAGTTAAACCCACGAAACTGCTGGCGATGTACCCAAGAACTCATTCGCCAAGTATGGCAGCGTTGCCTCACTCAGAGAGTATGATCTACCTTACATTCGCTCTCGACACAAGTGTGGTTCTCGCCCCAAAAGAAGCACGAAAGGACTGGACGGTGGGAAGAGTTGGCCGTACCTACCCTGGTGGAGATGGCTTGCGCGAGAAGTAGATGTGAAAGTTGGAGATCGAATCTCAAAAAGGCCAATAACCAAGCTTTCACCATCGGAAATGAATGATTAAGTAGAGGAACTCTTGAGAATAGACTTAAACTACGCGAACTTTCATAGGATTAAGTTTTCTTTGTTGATTTCTATTATCGCATTTCAACATCGTAAACAACGTCATTCGGGAGGGGGAAATGTTAGAAAGAGAATTGTGATCGTTGCGTGTTTTCCGGTTTCTGAAATATGCTTGAACTTCACATGCAAAATATTAAGTTGATTATGTAATAAAAGAATCATTGTGTGTATTGTGCAATCAACTGGTCTGCGTGTGTTTGGAATATCGGCTACGTTTTCTTCGAATTTGGACACATAAAATGGTTGGACTTGCGGACATTAATCGAAAACAACACACCCAGTTGTGCTGTGGTGCAGCTGTGAGAAAGTGGCAGTTCCAACTCGTACGATTCTTGCAGCTGGTGAAGCTATATCTCATTACGGACACTTACAAGTGTGTTGACCTTTTCAACTCGTACGACTTGCACGAGTAGTGCAGCTGGTTATGTTGTATCTCATGCACGTACAGCTGTGTCGGGGTACAGCTTTAAGAAAAGCGCCTTTACAACTCTTACGACTCGTGCGACTGGTAAAATTGTATCTCATTGCGGACACTTATGTGTTGCGGTGGAGCTGTGAAAAGGACTCTATTCAACTCGCACGACGGATATTAGTATTAGTACAAATGGTGTGTTAGGGAACAGCTGTAAGCAGGGAGCTGCCGAAACTATAGAAGTGAAGAAGATAAAAGTTGAAAGCAAACGGTTTATTTTGCTTTGCGGCTGCGTACACCTTTTTGTAACCCTCAAAACATGTCACTGATACCAACAGCGTATTTTAGTAACCAAATGAAGCAGGTTTTAGGGGGCTGGAAAACAGGATTGCAATTCGGAAAAGTCAGGTTACCCTAAGAAACGGCCTCTTAGAGAAGGCAAATGACAAATGATTTCTTTTAAGGTAAAGGGAGTTTGTAAATCTAAGTCTATCGATAGAAACTTGGCTAAAAACAGCGCAACAGAGAGCAAATAACTCAATGGTTTTGGGGCTACTAGCCTCGAAGAGGCGCAGCTACTAATGTCGTCGTCTCTGTTAGTAAGATATTTCAGACCCTAATCTATAGCAAATTGCGTCCATAAGCCAAATCCTCAGATAAGCCTCATCCTCAGAACATTGACTGAAGCGGCTTGTGGTCTCTCGGTACTTTTCGACTTAACGTGCTTGTGCTTGACTTGGGCGATATCAAAGTAGCTACATTATTTACAATGATTTCATGCTATTTATCTGTTTTCAACGGCGAAGAAAGGCGATGTTTCAACTTTACAGCTTGGTTGCAGAAAGGGTCATGGGAAATTTATGTTAGAACTATTAAATTCCAGGGCTAGAGAAGCCGATGTTTTTCTCGGGCCGGAGTTGTGATGAGATACTTTGAATTGAACAGTAACAATGCCATTTCACATATTCAAATCGCATCCTGTCGCACAAAAAAGTGCATGTCAATTAAGGTCGGCTCATGTGAAGTACGGAGTTTCACCTGGGCCTAAACTTTGAAAATTCTCGAAACCTATTTAAAAGTCTCCGTGATAAACATCTCCCGCACGTAATGAGTCGAAGATCATATTATGTTAGAATGCAAATTTGCGCTTTGATGGACCAGACAGCACGCTGATGCACCAGTCATTGTAAATTCCGCCTCCTCCAATCCTGGAAAAGGAGGGGACTTGAACAAGAGGTAAAGGTAAAGGTAAAGGTAAAGGTACACGTTATTTAACGTCGGAAGTTCCTTTACTCTCTAGAGAGTATTCTCCCAGGAAGCCGACGGTGCGCTCATTTTACCCCCCTCTTTCCATCAGTGCTCCGTTTTAAGGGTATTTAAAGCTACTTAAGCTACACTGAAAGGAAAGAAGTCGAAACAAGGAAGTGAGATCCGGGGATCGAACTCGGGACCTTAAACACCAAGGCCGCGCACTAACCGACTGTGCCACCCTTGCTCCTTAAGGTCTAGAGAAACTGAGCAAATTCTCCCGCCCCCAGGGCTATGACTTCATGCCAATTACCTCGTTTGCCCCGCCTACCGGAGGAAGAATGCCATAATTAAGCCATACCAACAATCACAAGCGAGACGAAAGGATACTGCAAATAAATCTCCGGTTAGGATAGTCATCCAAGAGCAGTAGCTTTTGCCCCAGCTAATGTCCCCGCATGGCCCGGGTGGGGTGGGGCGGGGATTTTCATTGACAGGTGCATAAACAACATGCTAAACTTTCATGTTTTTGACAAATTCTTGCAACATTACCGTTTTTGGTGCGAGTATTACTCAAGTATTTTAATTTTACGCTGAAAATGTTTCCAGGAAAGTAGTTTCAAATACCTGAACAAGCCGCTCCGCGACGATCGCAAGTTCACCCGCTCTTTTGAGAACGATTGCGGTATTACTGTATTGTCCTTCTCTTGCTTTTCTGAAACCTTTTTCGATCCGAAATGCCATCGTTTGGCATTCCGTTCTTTGCAATTGGCCCTTGAAATAAAATGTGTTGTTAAACGTAATAGCAAGTTGATATTGTTGGTTTTTAGCCTTACGTGATCTGAAGGGACGCTGCAGTGATTAAAGAATACGTATTAATTTTGTGGTTGGGCTACCTGTGGTGCAAATATATAACATCAACAGGTTTCCTTCAAGCTAAGATCGACAGCGAAATAAATGCTCATATTAATTGCATAATTTTAGTTGAAACTGAGTACCTTGAAAATTTTGCCCCAAATATTTCGGAAGGAAAACAACGATATGGCTAAAAATGTGTACAAAATCGTCACTCAAGGATTCAAATTGTGGCCTTAAAAGCAACCACTCGAGGAACGATTTGAAATGATGTTGTTTGAAATTGTGTTTTCTTTTCTCGCCCTTTAGGGTACGCAAGAGGCCTTTCCTACGCGGGTGCCCCCGAGCTGTGGGAGGAGCCTTTCCGACATGGAAAACTCATTCCGGACGACCATTGGGTGCGTGACGAGCCTTTCCGACATAGAAAACTTTCCGGACAGCCTATTGGGTGCATGAGAAGCCTTTCAGACACTGAATTCTTTCAGGACGACCATTGGGTGCTTGAGGAGCCTTTCCGACAGGTTCCCCGAGCTGCATGAGGAGCCTTTCCGACATAAAGAAAGTTTGCAGACGGCCCCCGAGCCGAGCCAGGAGGCCTACCGACGAAGGCTCGCGAGCCTTCCCCTACGATAGTACCGGGAGACGTCCGTCGTCCCTATGTCCTTTTTTACTTATGGATGCGGCGGAGGCGGATCGCGAGGTCCACGTTCTGGACTTAACGCCCGGCAGCCGTCCGGGCGGATCCTCGCTCGCCTTCCACCAATGTGTCCCGGGTTCTGTTGCGAGAGGTTTTTCTCCGGGTACTCCGGTTTTCACCTCTCTCCATAAACCAACATTTCATTTGATTTAGTTTCTTTTGAAAATTGTAAAGAATTAATAGCTGCAAAGATTTCGAATTGTAAGGCGCATTTGATCGTACTCACATGCTAATTTGCGCTTAATAAGTGATAGATTAGATATATTATTATACTGGAATAAACGAATTTTTATTCGAGAGTGACTATACCCGTGTCACCAAGAGCCATAATGGGACAGAGAGGGAGTCTTGTAATGGGGAATGGGAAATCTTAATTTCAAAAAAATCTATTTTTAGAAGCAAAGAACCAACTCCCTGTCTTCCGGTAGACTCGTTTCCGTGTGCGCGAGGCTTGGGAGCTAGTCGGACTTTGTTGAAAAGATGCCAAAGATGGCGGCCGTAACGACAAAGTGAACGTAGCTTGTTTTCAAAATGCTTTTTTCAGTCGTTTGTGAGGAAGAACAACTGCGGATTCCCGGATTTCATGCACAAACAAGTTATTTAACATCAGGCTTTTGAAATGCAATCAAAGCTCTCATTTGGACCACAGAAGATTGCAGCGAGTTCTGTGTGTTTAAAAACCTGTCGCCGAATAAAGTTAACCTCGATATACAGTGTATTCAGGCTTTAATTAAGGTTGAGATATGGAAAAACTTCGTGGAGTTGGAATTATTGTGTTGACTCCTTGTCTCACTTTAACGGAGTGTTCAAGTGTTTGTGTGACGGGGAGTGGTATTTGCATTCGTTGAAAAGGTAGCAACTACGTGCCAGCCTGGGACAAAAAAAATACTGCATTGTTCGCGTTCTGCCGAGATTGTTCTAATCAGGTTCTTGTAAAAGGGAAGACGTCATATCAGAAGAAATAATGCAACTTTCAAGGCCCTGCAGCAAATGCAGTAAGCCTTTAAGAGCAATGACAATCTTAATCTTTGTGCCAAGTTAATGAAAAATAGTATCTTAATAATCTGTAAGCGCAGGGCTTGAAATTGGGCGGAGAAAAAGTGTAAATGATACAAGAACTTACAGACAGATCTATTTAACTTAATTGAACTGAATTACATACACTGCTTTTCTGTTGAATCTCAATGACGTCAGGAAACAATTCTAAATGGCTGATGATCTGGTGTTTGAAAAATAATACTGTTTGGGTCAACTGTGGAAGTGTAGTCCATATTAAAAAAATAATAAAGTAAATGTTTAGGAATGAAACCAGGTTTGTCACAGAAAGAAATGATTGTGATGGCGCTATCTTCGTTGCTGTGTAACTGGTTGACGTTTTGTCGCTGAGAATGTTTAATCGAAGAAGCTTCCTCGGTGGATGTGAAAAGTAGCAGTCCGTAACTTTCAACACACTCGTTAGGATTTTCAGTGTCTGCTTAGCCAATAATTGTTTGAGAAATAGCATTTTTTGCTTTCCGAGAAATCAGCCGTTGACTGATCTTTGTCAAGTCCGTACTCTTTTTCCGCCTTTGTACGGATGTTCATGTCAAAATTACTAACCAATCTGTCTAGCTCACTGTCGAGGGTCCAAAATAGGGTTTTGCAATCCCGCATGCCGCCACCCTTTTCGGCCTTATCCCGCCATCCCGCCATATTGACAGCCTCCATCCCGATCCCGCCATAAAACTCCATAAGTATTCATCGTTGTAGTAAAGGAGAAAGTCAATTTTATACCCATTTTAACTAACTGTGACTTATTAGCTCAATGGCAATTCAGATTTTAATAATTAATTTAATTTTAATACGTATTCAGAGAATTACTTACGTGAGCTTCGGTTCATCTAGGGCCACTTAAGGTATACAGAAATTAAAAAACAAATCGACTGTTAAACCGTACTGGACGACCAAATCGGGATGTTACACCGACTAGAAAGTCGACATCTCGAGTAACTTGCTGGTTTCCAAAACCACTTTCCTCTCCTACAAAACCTTCGCCGTCACACTCAGTTTCCTCGTCACTGCTGGAGTCGTATTCGGTCAATTCTTCAACTTCTTCTACTCCTTCTGGTCATATGTTGCTGTTGGTGCTGCTGTTGTCGTTGTTGCAGCTGTCGTTGCTGCAGTGGTCAAGAAAAGATTGACTTTTTCTCCGACCTGGATTTCCTTTTGGTACAAGTACTCTGGTAGCGTCCCAGCCCTTGCCATAGTGGTTTCCTGTCGTACACTTCTCTGCCTCACAGAAGCTCCATGAACTCTAGCCCACTCTCGCATCATGGCAATTTCTTCTTGTGATGCCTTGATCACTGGAAGTAGTAAAATAGATGGAATTTCAAAAAGACCGAGCGATCTCTCTGGAACAGGGTACCAGGATCCACGGCCTGTATAATAATGAGTCGACCATGATGTTGTTCGTTTCAAACCCTCTTTGGTTGTGCTCCCGAAGTCACCTGCATATCGGAATGCCGTGGAAACTCGACTCTTGTGATGGACCACCGAATGCAGATTTTCGACATCCAGTGTCATGCAGCTTAGGAGATTAGCGTCGTCATAGCCAAGGTGATCAAGATTCTGTTTTAGGCGTTCTAAGCCCCATTTTAGCAACTTGACTTATTCTACCGTCTTGGCTGCAACACTTCCTTCAGGGCCATTCAAGGAATGTGGCAAACGGATATTTAGTTCTCTAATGGAGGCTATGTTCTCCTCAAGAACCTGTAAGCACCTGTTCACTTATTTCCACTTGCGCCCTTTTCATAAAAAATTGCTACGTAACTTATAACATCATCTTCTTCCTTTTCTGCCTCCTATGAGCCCGAGGCTACTGGCGGTGTCGCCATCACACCCAGAAACGACCTCGACCCGACCTCTATAATCTATAAAGTAAACTAGTCAAACCGTGGAGATAATTCTAAATAAAATATATATTGATGAAATAGCGTGCTCTTTGTCCTATCTCCTATCTGTTGTTTTATCGTGACATGCGTTTCATATTGCCGATCTTTGAGCGATGGTCTAACAAGTAGATAGTAATTATTTGGTCTATTTGATGCATGCTGTCTTGTTTTCACTAAGACAAACCAACAAGATTCGGTTCGCGCAGTACAGTAAATACCCTACTTTCAACTTTAAACGACTGATTTTTTACACGCAAATTGATCCAAACTGGAGTCAAATTGGGTCCCAGCATCAACCAATCGCACTCCGCGTAATGACAGATGCATCATGAAGTATTTATTTTAGTGTAAACAGATCGCCACTGAGCACCGTGTACCAAAATAGAACTTCCTTTATCAACAGAGATCTTGCTGAAAGAGGTTTTATGGCCGTTTTTGAAGGTCTTTTTTCCCGTGTTCCATCCCGCATCCCGCCATTAATTTTTTAAACATCCCACATCCCGCCTGCGAAAATACAAGCATCCCGGTCTCGCCAGGGAAGTTTCATCCCGTATCCCGCCCCTAAAATTTTTCGTATCCCGCATCCCGCCAAACCTATTTTGGACCCTTACTGTCATTTGTCTTATTTATCCACCTTCTTCAAGAGAGTTCGAAGAAACATTCACATCGCTTTTTGCTTTCCTCACAATGCTTTGTTGTTTTTGACCCGATTTTGAATTTTAAAAGTAGTTAAAGTTAAGAACATTTCGTTCTTTTTTTTTCAAACGTCTGCTATCCAATATTTTATCTGGATACTAAAACTAGTGTTTCCTCATTTTTCATTTGGCAATAAAATTGGCTGAGGAAAAGCTGTGCGAAGTTTCTTGGGCTTGTTATGTAAATGCCCGAAAAAATAATCACTGAAAAGCCCCGCGTTTATAAGCTTGGTTAGCTATATATTATAAAGTAAATAGTATAAACATAAGAAAAGTTTAAGGGGCTGAGTTTAAGCCGGGGTGAAATTTTGATGTGATTACATGGCGAATTTCAGCCCTGGCTCGAAATTTGAAACTGGGCGGAAAACGTTATTCGCTTAAAATGACGCCGAAGATGAGAATGTTCAAAATAAGTTTAACAGCGCTGCTTTAAACTCCCAAATTAGCCCTCTGTTTGATTTAAATCTCAACGTTATTGGAATGATAGTAATTTTGCAATTCAGGAGAACGTGATTTCACAGCCTTTTTGCTGTTGTCTATTTTAGATATATTGGATTAGCTAGACAAAGTATTAAATTTTCCACTAGATTATATTATGTTTATTTCTAACAAAACCTTGCAGCCGCCATTGTTGACATTAAAAACGCAATCGATACGCATGCCCAGGTTCAACTTTCAGCCCGGGGTGAAAAAAGATGAGTTTTCAGCCCGTTTAGCCGGGCTGATAATTCAAGCCCGGAATTCCAGCCCTAAAACCGGGTTGAAATTTTCAGCCTGGGCCGAAGCTTTGTTCATGTAATCGCAATTCTTTAAAAGGAGGCAGTCTTCAGAAAACCGGTCTGAGCTGAATGAGGTATGAAAAAAAGACACAAACAATTGAGAATAAATTAAGCGCCGTTTTTTGATGCAGTTTCTTAACTTTACATTCTGAGTTCGCTGTGCCTGTTCGATATTATCGCTTACTTCCTCTGCGCTTTACATATCACCTTTAAGTTTTCTTTTGTACCGTTACGTAATGCTTCTCACAGGCGTACAAGATTTCACCCGGCAATATATAGTTTACATATTTATAAATAGTTTTTGTTCGTCACCTTTTTCGTTCGGTTTTTCTTGCGATCAGTTTAGCGTTGATTGTGTGCAAAGATACCTGAAAGATGCTCAGGTAAAAGTTAAACTTGTTTAAGGCATTCGTTCGTTTTCGTATAATATTTTGGCATTCCGTTCGACCAAAGCAGACTTATGAGCTTAGTAAGCCAAACGCTATAGAATATTGTGAAATGTTATACTAGGCATACCGTGTGTTTCAAATTAAGAGGACCTCGGAAATAGTGTGTCAAGTGTGTCAAGGACAGAAAACAACTGCCTTTTTAAATTTGTTTAAGTCGGTTCATTTTTCCAAGATATCTCCTGCTGAAAATAGCGTTTGGGAGCCTTTAAATCTGAAACATTTATGAGGGAGAATACCATCAGACCCCTCTACCAAGCTCGCGCCTTTGGCACGCGCAAGGGTGTCTCCACCTTACAAAAACTCTAGCTAACAGGGCACCATAATTAGTTTTAAGTTTACTTACAAACCTTGGCGAGTGTTGTGTCTCGGTGGTGACTTTATTGATGCTGTTCTCCGGTCTTCCCCAAGATAATCGGATGGCTTCTCTTTCCATAACGTTTGCCGGAGTTGAATGAATCATTATCAAGAGAAACGGTGGCTGCTTGCAGTCAGGAACCAAAGGAATACTCCCTCCCTTGCTTTGAACTTGTTTTCTTCGGTGGTGTCTTTTATAAAGTGAGGCTTTGTCGAAAGCTTTGCCAGCAACTCGGTTTATCTCCTCGAACATCTCAAATGTTTTATTGATTTCGATTTGTAGCCTTCTGAGATCACCGAAAAAAGCCTTATCGTTGTCAATGATGCCATTATCGCACTCCTTATGATAATGTTTGGCAAATTGATGATTGACAACCATAAAAATGTTAGCCAGTGCCAAAAGGACTGCCAAAGTTAGCACAAATTTATATCTAACAGCGCTGAAAACGAGAAACATTTTGAAGAGATGAACTTAGTGAATGATTCTAATGCCTTTTAATATGAGGAGGTTTGAACAAAAGATCATTTTCTGATCGCCCGTCAGCTGTGTAAATGTTTTCCTTTGTTAGTTTAATCAAGACATCTCATGCATAAGGACTGCCTTCAACAGGCACAGGTCACGTGCTCCTTATATGATATTTTCTGTATTCGTTTAGTTTATTGTATCAAATGAGTTAAAATCTGTTTAAAGCCTTTAAACTTCTGTTGAAAAATGAGTGATTGTTGTTCAAAACCGATGTTGCACATATTTACAAGAGCAACATGTCAAAAACTGAATTTATATGATGATGAACTTTTTTTGTCGCAGTATCGGCCACAGTGCCCATTGTTCTAGGGATGTTTACTTACAAGCGCAATCAGAGGTCTGCCGTATTGCTCATTCAGCCTGAACAAGGCGCGTATGATTGATAAACTAAAATGCACACTTTTTATATGGAATACTTTCCGCTCATCAACATGGTGGAGGCTATTTTCTTGCAATTTTAACAATTTTGAAACCCTAATGGGAGCATGAGCTGCCAAATGAGTTGTTTTTCTCTGCATGAAAGGATACAAATTTTTTCAGTGCACCCTTCATCTCAGCTACTGACATCTAAAAAATATCTTACCGCCATGGAAGACACCTTCACCTGGAAAGTAGCCCAGTCGTTTAAAATGATCAGCTTAACGTGATCAAGGGAAAGCCTTAGCCTGGCTTATAACCTGAAATCAAGACAGATCTCAGAATCCAACAAACTGTAAAAACTAGTCCTGGGCAAAATGTTTAGTCTTTGTGAAAGCCAGCTTGCCTTTCACTCAACGTGAGTTTGTCACAAGTGGCTGATTACTTTTGGAACTTGATAAACACAAAGACCGTGCAAAAAGGGGCTTTAAAAAGACAACTGAACTGCAAACTTGCCTGTTTCGTTTTATATGACAAGTTGTGTGTACAGTACTGTTGGGTAAGGAGAGCGTGTCGTAATTTTTGTTTATGCTATTTTTTTATTAGAAACGAACCGATGTTGAATATGTTTTGGTGTTAAGAAAGTCAATTGACTCCGTACCACTTCGCAAAATAAAAAGTTGCCAAGCTTTTCAAACAAAAAACAGTCTCTTCTTTTGAAATAAGCCGGTCAAGTTCATAATGGAAGTAAAGTCACTTTGTTTGTATTCAGATGAAAAGAACTGTACCCCAGCACCTGCTGCACAGTCATCGACCCAAGCTGTAAATCGTAGAGAACAGTCTGCTTCTATGGGCTTATCTTGACTCTCTGGCAAAGTTCTTATTCAATTTCCTCAAAAGTATCTAGGAAACCTGTACTAGTTATTGGAATGTATCTTTTGTTGTGTAGATGGATGTTCAAAGTGGGGGAACAGGCGTAAATATAAACGAAAAAGGGTAAACAAAGAAACCGTTTAGTATAATTATTCATATTTTTGATTGAACAGCCAGCTAAGCGTTATGAGAACTGCATTAAAAGATAAATATATTTGCATTTGTAGCACTTACCCCCAGTGATACCCCGACGGCTTGAATTGCCAGTTGCGACTGACTACGTAGCTCAGCTTACGCTAGCTGGCACAGTATTTTCTGTAATGCTTTGTTATGTAATGTAAATGACAGTTGTATTGTAATAAAAAAAAATCTTAAAAAAAAAGAGCACGCTCTCTGGGAGGTGAAATCTTTCCCAATGCTCACTGCAAGATGACGAACAATTATAGGCAAACCTTGCCAGTTAATCGTAGGAACATCACTGCTTGGTAACGGCGACTGACAGTCGGTAGTATCAGCCACTACAATAGGTCACTGATAAATTCAGAGGTGTATGTGCTTTGAGACTAATTTCGAGAAAAAGATTCATGGCGTGTTTCTAAAGAAGAACCCGCGACACATACCGTCTGCAAAAGATCGGAAAGACCGTAATTCTTTTTACGCACAAGTGTTAGGCCGGCTTTTGCATTTTTTCGAGTGTAAGCAAGCAATCAATTTTTTGCTGACCTTCGTCACCGAAGGCCCTGTCTTTCTTGCCACGCTTATCACGCTAGCTGTTGCTTGTTTGTCAAACGTGCGTGACTCGCGTGGGAACTTGGTACACATTTAATGTATCAGTGTTTTTCGACCATTTGCCATTGCAGAAGCCTCCATCCTGGCATCCTTAAGTTGGGTTTGGGTAGAAAGGCAATCCTCTGAAGGAAAACTGGGGTGAAAAACAATTTCACATTGAGTGGACGGCCGAAATGGTCTCAGTGAGCTATGGCGGTTGACGAGTTTGTCTTTTTGACCTTACTATGGATGGCTTCCAGGACCTTGCATGGCAATTTTGGTTTGTTTTAACTTGTAAATAATGCAATCAGTTGAATGTTTTGCCGGCAGGACCGGATGGCTCGACAATATGAAAATACGAAATAGATACTGGCGGACTTCCATGTCGCCGCCATCAAGGAATTAATATTACCCAAAATGTGAAGACAACAATTTCAGACGAGTGGGAATAGCTGTACTTAAAAAGGTTTTGCTCTGCGTGCCAAAGGAGTGACCAGGAAGGTGTGGAAGAGAATCAAGTACAGGAACTGAAATGTACTGCAAATGTTGAGTTTGGGCGCTTGTAGGAATTTTTGAGGACAAAGCATGGAGTACTCAAATTCCATAGAGTAGCCTTGGATCACCTAAAATTGAGTACCCTGAAAAACAATTTGGGAATCAAAGAAAATGATTTTTCCAAAATAGAAAGTCATCTTGATGTATCTACGTTACCACGTACCTTTATTTTCTTTACGGTCGCCCAGCTCATGCCCGATCAAACGGTATTTGTTGCTATCCAATTATGCAAGGCCGCCATTTTGGAAGGTATCAATAATCTGCTGGCCATCTTCATTGCAGGCTCCACAGCCCCCAGTCATCCATCAAGATTCATCACGATTAGATTTATGCTTTTCGGATTGCCAAAAAAAAAGCCCTGGAGTAAATAAAATAAAGGTACGTACTTTTAAACGACTTTCCATTTTGGAAAAATCATTTTCTTTGATTCCCAAATTATTTTTCAGGGTACTCCATGTTAGGTAATCTAATAATACTCCGTGTTTTGTCCTCTCCTGAATTTTTGTATTGTAAACTTGAAGACAAAAAAGGGTATTTTTGGTGCTGTCCGAGGGCGTGCAAATCAAACATTTTTCGTTTTGTAGAACAAAAAGGTCATTTTGAATGGAAATCTTTATTTGTAGTGATTGTATTGGCTACTAAAGTTCAAACAACTAAACGTTGGCAGTGACAACGGTTCATTTCAACTTTCAAATTCTAAAAGTAGTAACGATTCTTCTTTGGAGAACAACCAAAACGGCATCTTTATTTATTTACTAGCCTTTTTGATAATTTAAGTGTCTAAATTAAGCTAGAGCTATTGGCGAGGAGACCCTAAGAAGCCAAATGGCTCAGTTATAAAAGAGGCAAACTCGTGTTTCAATATCTTGAAATCTATTGGCGCTAGGTGAGTACGGCTTGGCCAAATTGCTTGAATGAAAATTCTAACATCTTTTTTGTAAAGTAAAAAAGCTATATGAATGGATTATTGATGCTGGGAGAGAATTCCAAGTTTTAGGACCTTGGTAGAGCATTGTAAAACGCATAATATTTAAATTGTACGACAAAAAACAACAACAAAAAACAGCGATAACTGCTGGCTGATCCAGTGTCACAATCATGAATTTGACTGCTGGTTTCAAGAAAATTGAGCAACATCGGTGGCAAAAGTTGATTATGATAGTAAAACATAAATTTGACAATTTGAAATGAATTAACTTGAAGTAAAAATATCCTACTTAAGTTGGACACGTATATGTGGACGACCAGGTGACGTTAACGTTGCAATAGGTAACATAAAGATAGATTAATGCGTAGTACAGAGCTTGTTTAGTTTTTGTAAATAGATAAAATCGAACCCTGAATATTATGCCAACTGACTTAGAAATTTGTCTGCGGGCAAAACTAATATGAATACGATTTTCTTCAAAGAAAGGTCATAAATTCATGTGTTTAAGAGGACTCGTTCGACTCTAGTTCAATCATTTCGCTGTGTTATCCGAAAACGTAAAATAGAAAATCAAAAATTAAGGTCTCGTACTCACATTGTTACCTTATATGTGACCATAGACCTTGTCACGGTTTCCGACGCCATCTTGACGGGTTGGCAAATGCTTCCGAAATAACAGTGTTTATATGGGAATCCGATGTCAAATAACTTGTAAAAGCCTTGAATGCAGAAAAACTTAAGAAATTGGAAACTGAAGTTACTAGCCAAAGGCTTTTAACGTGAAAGTCTGAGGTTTCTAACTGCTATAAAATTCGCCCGGTGGAATTTTTAATTTATCACACATTTGTCTGTAATTTTTCCTGCAGACACGCGGAAAAAACTACAGACAAATGTATGATCCTGGGAAGGATTTTTGCCCTCCAAGAAGCCGCCTGTTTTCCAGAGTAGATTTGTCAACTGAGAACAACTCGGAAGGCTAAACTTTTGGCAGCCGTTTTGCGTAGAATTACGTAGGTCTGCAAGGAAAGACCTTTTTACTATTGTCAGTAGGTGCCATAGTACAGGGCGTCGCCCCCCTCAGGATTCAAAACACTGCTTGTACTTCTCGCCTGTCTCTCAGCTTTTTAATTTGTTGAAAGACTATATTCCGTTTAAATCGTTATTTGCAATTCGCAGTTAAATCCAAATTTTTAATGGATGGGTGTTTTGGGGCTCTTGAATGCAATATTTGGCTGACATGATCTTTGACTGGGTTTTGCCATTGGCATTAGAGAGATTTAGCATCGCGTTTACGGCCAACGGCAAACGGCAGGCTGCTGCTTGTCATAAAATCAAGAAAACTCTCTTATTCTAGCTTATTTCTCTGTTTTTAGTAGTTGCTCTATAGCTGTGGCTAACAGGCAAAATATAAGCTGAAACCAAATAAATTTCACGAGCTTTTGGTAAACGGCAAATTTTAGCCTGGAGTTTGTCGTTTGCCGTAAACGCGATGCTAAATCTCTCTTTTTGTACTGAGTTAACTCGAAGGCAACCTTGGCAACGCAGAAGGCAAAGGGAAAGCGAGGAACGCCACCAAGCATTATGTTTATTAATAATCATGACGAGCAAAACCAATGGCTCTGGACGTTGGTGTTGCGCTGCTTTTGGTAAATTTGTTGAGCTACAGTTTGGGTCAGTTCTCGAGAACATGAACGAGTGATCGAAATTTTTTCGTTCTTTCAGTTTTCCTTATCTTAACGCCGTTGGTAAAACGCCCTAAATTAATGTGAACACCAGTATTCCTCCTTGTTTTCGGTCAACGTAAATCAATAAAACGTGGTTAGACTGCAGTTACCATATTTTCAGTTTACTTTTACAATTAATTTAAAATACATTTTGTATTGATATTGGTTGCATATTTCTGTAACTACAATTCCTCACAAGCTAGTGACGGTAAATTAAAAGAGATCTGCAGTGAAATGTTTTCGGTGGTACGATGTAAGTTAATACTGCCTACTCTTTCCCCGCTTGGATAGACTGTTGGTCAGAGCGTATTTTAAATTCATTGATCTTTTATCGTTTGACGAAAACTCTTCATTTCTTCCTTGAAGCAAACCAGTTGCCAGGTGGGCTTTTGATTCCGAGATCTGGAAAACTCTCTTTCCGCTGCACCCAAGACGTTTGTCGCATCCATCTCTTTTTATAGTGCAATCACTACAGTGGTTAGGACTTGTGCAGCCGGTTAAACATTGTTCTGCGATATTATAACAGCAATTGCAGCTAGAACAAATGCTTTCGAATTCCCCTTTCTGTACGAAAAAGCAGATTAAAAGCAATACTCCAAAATACGCTGTGAACTTCATCTAAAAGGGGAAAAGGCAAATATGTTAGGATCAATGAACATCGCTGGGAGCCTGTGGCATGCACGTCGAAATGAATCGAGGTCTTGTCAACCTCACTTTATGTGGGAGACACTTGATAATGGTGTGCGTGTGCAGCATAACACGTGGTACTTGAGTTTCAGTCGTGTGGAGGGTCAGGAGGTGGTGTTACTTGTCGATTTTTTCCCATTTTACACAGGAATACTTTTTTACCTCATGCGTGGTTCAAATAATTCCATGTGTTACAGCAATGATGCCTTCTCCCCCCCCCCTCTTCCCGAACGTACCCCGGGGATTTGCACTTGTTTTTCCCGGACACACAGAAAGAGACAATGCCTCACCCCCGGAGCTCCTCATGGACACAGATAAGCCATTTGTGTACAAAATAGACATAACAATATTGACTTCCTGAAGGTTTTTCACCTGTCCACACTTATACAATAAACTGGCATTTTCAAAAATCTCCAGTCTGGAAAGCGTATTCGAAAATCTCCGTGGAAAGCGAAAACAGAGAGAAAAAAAAAGTCCGTTTTTTAAAAAATTATCCGGCTAGATGTGGTCGAGGCCAGTCAACATTATCTGCACTATCCAACACCATCGTGTCAACCGAGAAGTGGCGTATATCACGTCGAATTGTCCCGCACCCCTTCAGGGGAAAAATACCGCTTCAAGCATTAATTCTCCATTCCCGGGTTCGCAGGGCCGGACTTTGTCCCGGGGGCTACCAGGGGACATGGTAACAGGTGAAACTGAACCTAGAACTCAGATGAACGACTTGAAAGCTGTAAAGGCCAGTTTAAGAAGTTTTGTTCAGGAGAAATTTAGCGGAAAGGTTTAAAATTTCTGTCTCAGTGGGACTGCCAGATTTGTTTGATGGTTACTGTTACCCGTCGAAATATCATTTCTTTGCCGCTAATTCTGGCTTGTTTTGAGAACATCAAATTGAATTTCTGCGAAGCAACTATCAACCGGTTGCTTTCATTCATTTCACTGCTGCACGTTTCCTTACCAATCAGTGCTTCTCAGTAATCTAAGATGACAAATAACAAACTGTTTTCGAAATAAAGGAGGTTATGAAATTCTGAATTATGCGGAGTTTTGTTTTAATTTTTTTGGTTTCTCGCTGAGAGGAATATTAGCTTCAGAGTGAACGTAAATATTAGAAACTAAATAAAGTCATTGGATTTGCCTTGACATTTGCTTTTAGGTAAGCGTCAAATGATTAGAAAAATGTGATCCTATTTGTGGCGAAAACAAGGCAATATTGACTTCATGACTGTCACTGTTTTGAAAAACTAGAAAGGATATCAAAATAATATAGCCAAATTTGACGAGTAGTTAAAATAATGATGACAGTTTTTTTGAAAAACCATTTTATGTTGTAAGAAAATGGTTACTTTCTTATAAAGTTGCAAGGGGTCATTTTGAAACAAAAAGTTTTCATACTTACTTTATGAACTCGTTATATCTCAACTAAGGACACTTATGTCTTGACTGATTTCAAAACAGTGCTAAGAGTTCAACTGTTGAGCATTGGTGGGGTTCTTATAACTATTTCCTAGTATCCGGCATCGTAGCAGACGTCAGCGCCATTAAAGGAAGTTGAAAGCGGCCTTTATAAACTATAAAATGAAAAAGTCGGTGTCGATTCTTACTACGTCCGGGAAAGATGAATGGTGTGTAAATTAGCTGGGGGACGCTTTCTATCGTGTTTTGTCGGCGTTCGTTTTCTTTTTAGATCATCAATTGAGATTGTTTTGCTCCCTCCACTTGATTCAGCTGCTGAAGGATACGTCAATATCACTGAGAACAAATTTTGCTTTTTTAGAAGCGTCTTCTAGCACGCCAAACAGGACAAAGGGGTTTTGATTTCTTTTCTCATGAGACTGAATCATAGATCCAAAATATGTGACAGTCATGATCTTTCCTTGTGTCGACGTTTGAAGGGGCGAAATATTAATTTCCCTCGCTTTTTAGATTTTCTTTTGAATCAATCATTTCAGAAGGAACTTTTTTTGATGGTTCACAAAAGGGATTGTGCACTTCAGTGGAAGACGTAAAAAGACATGCGCTAAAATAAGTGCTA
Organism: Galaxea fascicularis; assembly: GCA_948470475.1. NCBI lineage: Eukaryota > Metazoa > Cnidaria > Anthozoa > Scleractinia > Euphylliidae > Galaxea > Galaxea fascicularis. Next base: position 8,145,690 of record OX419341.1, read on the forward strand.
GATGCGGCATTATTTAAGAATATCACTGTTGATTACATTTTGAGTCACTAATCATGTACAACCTCGGAAAGACTTATGAGAGCAGAGCCACATAAGCATCCCGTCTGTAGCTTATAGCTGTTTCAGAAACGTGTAATTATATGCTGTTAATGAACAAAAAACAGGAAAGCTTTAAGGCTAAAGAAAAAGTGGCTTAGATAGCGTTATTATATTGAAATACGTATTTCTCTTTTTCCAAATAACACCCTATATTATTCCTTGAAGTCAACTAAGAGGTCATTCATCAATTTATCTGTTTGGCCACGGAAAAAGGCAACGGCCGGGTTCTTTGGAGTACTTTGTTTATGCAATGAGAGCCCTGATAACAGTCAAAGCTACAGGAAATAAATACGGAAATTGCACTCAAATGAACTGTCGGCTTCTCTATGTTTTCCAAACCGTTTTCTTTTCGTTATACCAATAACACAAAATGTTTGAATTAAAATATGAGCTAGGGGATCCTAGTTCGAGACCCGTCAGTTTTCCTTTATTTGTGATTATTACTCTCCATACGCCGCAATCGTGTTGACAATTAAATTCAAGAAAGGTTTTAGAATAAATTCGTATTAAAACAAATTTGAAATTGAAATTTGTATGACCATTTAACATAATATATGGAGAAGTGTAATGGGATTCTGTGAGATAGGGTACACATAAATGTGATAGAGCTTTAGATCTTGATTAGATAAGGTCCCAGCAAAAAAAGACGAATATGATTGCACTCTAACTATCTGGTTGGATGGTTCTGCAAGGGTACATTGATGTGCGTTGCAAGGATTTAAATATTAGAGCCTACCTAAACCAAAAGGTTTTTTGAGCACTAAGACGAAAGCGAATTAACCCTTCCGCCGTCCCCTTCCGTCTGATTTTCCGAGTGCATTTATTCTGCCATACTACAAGAAATTACAAAGTGAGATCAGACAAGACTGCAGCCAGCCTCTGAAGCATCTCAATACCCTCAGCACCTCATGTTAAGAGTGTAGCATTTTGTGTGCGCAAAATGGCTATGTTGTTCAATGCTCTTGATGCGGCGCCTTAGACAGTATACTGATCGCTTTGGTCACTTCACAGACTCTGCATTAGTTTCGTAGAATTAAAAGCATAAAGAATAACACTCGTCTTGTGTACAGCACTCGGGATTCTCTTGTAACTGAAATAGGCACCGAGTATTTTTTAATTTCGCTTTGTTACATCCCATAAAGTTATGTACTTTCTTTCGGAAATAATTCTTGGTATTGCTCCTAGCTATCATACTCCGATGTCAATAGATTATATATTTTTCTGAATCAAAGAAATTTTCGATTTCAGATGAAGGAATCGTTTTACTAAAATACACTCCAAATGTAACGATGTGGTCTTTTATTTCCGCCTATGCGGAATTTTCCCTTGATCAGACGAGGGTGACAACTCTAACAAACGTTGTTTGGGAGCCACTATGTGTAACTTTGAGTCCTCCCGTACATTTGGAAGATCCTCCCGATTTTTGATTTTTCGGTGACATTCTTGTAAAAAATGCCAAACTTAATTTTTTTTCCTGCAGTATTCCGGCACTATGTCGTACTTCCCAAAAAAAATATCGAGTCTTACGATTCTCCAGCTAACCACCGAGGAATTTAATTTGTTACTTTTCCCGAAACAGGCCTTCTTAGAGTTGTCACCCTCCGTCCGGAAGGTTATTAAATGAACACTCGATAGGTTGGGAATCTAATGCTGCATAAGTCTTTAATGTTAATATCAAATTTTTAATATTCACGGCTCAATGATAAGTGATCGACCGGGGATGTCTTACTGTGCCTCGGTGGCACTCTTTTAAGCCTTTAGATCCGAAATGTGGGTTCTGTAAATGATATTAATATAAAAAGCACCAAAACATTTAAAGGTCACTCTGTACACCAGAAAAACTTTGTTTTACCCCAAGGAGTGAATTCACCAAGATTCAACTAAGGCCTGGGCTCTGATCAGAAATTTCGAGATCGGTCAGATTTTGATTGCGATGTAAATCTAGTGGTTTATACAATGGACGATGTAAAGTTCGCGTTTTTGTTCTTTACGAATTTGCGATTAAAGTATAAACGCATGGATAATGTCATTAGTCCAAGAAAGCAGAAAAAAACCTAATGTACTAAAAACTAGTAATAATCAAGGATTAGTAAAATAAATTAGTAAAATGATATTTTACTGATTTCCCAGAAATATTCAGGGAAAGTGGTGGGCTTTAACTCAACTTTACTCACCTTTGGAAAAGCAGCTAAGAAAAAGGCCCAGCTAACAACCAAGACTCACAACTGCAAAACACGTGGAAATACGGAGAATTTGATTTGGGCATGCGCACGTTTTTAAACGAACCGATGTCGAGGCATGACAGATTAACAATCACATCATATCCTGAGGTGATGTGTAACCGTCGGTCAGTCAATCCAAGATGGCGTCTAAACCCTGAAATCGCATCAGTGGCATCACGATCGATACCCGAGGGACATGGAACACATGGAACTGACGCTGTAAAACGATACGATTAGGATGCGTTCTCCTTCGTCCAACGCAATTAGCTATTGATTCCTATTGTCAGTGCGTGTGTACCCTGAAAAAGAATGGCGACGTCAAAACATGTTGATCATCAGTCACGCTAGTCGCCTGCGGCTCGTAGCATACTTCCTTTCTTTCCACGTTTTGACGTCATCCGTGCGGTATTAATAGACATATTCCCCCACTAGGACCGACTACAGAAGGCGGAAGGTACTAGGGGTTATGAGGACATGCTACGCCAGAAATGTTTGAAGTAGAGAACTTCGGAAATGCAGTTTGAAGCGTTTTAAGAGGCGTATTCAAGATATGTTTATTTTTAATTTTTACAGTTTCGACATTTAATTTTGCAATTTTTGATTTATGTCGCCATCAACTAAGACACTTACCTCGTCCGGCTTACACTGTAAGAAGGACTTAAACGATTCTTCGTAGTCGGATGGTCTGCTACACGGTTTCGGTGGCCTTCCGTTGATTTGGAGAACTGCCTTTTGAAATTAACATTTATCTCATATTTTACACGATTAGTTTAGCGGGAAGAGCCGGATAACTTAGTAGTTATATGTAAATGGCAAACAAGCACAATTCAAACTGACGGCAAAATTATTGGAGGGTGGGGGGTGTGGGGCGAGGGCGCGAAGGCTATAGCCCACACCCAACGACACAGCCAGCGAATTTTATAGAATTTTTCACCCTTTGTTATGTAAATAACAAGATTTCCAGAAAAGACGCTGCAGATTTTACAATATTCACGGAATTTGCAAAATTTAGCGAGGAAACCATGACATGGATATTTCTCGTTCTATAGGCCAAGTACGTAAAATAATTCCAATTACACACAAGAAAAACATTACATCATGAATATTCCTCCCTGTAACAAAAAAAGGATGCATAGCGCGTGGCTATGTAAACACATTCCTCTTTCTGTGAACCAAGTGCACGGCACCCGGGACGTAACAATTACGATTACAAACAGGAAAAACACTACATGAATATTCCTCGTTCTTTAGTCCAACTTCGCGTAAACGCGTGTGTCGATAACGACATGACAAATGTTATCCCTCGTTCTGTTGGCCATTCTGGAGTTGCGCAGGGAACTGGGGCGAGTTTCAAATTTGAAGTTATCGATGAATTGATACCATCACATGAAAGATACCGTCGAGTTTGGTCGTTTGACGAAGTTTGATTCTTTTTAGGTTGAACAGAGACCAAGATTTGGACTTCCAAACATCGTCCAAAATCCATACAAACGTCTCTAAATTTGTGACAGCCTCCCCCAAAACCATACAAACTCTGTATGTTTTTTAAGATTTCTGTGATATTTTTAAAAATAGGCAGACATGTTGATTTTCACCTCAGTTATTTCCAAATAGCATGTGGATGACGGGATTTTACACTTGTCGGAAAAATGAATGATATTTTTTAGAGCTTATACGGTTTTGGGGGACTCAGCCTCAAAATTGGAGACGTTTGTATGGATAAGATGTCTTAAAGTCCATATCTTGGTCTCTGTTCAACCTAAAAGAATCAAACTTGGTCAAACGACCAAACTCGACGGTATCTTTCATTTGATGGCGTCAATTTATCGATTACTTAAAAATTGAAACCCGTTTCAGTTCCCTGTGAAACTCTGGAATGGCCATTAAAGCCGGTTACACACGAGTAATTTTTGGGTGTCGGTAAACGCCAACTCGGGGCCGGGGCCGGGGCCGGGGTGTTGCGTTTTATAAAAATAAAAGCAAAAAAAAAGTTATATTGAAAATTAAAAATAAATAAATAAAGTAAAGATATAAAAAGTAAAATTAAGAAATAATTATATTAATCAATTACTTAATTTTTCAATATTCTTGGGACATATGAACTGATTAAATCGAACGCTCCTCATACTGAAAAGGGAAAATTGAAATGGACAACAAAGACGTAACGCCACTGTAACTGAGATGTCACGTTTATTTGCCACTTCATGCTGGTATATCATACATTTCTTGCAGATATTACTACATCTGCAAATAAAAAACTTCCCAAGTTATCTGACAGTCAATTGAATATACAGGCAAGCAAAGCACGCAAGCCTACAAGGAAACATTTAGAAGATTGTGTCAGCTGTCGTGTACAGTATGTGGTCCTATGACCCCAGAGAACTTTTCTCAAAGCAGATTAGAAAAACAGATTTATTTAACACTCGCAGTGACTCCCATCGAGACTGTAGCTTAGATATATCAAGGAAAATAAAGAATAAATAAAAATTTGCCAAAATACTTTTTGTGCTGTTTCAATGAGTCGCGGACCAAGGGCCTGCGAGCACAGTCACCATTTTTCGAATTACGAGTCGAGGAAAATGTCACCGTTTGGAACTTGCCTCTTTAAGATCATCGCAAGGAACACAAAAGCTATCTTCAGGGAAAATTTCAGCTCGCTACGTGTTGCAGGTAAATGCTCGAGATTATAACTTTCACTCGCGGACCAAGGACCACATACTGTACACAGCTGTGCGCACAAAGTTGACCAACACACGATGCAGCACGATTCATGAACGTAGCGAAATAAATTCCGAAGACATAGCACTAGCTATAGACAGCAGCGTAATTCTGTTCTCTCCTTTTAAAGATAAAACACCCAGTCATAGTTTCTACAGGTCTTCAAGTTGTATGGCACAAAATTGAATCCAAATGTCTTCAACTTACTGATATGCCCTTGTTCTTCCGCCATTTCGATCAGGCGAAGCTTGACCTGGGGTTTTGCAGGCATGTTACAGTGGTCGTACAATAAACGTATTGGTTGATATTTATTTATTTATTCATTTATCTATTTATTAACTTACTTATTTGTTTGTTTATTTATTTAGTTCAATTTATTTTAATTTATGTCCCTTTTTTTATTTTAATTTTTTTTTACTTTTATGTTTCTTTTTAAAGCTAACACCCCGGCCCCGGCCCCGAGTCGGCGTTTTACCGACACCCGTAATTTTTCCTTGACAAGTGTCATTGACAATTTTTTTTGTGCTCATGTTTACGACAAGTTTCCTTTGACACGTTTTGCCTTCATAAGTTTTAGTTCCTAGTGTGAACGAAAGAACAAATTTTCTTTGACAAGTTTTTACTGTAGCCAGCAATACAATTACTCATGAAAAGTTTTCCTTGTCGACCAGTACAGACCAGCAAGTTCTGCAACTTGTCATTTTTTTCCTTGACAGGTGCAGTTGTTCAAAAACTAGCGTGCTAATGTTTGTCAAGGCAAAACTTGCCAACGAGACCTTGCTCGTGTGTAACTGGCTTAAGCCACCTACGCGAAACAATTACACACAAGAAATAATTACACACAACTGAAAAACACTACACCATGAATATTCCTCGTTCTGTAAACCAACTTCCCATTACAATTTCGAGTACATCAAAATAGATGCGTAGCGTGAGGACATGTAATTACCTTCAACTTTTCGATTACACACAGGAAAATTCCTCGTTCTATAATCCAACTATGTGTTAGCGCGCGTGACAAGAAAGACATAAAATATATTCCTCGTTTTTATATTGGCATCTATTCGTCATGAACTCCGCTTCACAAGACAAAACATTTCCTGGGTAATCTTCGTTGTTTAAGCAAACTTCGCTAACAATTTCGATCACACACACACACAAAAAAATACACTAAACGAATATTGAAACGAGCTCTCCTGCTTTGCCTCAGACTCTCACTGCTCACATACGCTTGACTGATTTCAACATGTGCTTTTCAGAAATGATCGCTCCAAATGACTGAACTGTAATGTGAAAAAAAATTGCTTTAATTTTGTAACACGTGTTAGAATATCTGAAAGCGTTGAAATACTTTTGCAATGTCTATTTGATAGCATTGCTGTCCATTATGGTATCGGAATCGCTCAAAGTATCCTCATGTTGAAAGAATACTCCTACCGTTCGCATCAGCATCACTCGTTTGGCGCCATTTCCCAGCCTTCCAGCTTCAAAAAACAACATGACGACACCATCTTCTGTATATTTTACTATTTGCACTTTAAGCGGAAACAAAGAAAGCTACCCGGCGCAAGAAATGTAAGTGAGACTTCAAAATAACTTAGAATCATTGCCCATATGTGAATTGGAATTTCCCTTAAAACTTTTACGTAATAGGTATGCAGATACATTTTGGACACTGATATTTCCATTTGTAGAGGTGTAAAAACCCGATGAAGTTTTCTTTGTTTTGTGTTCTATTGTTTGCTTTACGCTGTTGTTTCGAACCATTTGCTGTCTTTGTTTTACGTCACTTGTGAGCTTCACAGGTTTTTACAGCGGGGTAGATCCATTTTTAGAGTGCAATATGGATTTATCTGTTCTATGTATCCTAATTTCAGTGTCCCCATTTCGCTTTATTTAGCTAAATAACATTTTGACACTACTGTAATAAGGTGCATATATCCATGTACACACTCATTTAAACATAGGCACGCAATGCGTGCTTGAGCTATTTTGTGAAGAGTGGTAAAATCTTGATAAGATAGGGAGAAGTCAGAAAATGGTTGAATGGTGAGTCATTTATCTGTGGTGCTTTTGGTTTTTGCTATGGTATCGGAGAAGTACGAGCAAACTGTTTTTCATTTGATTTTTGTTTAGTTTTCTTATTTCTAAGACTGATTTTGAGTTTGATTTGTACCAATTAAATAGTCATTCATCCTACATTTTTTGAAACAAGAGTTTCATTAATTCCGCAAAAACCGATATGTAATATATTTTCTATTATTTGTTCATTTTCTTTCTCCGCACTTTCGCAAACACTATATTCTTCCGGTCCCTCAAAACCCCCAAAATATACGTACACATGCTGAAACAGTTCCAGGACCACATGAAGAAATATTCGCAAACAAACGAACCACCAAATACACCGTAATATACAACACCAGCAAAAACAAATCAACGTTGAACAAATAGTACTGATAACGAATATAGATGTAATTGCCATAATTTATCAACTTCTGATTTTCAAGTGCTTTGTACTTTTAACTTCGGACAGCAAAAATAGCCCGACCTAAACAAACGCTCTTATTTTAGTGTTGGGCCTTTTGCTGACAACGTCTGTGTACAGTAAGCAGATGCGCGTAACACCGCGTTATATCCCGAAATAAGGGCAATATTAAACTTACCGACTCGAAAACAAACCACCAATTAATTCCAAAATAAGCTCCTCCGAATTAAGAGCGTCAACAGTTGTACAATATTAAAAAACCCGATCAACAGACAAACAACGGATCGAAATCCGCCAATAAGAAGAAGAGAAAATTGAGGTTGAGAAAAGTAACCAATAAAAAACGGTTAAAAGTGACCAATCATTGTAACAGAAAATAAATTCAATTAGATGTTGTTGTAAACAAGTTGAATTGACCACGTGCAAATCTTGTGATTGATCAAAGGTCGTGTTGGATGCACGTGACCGATCAAAGTTCGGAGTCGCATTTAACCAACAGCGCTGCGTTATTCATGTGGGAATTAACCAAAGAACTTGCTATTGTCAAACGTATGCACTTGATAGATCAAAGTTGAAAATCGCATTTGATAAACAGGCCTGTATGTCTTGGTGCCTGTTTACACGTGAGAGACAAAAGTAATCCATTTGACAAATGACATTGCTCACTATCCGAAATCACCATTTTCATTGTTTAACATAAAAACGGCTTCACTTCAAGGGGAACAAATATCCAGCATTTTTCTTCCGTGCAAATGTCACTTGTGGAAACAGCCACTTCTGATTAGACTAATATTTATAGTTTTCAAATCCGTCAAACATATTTATTTTCGTCACACAATGCTCTTCCAGTTTTAACAATGTTCTTGCAGTTTTGACAAAATAAGCAAAGGAACAAAAAAACACAAGAAAAATTAAAAAACTAAGCACTCGTCCACTTCGAAACGAAATATTTGCTCCCCGAGTAGGAACCGCTCAACCAAATTACCTTGATGCTGAATCAATTACCACTAGCATTATTCGTTTAACGTTTTTTGTCGCTTTTCACCGCCTGCATTATTTCCGATAATCAGAGCATTCAATCAGTACA
>OX419341.1:8161800-8221800 GCA_948470475.1 Galaxea fascicularis
GCCTGGGCAGCCATCATCTAAAAGTTCGCTTATATTGAGTTCACTTGGCGTATCTTGCTTTTAAACGACATTAGGGTTGTGACATCCCTGATACTCTTGGGTAGTTTTGTCCATAGCCTAGGCCCTAGATACCTAATAGAGTGCTTGCCGTAGGTGACTGTCTCATACCTGGGTAAAGAGAAATCTACTTGCCTCAAATTGCAATTACTATTTGGCTCTTTAAAGATGTTACTTATATATGCAGGGAACAGTTTATGCTTTACTTTATACATAAGGATGCACAGATCCTGTAAACGACTATTTAGTAGTGTGGGCAGACCTGCCTTCTCTAATTGAGTTGTTCATAACTAGAATTATTGTCCTTGAAAACCGCCCCAAGTACTCTTTCTTGTAGTGTCACTCGCTTTGCAAAAATGCCACACTAGGTGACAGCACGTTAATAATGGTAATATCGCGCTTTTGAATAATATTAACTTAGATTTCATAAGAATGAGATAACGTAGTCTCATTAGCACACCAATTCTCTGGCTGGCTTTTTTACAGATAGAAATTATATGGTCAGAGAAATTTAGCTTAGAGTCTAACACTACTCCTAGAAGTATGATATCTTTAGTTTCAATTACGACATCATTCACGCAAATATTACTGTTATTTTGAGTGAAGCCCAAGTTCAAAACTTGGTACTTTTTAACGTTTCCCATCAATAAGTTAGAATCATACCACGTTGTTGCTAAGTTGGCACTATCCTTTAACTGGGAAGTTACAGCTGCTTGGTCTGCTCCTGCGTGGTAAATTTGATGGTCGTCTGCATACATAGACAAGTTCGCTGTTAGGCAGTAGCCTGATAGGTCATATGCATTCTAAAAAACATTCCATAGCAACGGGCCAAGCGCGGGACCCTGAGGACAGCCACGACTCACGATTCGGCTCGAACTAACATGAAGGTCGATCTTTACTTGATATTTCCGTTCATTTAAATAACTGTTTAAAAGTTGAATAGCGCTTTCCTGAAAACCGTACGCTTCAAGCTTGTTCAGAAGTAGTGGTGAGTGTAAGGAGTCAAATGCCTCTGACATGTCAGTTGAAAGTATGCTCACAACCTGTCTTCGATCCGTCGCTAGTCTCCAATCTTCTACTAAATTGATCAATGTTGTTTCGCAGCTGTGAGCTTTGTGATAAGCGGATGAGTTTTGGTAAATGCGATTACCATAGACAGAGTTGATCTGCGCTCCAGTGAGCAAAGGTTAATTGTGCTACTAGTGTCAAATAAATATTTCGCCCTCTAGAACATTAAGCGAAAGCAATCCCAGTTGCACTCAAAGAGTCAAAGAAAACCGATTTGCGCTGTAATGGAGTGAAAACGTGAACTACTATTTGTTTTTAGACTGATCGTTACAAGTTGGTGTGCTCTACTAATATCTTAAGTCTATTCCCTGTTTTTTTTATAATGACTCTGAGAACTGCTTTTTTCATGCATATGCAACGGACTGTAATCGGCCTTCAGTAAACGGTCGTAAACTGGTTCATTAAATTCCGCATTTCATCTCCCTGATGAGCCAGTCTTTCTTTTTCTAAACGCTCCTTGCGCAGGGCGGAATCATAATATTGCACTTCCGCTCGTATTGCGTGCGGTGCACGCAGCTAAAAATGGTTCTACACGCGCAAGATCTCGTCGAGTTCTGCCCGATACTCTGCAGATTGGTATGAAACGTTTTGGGGCTTCAAATGTCCAGCCATCGAAAGACAAAATAACGTTAAAATCTTGGAATGCAATCACAATTTTTTTTATTACTTAGTTGGTTTAACCGCGTAAGCGAAAGAGCAAAGGAATTTGAAATAATCGCTTCTCCAGTACCGATTGACAAAGACAACTGATTGGAGTGGTCACAAAGAATCGGATCTTCTTATTTCATTAACCGCGCTAAAAATTCTGAATCTTTTTTTCTGTGACCATCTTTTCATTTCCAAAAGCAATCATTGTTATCAGTGGGTATTAATTATTGATTCACTTTGGTTGATGTTCATGACCACGTGAACTATTAGTAAAGGAAACACGCTTTTAATTATCTCGCTGGACCATTTCCTTCGGACCTAACGGCTGCCGGGTCAAAGCAGTTCTGAGGATTCTCCGGCGACTTTACAAGTCTAGCCGGCATATATATTTTTTGAAAACATACCTAATGGATTTTCAGCACTCTTACCACAACTACAGCCGAACAAGGTTATTATGACTTTTATTAAATCCGTTTTCAAATCACTCGTCATTCATGAAATCTGATTGGCTCCCAACAGTGCAGTTTATTCCCAAATTGCTCCATTTTTTGCTCTAAATCACATCCTTTTTTTAAGCCTATCCAAATTCAAAACTGCTTTTCCGGAAGTTAACGTTAAATAAATATTTATATTGACAAAAAACTGTGTAATTTCAAAATGGGTGTAATAAAGTGGTAATTGAACTTCGTGTCGTGCAAGTTTGGTCTAAAATCATACTTGTGATTTCAAATCGAACTCACGCTGCGCACTTGTTCGATTTTGAAATCACGCGTATGATTTCAGACCAAATTGCACTCCACTCAGTTTAATTACCATTATTAATCAGGTTTGAAAGCCACAAAATCGAAAAGAAGAGAGAATTCATAGAAATGGGGAAACAACTAAAAATACCGATACATACCCCGCCCTTACAAACACATTACCCGCACCTTGTAGCATCCGATGAAATATACCATCATGATGAATTTAATTTCTCAACGTCAGCTTTTCAGTGAGATGATTAGCATCATAAAACGGCGCAACTAATCAATTAATTAATTCGAATATCAGAGGCGATTGAAGACTTTCAAGGCAGATGTTTCTTAGTAGCAATCATATAACAGGTAACTCAATCTCCTTCAACGCTTCACCACGCCAATTACATGGATTTGCGTTTCCTAAGCTTTACAAATCCTCTTTCCGGTTATGTCTTATTCAGTGAAAAAGAGAGATAATTCATCTAGTTTCTATATAAAGTTTAACGTCTACATTTATACATCCAATCTATTCAACTTCACAATTTGGACGTTATTGGTCTTTTAATTGCCCAAACGAGCTTTTGATTTGTACTCCACAAATTTCAGAGGTTTTAGGGAAGATAATTTTATCATACTACTTTCCAAGTATGTATTCGCCTTCTGACTCGCATTGCGCTACGGTTTACTTATGCAAACTACCAAGAGGTTACAAGAAGGATACACTGATTTCTTTCATTCTGATCTCATCCGTTTTATGAAATTCAGCCGCGCCATGGCTGCCATGTTCCGGGGATAATATCTGCCTTTTGCAAAATAATTAGATTTAAGATTCAACCTAAAATAATCAATTTCGCTTCAATTATTAAGACTCGTAATCACTCAGAGCAAAGTCAAGCTGCATTTTCCGTCTGCTATGAATCGAATCGATGACCTGCGAAAGCGGAAAATTGAACAGTTGATGCCACTGTTCAAGCCATTTTTCTGTTACAAAAAGTGGTAAGTTCTTTGGCTTATTTAGCGCTAGTTCTTCTTCCCTACTTTTCCTAAACGTCCTCAATGATAGCTAATTAGCTTACTTTGTCATTTAATCTCTTGTGAATTTACAACGATTAACGCTTGTTTGACAGTAAAAATTAATCAAAACGACTCGTGCAACGTACCATGCTTTGTCTTTGTTTTGCTTCTGCCAAGGAGGATAGCTAAGAAACGTCTCAGTCTGTACAATGTGGTACTAGTACCTTTCGTTGCGTTTCTTGTCGCTTTATATCTTCAACCTCAAAAAATTGATTCGCACGCTAATTGTTTTTGTGCACCTGCTCCCGTGAGAAATAATTACTCGATTTCTTCTTTTAATCAACGATTTTGTTTTCAACGGGAGATAATATATTGACAAAAAGTGTATTTAAGCCAAATCCGCTGTGGGCGTACTAATTGATAATAATATTTACTTCACACAGAGTATTTGCATTCGCATGTGTTGTATTGCCCCGTTGTCGGTTAAACACGTAAATCACATCACCTCTTATCATTTTATATTGTAGGACATGAATATCAAAGGATGGCAAACCAGATAATTTCGCCCATTTCTTTCATTAATAATGAATTCTTTTTTCTTTCTGAGCCCTTTTTTTATTCCGCGAGAGATGCTGAACGTCACATTGAATTTTTTATATCAACTCACTCAATCCCCAGACGATATTATATATTATATATTTATGCCGCAATCGATAAACAGATTGGTGAAGAGCCATATGCATACACGTAAGATGCACACCACGCAACAAAGGCGCCTTGAAATCAACCAAATATAATCACTCTTTCTATTTTCGATAACATCTATTAATTGAAATAATATCAGTTCCTCTCATAATTAACCTCACTGACAATAAAACAGCTGAACTTTTGTTTCCGGCGACCTACCGTACTGAACCAAGCTATGCCGTTTTTTTTGTTATTGTTATTGCTTTGCTAGCCAATCACAACTGCAAAGACAATAACATTCTTTGCTTGCTGAAGCAAACAACTCGCTGAGAAGAAATAATGTTCTAACATCAAGCCACCTTGTCCGGCGAAATAACCGATTCCAATACGTCTTCCTAATGTCTCTACGCATTCTGCCAAAGAGACGTTTAACGTGGGACGCCCGTTTTTTTTTCTTTGACAATGGGATCGAAAGCCAAGAAACGAAAACAAAACCAAAACAAAACAGAAAAATACCACAGTGTTTCACCAGAGTTGAGACTTTATAAATTATTACTACACGCACAGAGAAGATAAAAGTTTGGTTCCGAACCTCAGAAAAAAAAAGCGGCATGAAAGACCTCATCTTCACTGAACTGACTTGGAAAAGGAGATATTTAATAAATCGGTAGTTATTTTATAAGAACGACAGGCTTCAAGGGTGCCGTCGGCACGGTTCGCCGGCCAATCCAGTTTTTTATTTTTATTTTTTTCGCTATAATAGGAAAAAAAAACTTTTGTGTTTGTATAGTGTCTGAATTTTATTTTTAAAACAGCGAAATAACGTAACATGGATCAAAGAAGGAAAACCTAGACTAATTTTTCGTTTTTCTCCTTTTTTGCTTTACGTAAGAATTAAAAGAAAATGGATTTATTAACAAAAACAACTTGATGAGACGACGTTTATCGGCCTTTAATTTTTCTATTTTTGAGAAAAATTGAAAACTAAAAAAAAAAAAATTAAATTTGATATATCTTTGCTGTTTCATTTTTCTATTTTTTCGAGTCAAAACATAAAATAGAAAAATGGATTTAATGTCTATCAGCATTTCATTTTTTTGGTTTTAAAATATCCGCTGTCGAAAAATGATTTGGTTCCTTGTCATCCGCAAATATGACAATGCGAGGCAGAAACGCGTGACATGACCAAACCACTCTTGGTTTTCGGGCCGAAAAAGAGGCAATTAGAAGCATTTGAGGGAACTATTATTCGAGGCTAGGGAGTCGTTTTCATGATTGGTTTCTTGTTGAAAAGTATGACGAAAATGCATGCATTGAAATACACTGAGACCGGATTTTAGTAGCGGGCTCAGCACCACCGTTGCAGGGGTGCGTGACGACCTGAGGTCCAGGAGTAAAAGCTTTCTAATGTGCGAGCTTTGCCATGTGGATCTTGCTCCCATTGCCAGTTCCTGGGCATGCTCATAAGAGACACGCGACTTCATTTATCTGGGATCGCGACAGAGCATTTATCTAACCAGAGTGGCTGCAAACATGACATCGCGCAGAATTATGTGACACATCCGGGTGCAATGGCGCTAAACAGACGACGATCGAATAGTATCCCATGATGCAATTTGCTACGTACATGACGCGACATCGAAGTTATCATGGATTTCAGCGTGAAATAACGTGGTTTTCTCCGCGGTCTATTTCTTATTTGTATTGTAGTAAAAGGTATGAAAAGTGCATTACTTAGTTCTTTGGCACAATTATAATGATTTGTAAGTGTTCAAGAGGGCAGTCTTATTGTAATATTCTTGTCTTTGATTGTGTTATGTGACTGTTCGCATCACAAAGCATTCATTGACCCATAACAAGGTCATGAATATTCGCTTTTTTTTGCATAGTATGTTGATGTCTTCCATTTTTGGGCATCACGCCAGAGAATATAGACATAATAGTGAGTTTTGGCCAAGAAGTACCGAGAAGTACCCACATTTTTATGACCTTTTGAACGATCGAAGTTGACTGAAATTTCGTAACACAGTGTTGCGTGTGTGGATGTCTGTCTCAGTTCGTTTGGCGCTTTATTCCCACGCTTGGTCATCTTTTAGAGTCAAAATGATTACTTTCGAAGGTGTTTTGGTTATTATTCTTTCCGAAACTGCAAAATGCTCAGCAGTGATAACTAGCCTTAATAACCGAGTGTTTAACTTCGTAAATTTCATTAGCTCAATGGAACCATCATCTTCAAAGAGATGTCATGTAGCAAGCGGCACAACACCGAACAAACCTGCTAAGAAGCGGACAAGAGATGTCAACAGAAAAATCAGAAAACCCCTTAGCTTCTCTTCGGAAAATGTACCTCTTGAAAATGAAAGTGATGGCTTGGTCAGTCCAGAGATCAAGATGCGGTCTCTAGCGAATTCGCAACAACCGCAGGAATGAGAGCTCTTCTTCGTTCGCCCGTGCTTTCCACATAGCTTATATGTGGAACAGCCAACAAAACACAAGTAAAACCCTTCACTGTAACGGCAAAATTCTCCTTGGAAACGCAGTGAAAATAAACTAAATCGGTACTCTTGAAAGCAGAAGCCACGGAATTCAGACAAGTCTGAAAGCACGCCATGGTTTCTTCACGAGAGCGTGGAGTAAATGATGACGTCACGTACGCAGTGGTAATATAAGCCTAAACGAGGTGCATCATGGGATACTATTCGATCGTCGTCTGGGCGCTAAATTTGAAAGACCGAGACGACAATTGGCATGACACAATAAAGAAACATGGCCGCAATAGGCAATGTGTCGCCTCATTTAAGCAAAGTTTCGCTTCATTTAAGCAAAAATTTAGTAATTGCTGTGAAATGGAAGTCAACTTTTGAAATTTGAAACAAGATAAGAACTTTTACATCAAGTTAAGACCAAAAGGACTGTAAAGAATACGTACGCACGCACGCAAAAAGCACGGGCTAAACGACTGAGGAAAGTTAACGGACAATTAAATTTATAGTCCACTCACTTAGGGGCTGTTTACATGGAGGTTTGGTTTAAATGCAGAAATTTCTGTCTAGGTGGAAGTGGAGAATGAAAGCAAGATGGCGGGCGAGAACAACAAACATGTAATTTGGGTCCTTCTACTCTCCATGTTTGTTTTTTTGTCCCTAGTACCAGGAACTTCCGAGCGAAGGCAGTTTACATGGTGCTAGGATCTTCCTAGCTCACAGCTAGGAAGATCCTAGCACTAGGGCCAAGGACGACCTCTTGCATGTAAATTGAATACAGAAAACATATGGCGCTAGGATGATCCACCTTCTAGGATCTTCCTGGTGCTAGGATCTTCCTACCTCCATGTAAACAGCCCCTTAGCGCATCATGAAAGACTGCGTTTTTAATCGTCGGCATGTTCTTTTCAATCCAAACTCTGTTTTCGCGTGGACAACAGTATTTTTTCTGTGAAGTACACATTCCAAGCTTTAAGTAGAACTTTGAATTGTTTTCTTACGTTCAGTAGCAGTCGAGTTCTGATTTTTTTTTCAAAATTTGTTTTCACTTAACACTCAACGTGACTCCAGCGGCGCTCTTCGCATTTTCGCACCAACGCGATTGAGAATCCATGGATTGAGTTCGATTAGCGAGCGTTTGACTAACTATGCCGAAAACAAGAATTCGCCATCATATGTGCAACCCAGTTTTTAGTACATGGTTTTGGCCAGGACTACGTTTACCGGTCGCTTGTCATAGAGCTCTGTCAAACAAAGTATGAAGTGGAAAAATTTCTTAAAAAGAAAAAGCTGAGCTAAAGAGCGCGTGCTTAATATAATTAGAAATACGCAATGTGACATCTATTTCTCCCAGCAGACATGATGTAAAAACTATTGCTTCACACGAATTCGGTTATAAAATCCTTTGCAAAGAGTGTCGCCAGCCTTCATTTAGAGCGCTATAGACCTCTTTCATAATGGCGGCCAAATAAAATATTCTTTTGTTTTAATGCTGATAAGCCTTTCTAACCTCGCTGCTATGTGCAAAATACAAAAGAATGTTTGCGCTAAAATGAGGCCAGTAAGTCTAATTAACATAGATACAAAAGAACAATATTATCGGCGGCCATTATGAAAGTGGTCTATTGTTCACTTTATCACACCTTTCGATTCGCTTCACACATTGAACTGTTTGATTGACAGGCGTTGAAATCTCCTGAGAGAGTCGACTTTCCCAAAGCTAAATTTGTCAACCAATCACAGCCGACCCATCGTGGATATGCAAATTGATATGCCGCCCGTTGTAAAATTATGCACTGTAAGTACATGTCACGAAAGACAGTAGCATTCTGCGTGTTCGCCCACAATGCCGCGACACATCCGGGGCTTTTATGTGACTTCCGCGCGTAAATTCAAACTGAATAATGATTCCAGCTGTCCAGACAATAAGAAAAAATGGCCGATGTCTGCAAACAGCATGTATGTTTTGCGAGATTACGAGGTTATTGGGCAAGTTTCGTAAAAGTTTGCATATGGCTTTTGAAGATGACACATCAGTAGAAAATAAGAGACCTCTTCTGTGATTTTACCGTTATAAGAACTAGTCGCAAATTTTATTTGAATTTGGTCCATTTCAAGGAATTTTTGATATGAGAGTGAACTTCGAAGCTAAATTTTTCTTCGCTCGAGTGCTCGACCAAAAAGTTTGCATATGGCTTTGACTGTATGTTGCTTGAGACGGCCTTATGCCAAGTTTCAAATGAGACTGATGGTTCAAAGTCGTCGCAAACTCCAACTTTAGATCTTTTCCCACTAAAGTTTTTCTTTCCCTCACCCAGGGGAATAGAACGAAACTGTTTTGAATCGCCCGCTAGAATTTAAATGTAGTCGAAGCTCCGCCCCCGCAAACAAAAGGACCCCTTTGGGACTATTAAGCGTCGAGACTTAGCAACAATAAAAAACAAACAAAAAAGAATCAGTGCCTATTCCTACGGCCCAAAGCAGTTTCCACACTCTTATAATTAACGTTAAGTGAAAAAAAAAAAAAAAGAATCAGCACTTTGCGATTATTATTTAAAATACCCTTTGATGATAATAGCGGGCTGTTTGAAAAAAAAGAGAAATTTAGCTCACAAGTGTACCGAAAAGGCGGCATTGTATACCCATTGACAGCCTACACTCAAACTGTGTGAAAAGTGCCTTTATTCACATTTCGAATGCCGCCGAGGTGGTGAACAATTCGTCAAAGTCAGTTCTCTATCGGAAAACCGTAAGTCAAGACGTCATCCGTGCAAGAAATGCAGAGGGTTGATCGGGAGCTCTTTTTAGAGCTCATTGAATCCCCGATCAACCCTGCTTTCTTACACATATCCGCACCGCTAAAACAATTCGACCCGATGTTTTATTTACAAATTAACGGAGAAGCTCTGTGGCAATGGCGTGCTATCAAGAACCCTGCGCAGATGTTCCAGGTACTCCAGGATAACTTGCTGCCACTTGGATACAGATTATCTTCCTCTTGCAGATCTCGTGTCGGGATCCTCGTCTATGGCAAGGTGAATTACCTTACCAAAAAGGTTCGAAACGTTACGAACAACACAAACCGCCACGCTCTGCGATCAGACTACTGGTGTACGATTGCCCTCAACCCAGATGATATCGACCTGAAGGGCCTGAGGAGATCATCGCCAGCCTAAAAGAAACGGAACGGGAACTGGTTCATGAAAACCAAAAACTAACAAAAGAACTTAAAGGTGAGAACAGTAAACGTCAGATGTAGCAGGGCTACGTTATTTCACAAAACGTAATCATCTCTTGGATTTGCATATTTTCTGTACTAAAACATTTTTTTCGCAGGCGTTGAGAAGAAGAATGACGACTTACGCAGATATTTCCACCGCAAGATAAACCGGTGGGATGCGGCCACCAATCTCTTGCTGGTTGAAAAGCGCCAAGAGGTACTGAGAGACATGGAGCGTACCAAGCGCTCCTATGAAAAGTGTGACACAGGAATTTATAACCACTTTTAATACACAAAAGACCTAAAGAAAATTACAGAAATACAAATAAATACAAGGCTAGTGTGCAAAATAAAAGCTAAAGACTAGAACAAGGAACAGGGGACATGGAGGCTGTACTGGTTCCAAAGTAGAAGACTAAACAAACAGACGTACACGGACCTAGCATTGTCATGAAGACGAAAAGTAAACAACTAAACCAAAATGATAGCAAGCGACAAAACAACAAAATATGCTTACCCCGGCGGCTGATAATCTACGAACTAAAGAAAATAAAAAGCGTATAAGCCGAGAGATAACTTAGAAAGACGAGAGAAACGACAGACAACTAGTTGGAAAGAAATATACAAAATCACGGCACGAGTTTACAATCAAATAGAACTGCATAAAACGGTAGAAAGCGAGAAATATCTCCGGGAATAGCTAGATAAATGAAAAGAAAAACAATTTAACAGAAAGATTATAAGGCGATTATGAAATGATGGATCACTTAGAAAAATAAAACAAGGAGAAAAGCTACTAAGAAAGTAACTCACATGTGTTCCGATTTACAACCTCGTTCCTTTTTCGCCAGTGCGCACGCGCGGCTCAAAGGCCCACAGGGTACCCATGATGCGTAAGAAACGCACTCTCACAAAAGAAACGAACTTCATTTTGGCTTGAAGGAGGAAAGGCAGAGTCTGCACGGAAGGTGGTGAGAATTTCAACTACTCAGCCTGAGCAACCACCTGCTGAAGAACGCATGAACGAAAGTCAAATGAAAAAGAAAAAGGTTTCTCAACTTATAACAATTCTGGAGAGGAAATCAGGAAAAACTATAACGAAGAAAACAAGGAAACAAGATGTAATTAATGCCCTGCTCCAAATCACACATAGAGCTGAGTGAAAATATGGACATGTATATAATCATTGCTCCTCTCAGAGATTGATTGAACCTGCACAGATTGATGATGTTAACCGAAAAAATAGTAATAGTCTTATTTTCAATAGCTATTTCCTTTTGAATATTCAGTTTTTCATGAACATAGAATTTTAAAGAATGTAAAGGTTTTTCAAGTTTTTCCAGTTGACACATTATCATGAACGTGACAACAAATACCTCACCTTGTAAGTAAATATGAATAACCTTGAAATAAAACAGCACTGACTTCACATCACTCCACGTACTATTGTTTTGTTCTCGTTTGTGCATCTCTGGGATGCAGATAAGCCCCCGTTTTCGAACCGTGTTTAGTGTAGCCATTTAATTCTCTTTAAAAAATATATTTGAAAGCATCGTACATGATGATAATGATGATAAACTTTATCTACTAAGTGTCAAAACTTCGAGTCAGCCCAGAGGCCGGCTAATCGGGAACACATCGTACATGTACCTACATTGCACGACAAAAAAAAAGAAGAAAAACAAAACATAGATTGCAATAGAAAGAGGTAATGCCGTTATAGGTAAGAAATAAACGTACCTTCCTCGAAATTTGAAAGCTTCAGCGGTCCAAAACCACTGGTCAACATTGCTTGAACAGTCGCCATCTTCTGACGTAAATGAAAAGCGCACGCAGACTAACTGTTGAATTACCGCTAGGCAAAAAGATAGCCTCCCTCGTGGCTCATCACGCAATCTTTCTTCCCAACGAACGTGACGATCAACAATCAGCTGGTTCAACACTCAGGAATGTCTCCCCCGGGCGAGGAACAACGTCGATCGGTAAGAGGGTTCATCCAATCTGCACTGTACTTGTTATCGTAAGATCTAGAACAATTTTATCATTTTATTAACGCTCGCCAAACGTTCACTTTGTAGCTGACATTCACTGATGGCCAAGTGGCGGATTTTGTGGAGGAGCTAGCAGCCTACCTGGAAGGTCATCTAAGGTTATTAGACGCGGTAAGTGAACTTCGTTTGAATACCATGCGAACATCGGTATATGGAGATAGCATACAACTCATGCATTTGCGAATCACTTTGTGTAAATAAAAACTGTAACTTATCAATATTGCCAGGTAGAAGCAAGATTCAGGGGCACAAAACGACCAATTTGTTGAAAAATGTATTATTATACCCCAGTTAATAAAACTAAATGTTATTCAGGTATTTTCAGGTCTTTTTTAATATTGCTGGGAAAAAAATATCTGTTCCTTTTTGTCAGCAAGACACACAAGATATTTCCCAGCCAGCTAGATAAAATTGGTTGGTTTCCCAGCCAGGTGCAAATTGAGCACCCTGCACAACAACAAAAAAGACAATTTCATATGTCGTAAGCCAAAATGGGCGTGGCAAAAGGCCTCAAATCAAGCCTTCAGTGGGGGGGAGAGGGAGACACAAATTTCTCACAATAATCCGCATTTCCCCAGCCAGCAACACTCACACTGCCACCACACTTCAGTAATTACCAACCGAAACCATCAGCAAGAAGAAATCTCATAACCGACACCGGGAAATACCTGATATTTTCCCAGCCAGCACAATACCTCGGGGGGAACAGATAAAATGAGGAACAGATTCGTTTTGTGCCCCTGAGGATTCAAACTAGCCGAGGTGTGAGTGATTTCATGGAATCGAATCGCAAAAATCGCCTCTAAAGATTTCATTATTGTGCTTTTACTTTCAGGCAAATCCGCCAGCTAATTATCTCGTTCGTTGGTAAGTAATGAGTTTAGGTGTTTTTTTTGGCCTATAAGTTATGTACTTATTGCAAGCTCTGCGTTGATTTTTTTGGGGAGGCAGGGTGGCCGAGTAGTTAGGGCGCTGGATTTCAATGCGTGTGACCCGGGTTCAAATCCCGCTCTGGCCACTAGCTGGTGTTGTTCTGGGTAAGTACCTGGTTCAACTCCTCGGTCATCCTTGTAAAATAGCCAACCGGTTTGCCTCCCGCCGGTTGGGATTCTTATCATGTTAAGTTTATTTAATAAAATGCTCGGAGATGTTAGCTGTACAAGCTACTCTAAAATCCGAGGGTAAATAAAGTATTATTATTTTTATTTTATTATTTTGCGGTATTTGTCACCTTTTCAGGGACCGCATGTTAGCACTAGCTCTCCGATTCATTGCAGAGTAACCCGCCATACAGGAATGGCTCCGTCAAAATGGTAAGCTTCGCCTTATGTTCAGCAAATGGGTCTGTCAACAAATCAACAAACAAAACAATCTTATAAACAAACTGTCTCAAAACTACTGATCACGTTTTTGCTTTCTGTTTGAAATTCTGCCACCCTTCCTGTTTTGACATATCGAATTTCTTCTGTAGGCTCACAGACTCAAAGCAACCCAACAAGCAATGAGAAGAAAAATTGACTTGATGTAAAACTGATGTAAAAATGAAAAACGTTTTGTTGTCTAAACATAGTCATCTTTTTTTTTTCAATCAAACGCAAGAACTAATATGGAAACCGTCATAGAAAGTGCCGGCAGTTTTCGAGGACAAGTCGTGATTTTGTAATATATTTATTTGAATGAAATAAAAAAAGAAATTGCTTTCTGGAAATACTGTCTCGACTGTTCTCCTTCTAATTTGCCCTAATATAAACATGAAACCCTTCGCATTGATCATAGACTTTATTAGAGTTGGTGGCTTCTAAAGAAGTCGTTTGATTATGCAGCATTAGGCTTACTGCTTGCGTCCGGCGAAATAACTCTTGGAAAACTTGATCTGAACTTTCTCCACTGGGAGAGAAGCTGTTTTGCGGCCTTGCTCATCTAAGAAGGTAGGTGACTTGCCAAGCAACAGCTTCAAGTTGACTGGAGTGTGGACGCGACATCCGCCGCCTGTCACCGTTAAACATTTCCTCAAGGAAGAACCAAGGCCTGCTGTTATCAGCTCCTCTTCGTTGGCGAGGTACGGGTTCCTGCGCAGGTCGGACGGCAAGCCAGGAAACATTGCTCGCAATACATTGTGCCGCATTGCGATAGTTTCGTTGCAGGCCGTGGGCGTCTTAGACTTAATTAAAGACCGATATGTCGTCTTGGACGAGTTATAAGTCGTCTTTTTTTCTATCTAAAACTTTTTTGGTTGATGTCCTATAGGGGGCTCCGTACAAACCGCCTGTTGTACGTGAAACTATTTCGATAATTCAGAAAACGTTTTTACCAACGGGAGTTAGTTCGTCTTTTAAGTCAAATAAAGATATCGCTGCACACGAATTTGCTAAACGCTTTGTAAAAAGAATGCGGCCAGCCTTTAATTGTGCGCTATTGTTAACTGTATTGCGCCTTGGGATTTACTTTACGCATTCAACCGTTTGATTGACAGCAGCTGAAATCTGCGAAGAGACTATTATTCCCAAAGCGAAATCAGTTGACCAATCACAGCCGACTAGTTCTAGACATGCAAATTGTTATGCCGCGCGTAAATAATCTGAGAGCTGTAAGTACATGTCGCGAAAGACAATGGCATTTTACGCAAATAATTATAGAATTACAGAATTAATTTAAGCCAACTCAGGATGAGAAAAAAAAAGTTCATAAAGCTATTCAGTTAAAAAAAAGTATGAATTTCCCTTTGTCTAAGTACAGCATTAGTCATACCCATTATTGTTGCTCTACTAATTTCCTCGAATTTGACACCTTGATGTAAGCAGCATGCTTTATTTTTCAAGGCGAGGGTACCGATCACATCACGATTTGCAAAAGAAAAGGCACTATTGACTGTTTGCTTGGAACAGGAATGGAATAATCAGCGTGGTAATTTAACAAAAGTGAAATATATATTAATGAGATCGGTCCACTTAAATATCAAGGCTCTTACCTTAAGCTAATCAAATACAACAGGTGCAGGAGCCGGTTTAATTTCCTGCTGGTGAAAGTGTATGTGCTCTCCATTCGGAATTGATTTAGAGCTATTTTGGGAACTTAGTTACCAAAATAGATATCTTGGCCAATATATATGTGCTTAATACTCATCTGTTAACCGAAATTTTCTGCTTCGAGCTTCATCAAGAAGTTCAGGGAATTTAATCTACAAACCATCGCTTAGGTATGTAATTTGAAATCAAATTTAGGTAAGTCATAGATTGTCATCACTTGTGCGGTATTTGGATGTTTAAACTGGTTAGTGACAGCTTATGTATCTATAAAGATCTCTAAGCACGTATTCTGCTTCTTTTATATTCTTGAACTTAATCAGATGAAAAGTGCTGTAAAGTATATCAAGAAACAACAGAAAAGGGTTGTTCTCAACCGCTCGCAGATACGGTAGTCTTCAAACTGAAGCCAATTTTGTTGTAAGCAAAGTTTCTCTTTCTGATAGATCCATGCGGGAAGGTCCTTCGAACGAAAATGTCCAGTATAGCGGATTGGGGAAACAATACCACAGTTCCAGTGATATTCTGCAGTCAGGGAATAAACGAATCTCATCAGAAGGCATCTCTTTCAGCGTTTAATATTGTTACATCCATAACTGCATTTCTGGGAAATTTTGTGATTATTATTGCTCTTGCAAAAGTGTCATCCCTTCATTTAGCATCGAAACGACTATTTCAATCTCTGGCGAGCTCCGACCTCTGCGCGGGCCTCATTACACAGCCTCTCTACATTTACTCCACCTTAATGCCTCCATGGCCGTCAGACTCCGTAGGCTGTTTCTACATCCTTACTTATTCTGGGTTCCCGCTTCGCGTAACAGGTGTAGCGTTTTGCTTAGTGACATTGCTTACAACTACTGCAATAAGTGTGGACACACTGCTGGCTCTGTTTGTGGGGATACGGTACAGAAAGGTTGTGACTTTAATGCGGGTACGCTTCTTTATTGTTCTTTCTTGGCTTTTTTCTTTAGTCATTGGATTGTCATCATACTTCTACAGGTTAAGTGTAACTATTTCCTTAAGCTACTCTATAGCACTACTGTGTGTGGTTACCTCGACATTATGTTACACGAAAATTTATCTCAAGCTTCGCAGTCACCAAGCAGCTGAACAGATTCAGCAGAAGCAATTGGCCGGGAAAGCAATTCCAATGAACGTAGCACGCTACAGAAAGACAGTGTTCAATGGACATTATTCGTTTGTTATCGTCCATATGGTATATTAACAGTTAAATCCCTTCACATTATGTCTGGTTTCTTAAATTCTTCTCTAAACCCATTTCTGTACTGCTGGAGGATGCGGGAAGTAAGACAAGCAGTGAAGACCTTGACGAGAAAGTGCTGTTGCTTCGCAAATTAACCCTCGGAAGACCAAGAAAACTCATAACGCTTACGTGGTGCAAAGTGATGAAACCTCTTCCCTGGGTTTTCGTTTTGTTAAGGCACCGCTTGCTCCACCATATCAAACCTTCTTTTTTTGTTGGTGAAGACGACAAATAACATCAAATGACGTCATTTGACCTCCTGTGCTTTTCGCGACAATGAAAGTGCTTATCGTTTAAGGAATATGATGATGAGATGTTTTCGTTCTGTGGAGCTCAGTTGTGGAACAACTTATCAATAGGAACTAAGTTACTATAGAAACTAAGTTACCACACTTTGTTAGTTTCATTTTTTTTGCCGCCTCGTAAAGCAGTTCGCGTCGTATTTTCAACTCTCTTCTCGGTGTTTGGATATCCCGATGAAACACTGTCTCGACTGTTTGATATATTACTTCTCGGATTGTATTCAAGGAGATACTGATGAAAATACCGTGTACAAATAAAGTTATTGTATCGTAATGAAGAAAACTGGAATAGAGAAATTAAAAAAAAAATAACTGAATTGATTTTTGGCTACACTTACATGAAATCGCCTCGCCCCGCTTGTTCTTCTCGATGATAATGTCTCTCAAATTTTATCACATATTGAAAGCAGTCATTTTATGCTATTTAACAAATAAAGAAGCCTCGCCTGTGATCTGTTCTGTTGTAAAGCACGCAGGAAGCGGATAGAGCACGAAAGAAGTGTAGGGGAAACACGAGACGTAGTCGAGTGTTTTCCCTACTTCTTGAGTGCTCTATCCGCTTCCTAAGTGCTTTACAACAGAACAGATCACAGGCGAGGCTTCTTTATTTGTTTTATAATAAAGAATTTCTAAATTTCCTCACGCATTCGGCTAAAATTTCGGAAAACTTTATTTCCAAATCTTACGAATGGCGTAAGCAGCGTACATCTGTACTCTCATAAGGTACGCTACAACAGACCAATCACAATCCTTGTTAGAATGGTTAAACGAATTTTATTGGTTAATCACGACCGAATCTGTCAAAATGCCAAACCATCAAAATTCAGAAACCATCAAAGTGCATTCCGAAGTAGTTTTTTTCGTCTAAAAGCAAAGTTCGGCTCAATTTTGCATTGGCTCATGCCTTCTCTAAAAAAGGCGTTAAGATCAAGTGAGCTAGTTTTAATAGACACTCAGGAAGGTGAATTTTTGAGTGATAAAAGGAAGAGCAAAATATTTTTCTCGTGAAAAGGTTAAAACTTGAGTCGACTTGCATGGCGCCCAGCGTAGCGGGATTGTGTGGTTGAAAAACAAAATGAGTCAAATCGTCAAGGGCTTTCACTTTTCCACGGCATATTGCAGCTCAACAAAGGATCACAGAACAGTTTACCATTAATGAGAGGATTACAACGAGTAGCTCAAACTTGGTGGAAAAGCTGTAAGTTCTTTGTTTGGACAAACTGTTTGCTACGTTTACGGATGCGTGTTTTTAAGTGGACGTGTATTTTCAAGTCAGGGTGGAAACCTCTACAACACAGGTGAATTCAGTAAATAAATTGAAGCTTTGAACATTTGGTTAAATTGTTGTTACTTTTGTTCAGGAATGAAACTCGTATTTATCTCTCGACTGAATGTAAATAATGTTCGTCTACACTCGTTCTGGACAGTCAAATTAAAAAGTAGTTGAATTGTTTGTTTGTTTGGCTTGTGAGCGAAGAAGTATTTTTATATTTCACTTGTCTGACTGTTTTTCGACGTGCATCAGCAATGTTAAGAAAAATTTTTCCCTGATGTTATTATACACTGGTAACAGAATGAGGCCTCGTAAAATTAAGTATTGATATCACTTGTGTGTTTTGCACTCGTCGATGAGTGACTTGGAGAATTTCAGCAACTTCTGAAAAAATAAAAATCCCTACTTTTTAAAGCTGTTATTTGTGGTGTTACATGGAGAAGCATCTTCCAAATCCATTGAGGCTAACAGCTCGTTTTCAAACTCGTTTTCTAGGTCGTTCAAGACGTGTGAGTCAAAATAAAAACCAAGGCAATTGAAAAATTGGGGAATTGATTTGGGTCGATGGCGTGACAACGAAAACTGCGTACATCTGTACTCTCATAAAGTACGCTGTTTTAACCAATCAGAGCGCGCGTTATATCGAAACTTTATTATAATTTAGCATAAAATGACTGCTTTCAATATGGGGTAAATGCATACAGTTATTCTTTTTTTTTCCCGGAATCGGAGCCTGTTGAATTACAAAATAGCGGAATTAGTATATGCACTTTCATTCCTTGCTGATACAATAAAAGTGCATATAAGTACCTATTTTTTTTAAACCACGCTTTCCATCCAGATCCCTTAAGAATTTTACTAGTGTTCATAGTCAAGTAACACAAGCTCTTATCAGTGTGCAATGGAAATAAGTCAAGTCCCTTACAACGAACTTTCATAGTTCTCACCTACCTTCGAGACTGAGTAATCTTGCCAGGCACTAAAATAGTTTGTGTTAAAAAAGGTTACCTTTCTTTCGTTGATGTTTCATTAGTGTCAAAGCATCGAGGGAAATTATATAACTGAAAATAGCATTTGTGTCACTTTAGATTGCAGTGATTTAAAAGTCATGAAGATTCATTCGTTTTTGACTGAAATAGAATAAGGCTATTAGCAGTAATTATTTATTCATCTTCTGAGATAGGGATCAAAGAAATTGAAGAACATTTCTTTCAAACAGCAATTGATGAATGACCCTTATACGACACTCACATGGCGGACTCTTTCAGAGTAAACTTCGAAAGCGGTTACGAATATTATAAATTGTGGGAAAATAGCCCACGTTCGATTTCTCAACATTCTTACACGGCTCTTTCAGGCCAGAAATTTATTTATTTTTATTTTTTATTTATTTTTTGGTCCCTACATTCTCAAAATAGACTTGGATGCAAACAAAGCATCACTAATTATATAAAAGTCTATCCAGAAAGCCTCAGAGCCATGTCAAATAATATATAATTATATATTTAGGCAAGCCCAAAAGCGGAGCTCCACAGTTCTTTCCTTATTGTATGGCATTTACCAATAAGATAAAATCAATGTTAGGACTCGAGCCAGGACTCTAGTAAGGACTTCTGTATTGTGATTATAGTTTCTACTGTTTTGCTGCAGAGCCACAGCCACCATTCAAACATGTGCTAACGTACATTTTCGATTCATCATCGGTCTTTGCCACGTTGCATCAAGGGACTACATGACTATGAAAAAGATAAACGATTTTGGTTCATCACAGTTTAATTACATCCAATTACATTTCAATACAATAGTGTAAATCTCTAAACTATAGATTAATAGTCCCAGTGTCTCACTTTAAATCCATCATCACAACCGGTTATGTGCTTTGGCTGAGTCAGCGCATAATTACTGAAACTTTGCCAGACCACACGATCTTTTCTCTTCTTCTGCAGGCAAACACGAGGAAAAGCTGAAACTCCCTGACACTTGGTAATGTTTTTACAGCTTGACAAGAGACGCTCTCTTTTTCGCTGTTCCTCACTATAATTCTGTCTCTTTTCTCGAGCTTTTTGTTGTTCTTTCTCCCGTTGCTCGTCAGTACGATTCAGCCTGTTTTCTCGAGCCCTTTCTTGTTCTTTCTCCCCGGCGTTGCTCGACATTACAATTCAGCCGGTTTGCTCGTGCTCTTTCTCCCGCTGTTTGTCACTGATATTCTGCCTGTTTACTCGTGCCCTTTCTTGTTCTTTCTCCCGCTGTTTGTCACTGATACTTCGCCAACGAATACACAAAACTGACTTCGTTTCAAAACTGTCTTCAAAATTTGGCCATGCAATTTCCCGTCACAAAAACGCGGGTTGAAAACTGCGTGTATGGGCAAATGATGTGTCCAAAAACAGTCCATATGGAAGCGCGCTTATATGCGAGCTTGCACACGAAAGGGTTAACTGGAGTATCACATTTGACTATGGTTTACATGATGGCGTGGACGTACGGACGTACGCGGTCGGACGGTCGGCCGTACGATGACGTCATAACCAAAATTTCTGGGATAGATGGGTTACCATATTTTCTCAGCAATGGTGCTCCGCGCGCGCCCGCCTTCGGCGCGCGCGGAGCTCCGCCATAAATATATCGATCCTGACCTTTTATTCCAAAACGGAAATAAAATACACAAATACCGCTCTATAAAACATGAAAGGACGGATTTTGCCAAAACGTTAAAGTGGTTGCTTTGTTAATGTCAAATAACTTGTGAAATAAAACTTTTCGTGACGCTTGAATAAACAGCTGCTGAAGTCTCAACATCAGAAAGTATAATTAAAGTATGAGGTCAGTATTCATCTTCGCCCACGCTCGCAAGGCTCCTGATCAATGATGTAATTTGTATTCAGAGCAAACATCCGAAATTATTGGCTGGGCTCTGCAGATGGATCCAATCTAAACAGGAATTCATTTTAAGCGATGAGATTTTGCAATTCCAATAAAAACATCGTTGTTTTTCATTAATTCGATGTGTAACAACAACATTTGCCGCAACCTTACCTGCTTGCCCTGAATCGGCCGTGTCAGCGACGAGCTTTCCTGCAGTCGATGTGAACCACTTTCATAATTTCTGTCTGCGAAGCAATGCCATACGCGCCTCGTTTAGCACAAGCTCACAGAAGCAGCTAAAGGAGTAGCTTTTTAAACTGGCGATATAATTGAAATTGAGAATAAGGATATATTTTACATTAGGCAGAGCATGATGACTTCATCACCGATTGCAAAGTAATATCTTTTCGATATTAGATGTCTACCCTTGAAGAGGAATGAAATGGTTGACGATTTTACTTTTAAAAAAAGAAAGGAAGCAATGAGAATAAAATTGAGATTAGAATTAAAATAATAATAATAATAATAATAATAATAATAATAATAATAATAATTAACGTGTCAGACGAGGGGCTAAAACCAATAGCGTCATCTACATGTATAAAAATAAAGGTAGATGCATAATTCAAAAGCATTTTTTTTAATGTGCTGAATACAGTTAGGAAACATGCAGGGATTTAAAACACATTTAATAAAACAACGACAATATCATATTCCAATGACAATACCCAAACGCGCATTTCAAACCGCTGATTAGTTAATTCTTCATAAGAAGTTAAATAATTGAAAACATATTATAAAATGTTATTTCCGACGAGTGAGCTTGCGAATAAGGCTGAAATAACTATTTTGTCGGCACGAGATACAACAAGGGCCTGGTTCCAGGCCGGGGCATCATGGGTAGGGATGTAGGGGTATATAACATCGGGTATAACACGTGGTTGTCATCTAGGCTTCAGAACCAACCGCGTTCTTTCCTTTCGAGTTCTTTCTTTCGCAGGTACAATGCATCCAGTCTCGTAGGATCGGCTGTTCTAATTTCATTTTTGTAAAGCCTTCGTAGGATGGGCTTGGAGCTTGAGCCTTGGTTCCTACCCAGATTTCCTGCACATGTTTCCCCACAGGGGTTTTTTCTGGCCTCCGTTCTTACCGTCTTTGCTTTGTTAGCGGTTCAGGGTCAGTCACGCCCTCCCTTGGCCTTACGTGGCATTTAACGCTTTCTTTACTTTATTTTAATTCAACACTGAACCCATTTCTTTACTGCTGGAAAATAAGGGAAGTTAGGCAGGCAGTGAAGGGCACAGTCAGAAAGCTGAAATGTTTGTCGCGTCGCATACACGTTTTTGAAAGAATGTAAGAGCAAAAAAGGCATTGCCATTTATAACCAGACTAATAGAATTCCCTCCAATTAACTGAAACCAGCACAAAACAAAACAGAACAACATGACGTTTCGGCGTCATGTTAAGGCCATTATCATGCACGAACAATTCAACACCTTAACTTATTTTTTAGTGCAGAGGGAAAGTGGAATTCTTGATTTACGAGATGTTGCTGATGAGTTAAAAAAAAATGACCAGATTTAAACACACAGGCGGACTCTATTCGGACAAAACTGTTCAATAAGCTGACATTGTTCCTCGCATTTTTTGCGACTTCGTAAAACCTAAGCTGGTATATATTTGAACCAAAACTTCTTTTTAATCTGCAAGTGACGCCTTAAGTAGTATTTTCCCGTTTATTTGTTTATTTATTTTATTGCTTTCCAATAATTTGATTAATTGTATTTTTACTGGTGGCTAACATTCGCTATCCTATCAACCTTTATTTGTACTCACTCTTGCTCAAAGAAAAAGTTACAACAGTGAAAATAAAGTGAAATTTAGAGTACTAGCTGCTTGGAATAAGCGTAGGGGTAGCGGAGGCAGACAGCCAGGTAACATCAGCTTTAAGTAGAAATGAAATACAGGTTCTCAAGAAAACTGAAGCACAGTTTCATACCTAAGGAAAAAAAAAACCAACAACAACAAGAATAAGAAAACGCCATTTCTTCGCTATGAAGGAAGTATACAATAGTTAAATTTACATATGAAAACAAAACATTAATATGAAAAGACCACACAATAGATATGACAACTAATAAGAAGTTACATATTAAACTCGAAAAGAAAGACTTGGAGAAGTGACAGAACTACAAATTGGTCAAATTATATTCTTTTCAACGCATAACGCAGTTAATGTTTGCTATCTGTTTGGTTGTGGTTGTTATTTAAATACGTTTAAACTTGTTAATCGATATAATATATCTTTTAGGTTTTTAGGTTTTTTTACAAAGGCTTCTGACAATTATTATAGAGAGTAGGTATTTGATCACATATATGTGTCCCCTATAAAGTAGAGGTTTGCTAACAAAGACTGACATGTCAATAAAGCTTTGACTGATTGATTGATTGATTGATTGATTGAGTAATTAACTGATTGAGAGATTACTATGCAATAGTGTGGTACGCATTACCTTTTGGTTATCGTGTATCTGTATTTAATTCACGGCTTTGTGGTGGCACAAACATGTATGTATTCATAGCTGTATGACGGTTCTCCTTAGCATCGCCATATTAAAAGGCCATATTATATTACTAATACATTATAAAATTAAGGGTGTGCTTCTTTGGGAAAATCTTTGTTCGAAAAACGAATTTTGGGTTTCTTTACAAAATTATCCGTGTTGTTTTTTCTTCTAATTATGTCAAGAGGATTTTCTCTGGGCACTTGCCTATATCAGTAGCTTTTTGCTTAATTCTGAGACATACATACTGCCAATTTGGGGAAAATCGGCTCATAGATATATAAGACATTAAATAAAAAAGGGGCTGTATTTCGAGGGTTGATATGAGCTACGAGAGATTTAATTAAAGGTTCTTAAGTTGAAAATGTAAATGCAATGCACATTTATGCACCTGGTGTCTAAAAATGTTATAGTAACACTTGGAAACATTGTATTCTCTAAGCTTTGTTTGCTGAGGCTCTAAGTCATAGGAAGAACGCACTCGGTTTGGCATACTTTGGCCAGCGAGTGGCCGTTTATTAAATAACAGCCCTAGTTATAAAATTATGTAGAAGTTCTCAGCAAAGGTGGGGTCACACCCGCCTTTCAGTGCAATATAGGCTTAACACAGAACCACATGCTGAAGAGAATATGAACAACTAAAAAGAAATGATCCGATATTCAAGGTGACCCACCAAGTTATAGTGACAAATAGAAAAAATCAGGGGGTGGGTAGATGGGAGGGAAAAAATGAAGTAACACGTTGTCAGAAAAAGATGGAGGCCGAAGAGGCCTGCAGTCACGTGATTACTGTTTATATACCTTGATGACGTCATCCAGCATACCGGATATTGTAGCAACCGGAAGTTCCCGAACCAGTGCATAAACTCATTTATTCCATATAAAAAGGAATAAATATTATTTATGCACCTGGTGTCTAAAAATGTTATAGTAACACTTGGAAACATTGTATTCTCTAAGCTTTGTTTGCTGAGGCTCTAAGTCATAGGAAGAACGCACTCGGTTTGGCATACTTTGGCCAGCGAGTGGCCGTTTATTAAATAACAGCCCTAGTTATAAAATTATGTAGAAGTTCTCAGCAAAGGTGGGGTCACACCCGCCACTGCCCTGAGTTAACGAAAGGGCGGCCCCACCCGAAGAGAATACAATGTTTGGAATGGATAACTGAACATTCCACCATAAAAATATCAAGAGGGACTTTACTAACCCAGGGACAGGCATATCGGCTTAGCCCCTGCATAAGCCTCCACTCTGTCCCATGGGGCCTGAGCTTGTTGGGTAAAAGAAAAAATCTCAAAAATGAACAGGAGATCTATCATAGTACAAGTGAGCAAAACAAAGCGCTCAGCTTAGCCCCTGCTTAAGCCGTACACTCTGATTGCAAAATGGTGATTAATAAGAACCTGATCCAATACTCCGAGTCCTAATATACTGCAGGAATGCACTAGATTTCCATCTTCCGAATAGTTGGATTTGGGCATCCGACATGCCCTACATGTATTAAGGCTAAGACAGGACAGATGGGTTTGGAAGTGCAAAGTGTTATATCTATAGGGTGCCCAGAGTCATGATGTTTAAAAAATTGCATAGTTATTTTATATGATGTATACATGCCTTGCGCATCTCTAATAAAGGAGACCTGATTCAGGTTGATCACATTCCTTGACAGCTGTGCTGTCCCTTTTGTAATTTCACCAATGCGCAAAGCAGCAAAAAATGCTGCTGTGCACATGGCCTTCATCATTTTTCTTTGATAATCAGAGTCTATTGTGTGGTCTATGGGTGACACAATTTGTTCAAGCATGGGTAGGGAGATATGTAGCCTAATGTCTGCATGTTTATGGATTTTCGAATAACCACGCAGTGCCAACTGTATCAGGTGTACTTTAGTAGGATCTGGCAATGCAGCCATACGGTGCACAAAGCCTATTGCTGATATATAGGTCATTACAGTTGAAGCTGCATAACTATTCTTCGCCAGGTGAGCGATAAACAGAGCTATGTGTTCAGTGGAAATAGGCGAGTGTGTGTGTGGGATACGCATTTCCTCACTTAGAAATAGAGTGAAAATTTTCCAAGGTCTTTGATAGGTGGATAAAGATGATGGGGAAAGGGAATTCACCAACAGTGTAGTCAGGACAGGTCCCAATTGAGTGGTTGGAGATGACGTGGTATGTCTGTGGGGGATTCTTCCATACCATGGGCAAGTGCTTGAAATCTCTTCACCCGGAGGCGAGAGAGACTGTCAGCCAAATCATTCTTCTTGCCACTAATATGTTTTGCACGAAAGAAAATATTGTACTCCAAACATGTAAGCACCAACGTTCGAGTAAGACAAAGCAAATCTCTATACTAAGTGGTCTGGGAGTTGATGACAAAAACTACACCTTGATTATCGGTCAGAAAAGAACTTTTTTGTTACATAACTCAGCACTCAACATGAGAATGCCCAACACAATAGGAAACATTTCCAGGAAGGAAATGTCCTTTTGTTTCCAGGAATCAGGCCACAGCCCAAAGACCCACTTTGTTCCAAAGATTATGCTAAAACCTACTGATTTTGCAGCATCGGTAAAAAACTGAAGGGTGCCCGAAGAGCACCAAGCCTCATCAAAGAAAACTGCTGCCATATTTTGAGATCTTTCCCAGTACCTTGATTTAGTCTTATAAGGTGATGAGGGCGTTTGACTCTGATAGTAAGGTTAATTAGCCTACGCAGGAATACTCTACCAGGAATGACGACGTTACAGGCAAAATTCAACAGACCAGTTAATGACTGCAACTCTTTTAGTGTTATCTTCTTAAGAGCAAGCGCCCTGTGTATGGCCAGATTACACTTCTCAATTTTTTCCTGAGGAAGTCTAGCCTCATCCTTATGACAGTCTAGCTCAATACCAGCAAAAGTCAAAATATGTGCAGGCCCTTTAGTTTTTTCCTCTGCCATTGGGACTCCAATATCAGTGCATAAAGCAAGAAATCAATTTAATGCTGCATTACATGATGAAAGGGACTGCGCGATGGTAAGAAAGTCATCTAATATGTGTATGATGTGAGAAATGCCCAGTTTCTGCCATCCTATCCATTCCAAAGCTGTCCTGAAGGACTCGAAAATTTAACATGAACTTGCGCATCCCATAGGAAGAGCTAAATCATATTTGCCATTCCAGTGTATTCCAAACAAGTGGTACACATCGGGGTGTAACGGAATAATTCTAAAAGCACCACGCACATCACACTTGGCCATCGCGCAGCCTCTTTCCAGGGATTTTATTAACCTTATGGCATCATCCACGGAGGCATACTGCACGGAACTGAATTCTTTAAAAATGTGATCATTAATAGATTGTCCAAAAGGCAAGGAAAGGTGTTGTATCATTCGAAATTCGTTTGCAGCCTTTTTGGGAACAACCCCTATGGGCGATGCCCAAAAAATTGTCCAATGGGGGAGAGTCATAGGGGGCTTTTAATGCACCCCAGGTCTATTTCTTTTGCCAGTTTATGTTCAATGACCAGTGGAAGTTAAGATGCAGAAAAAAGGTTGTTAGAGAAATTACTCCCAACTGATCCATGGAAATTTATTGTAAACCCCTTGGAAAAACCAGTAATAAGGTAGTTATATATAAATCCATAGGATATCCTGTTAAGTGATACGCAAGTCTTTGGTGTTGGTGTTGGTAGTTTTTGTGCCGAATTTTGAATTGGCCTTAGCTGGGATGTTGTTGGGACTTCTGTCTTTAGACTGGTCGCTCTGGGGGCAGCGGAAGATTGAAGGGTTGGAATAGCATTTGTAGCATTGGTGTTTGAATGTACAGCCTGCACAATGTTTGCCTCCGTGGTATCGAAAGCAATATCCCCTGGGATGGCCTTGACTAGATTGTGTTGCAGCTGGACGAAAAGTGTTTCTATTTTCACTACTGCTTGTTCTACAGTGTACGCTGGATAAGCTCTTAACCAAAGCTATGAGTGTATATTGTCCCATGGAATAGTTTGTCGTCCACGAAGTACTCGAAAGTTCTCATCATAGAACTTCCAGTTGGAAAATTCTTTGCCAAATCTCTCACTACAGCCCCATACGTCATAAGGGCAGGCCCATCCTGAGGCCATTTCTCCATGTAGATAGCAGTAAAAATGTGAAACGCGTTTGTCCAGCTCTCAATATTAGTAATAGTTTGCTTTTTCTGATTGGGTACAATGGTTAAGGCAGGATGGCCTCCCTCCTTGTTATGAAGCATTTTTATGCTATAACAATCATCAATGACCTGAGTATGTAGGAGTAATTCAAAATTAACATATTCATTCGCCCATATCTTATTCCTAGTTTTGGCAGATACCATTGACCCCAGGGGGACAGAGGTTGACACAAATGGGTTCTTACTGCTTTGTTGGTTGTCCTGAGATCCTCCAACCAGTGAACTTATGATACTGCTGGGTGGTCCTATTGTCAGGCTGTCTGTGATCTGTATTGAAGCACTGCTAGGTTGTGTGTTACTTGCCGCTGTTGTGGTGCTTGCTGTGGCTGAAGTAATGGAACTCCTCGAGGGTGTGGTAACCCCAGCAAAGCTTCTCAAAGCTGTGTCAATTGACTATTGAACCACTGTTGCTGCACTATCTGGAATGAACTGGATCTGAGACTGTTGTTCGCGACTGTTGGCTGTTGGATCACCATTGGGTGTTTGGCTAATTTGGGTTGCCACAGCCTCCCTAATTGCTCGTGCTATCTCTGGCGACAACTGTGTCTGGTTGGCTTCGTTTGAGGTGTTATCTATACGCCTGCGTTTATATCTTGGGGGTATTACTGTGTTGAAAACAAATGCACGTTTAGGTTGGTTGAGCATGCTATCGAGAGTCAGATTGGTCATTGCTTGACCTCAGGACGGTTGCTAGTTGTGTTGCCAATGAACTTAAATAAAGGGGCTGACAAGGTGAAAACAAAAAGCCATATGCTGGTCTAAAAAGGGGATGATCCCAAGCTGCCCTAGTACAACTAGTGCAGTTCTGTGGCAAACAGCCAGACTTTTGTAAAAAGCCCAATGGCATAAACATATGATTGGCTCAAACACAAGTGAATGGCCGCAAATATCATACTAGCCATAAAATTAAGGTTTGTATATTGCAGCAGCAAAGGCAAATAATATTCTTGTCAGCCTATCTAAAATAATATTTAATGTGTAAATAACATGATAGCCAGCCAATGTAAAGACATACAAACAACAACAAAAACCATACTAATATATACCTTGGATCTTAGAAAATAACAATGTCTACCAATGTTAATGGTGCAGCAGCTTAATGGCATAAATATGGCACCATGATAGCTTTGTACAGGGCTTTGTGTCCCATATAGTTAAGATGTATTCCATCGTTGTGGAAAATATTGATAGATGGATTTGATAACCCTCGATGTCGCCATAATGTGGCATATGTTAACTTCCTGTAAAGCATTCTTGAGGTATCTATTTAATTTGTTAACGTTGTTGTTATAGAAGGAATAAGGGGAAAGGGGGGGTTCTTCCTGTGTAGAACTTGGCAAATAATGATAAACTGAACGTCCATCTCCTCAAAGGCGTTTTTCACAAGTGTCATAATACTGCGTGCTACCGAAAGCGGGCTGCGCCGCAGGTAACAGATGTCATTAGATACCAATTCGAGAACAAGAATGGCGAGCCTCAACGCAGTGATTACCCCCATGTCGAAACGGTGCACTCTGGCGACTGTTCGGCCTCCTGTTCCCTGCCAGGATATATTACACGTCTCGTGTAAGTTTAAAGTATCTAAAAACCGGTCGTCCGAACTTCTAGTTATAAATTCCTGCATCCTTCTAACAAGAGAATGTCCTGAGAGCAAAGCATTTACTCTCGGTTCCTTTGCCATCATAAAAACCTCAGGAAATATTCTAGGTCAAACCACAAAAGAAAGGTAACTGATTTCCTTACGTATTGGTTACTGTATATACTTAACTTGTGACGTGACAACTTGAAGGATGCTTCTAGATGCTGCTGGAAAAAATGAAGTAACACGTTGTCAGAAAAAGATGGAGGCCGAAGAGGCCTGCAGTCACGTGATTACTGTTTATATACCCTGATGACGTCTTCCAGCATACCGGATATTGTAGCAACCGGAAGTTCCCGAACCAGTGCATAAACTCATTTATTCCATATAAAAAGGAATAAATATTATTTTGTTTTCTCTCCGTGTCCGATGTTCTATTTTGCTCTCAGCCTCCGGTGATAGCTAGTATTCTTTTGACAAGCCAAAGCTGTACTGTGGAAAAAGAAAATCTAAAGATTGCCTGGTTTTAGAGGATGTCACTCTAATTGCCTTGTTTTACTCTTGGCACTTAATTTGACCTATCGATGTCAGTGAGGCATTCCATCTGCTGGAATCATATTTAGGTTATTTGACGACGCTTTCTGGCTGCTGCCCTATACAAGGAGACAATTAATTCTATCCGGCTTAACTACAAAGTGAGTTTACATCTCAACTGCGAATCGTGATCTTTCTCTCTCTCCTTTTTTGTTTTTGTTTTTGTTATTGTTGTTGTTGTTATGGATATAGTCTGGATTACAAAACGAAATGCCAGCTAAGATCCGGTCGTAGCCGAAAAAAACTGATGCCAAACAACCTGTGTCTAGTTAACTAAATTGTGCTTGGGTGTAACGTACTTTACTCTCACACACAAGGCCACCCGAAATTCGACTGCAACTTCGACTGTACCTCGTTTTTTTTTTGCTATCAGTGGGGCAATTTAAAACCAAATTGGACAATGACGACTGAATCAAAGTTTATAAGTACTAAGAATGTGTTAGTCAAATCATGCTTTTGAAAACATTAAAAGCAAATCATCGAATATAATTAGTTTATTTACACAAGGTCCACTAATCATGAATAAAGTAATTCCGTACATTCAGAACTTTCTTGTCATAAAAGTGCCTTGAAAACGTCTCCTTGGAAAGCCATCGACGCAAAAAGCTCGTCTAGAGGCAACAATCTATACGATCCTGAACACTTCTAATAGCAAATTTAGAGAAGGACTAAGAATTATGGTGAACTTAACATAAGATAGAAACAGCAAGGTAACTCAAGACTAGTTTTGTGATGCTTTCCGGCAACATATTGCTAAGACCTGTGATTGCCCTCGAGACTTGTGTTTCTTTGACAACGGTATTTTGACTGGTAGTTTTTCCAAATTTGGATTTTCTTTTTATTTAGTAATAACATTAAGTTTTATATTTTAGTACTTTAAACACCATTTCTTTTATTTTTATCATATTTATTTATAGTTGTTTTAGGTGTTTTCTTTTTAAATCAATTACGAATTTCAAGACGGCGGATCCATCTGGGGGAGATTAAGATAATAATGCTGTAATTACCACAGGATAGGACTATTTTTAAATCTCGTGCACATTTGTGAAATTGCAGTGAAGAGGGAAGGATTAGTGTTTGCATCA
Source organism: Galaxea fascicularis (assembly GCA_948470475.1). Taxonomy (NCBI): domain Eukaryota; kingdom Metazoa; phylum Cnidaria; class Anthozoa; order Scleractinia; family Euphylliidae; genus Galaxea; species Galaxea fascicularis. The sequence continues at coordinate 8,192,505 of OX419341.1, forward strand.
TAAGAAAGATTCATGATATTTGCGACCTCCGCAAAAAGATTTCTTGTCTGCTGAGGCAATATTACACGCATCAATACTTACTCAAATATTAACGATGAACATTTTGAGTATAATGGCATCTGGAAGGACTGTCCTGTTCCTGAATGTCAAAACGCCGGGGAACCCCGCGGCTGACCAGTAACTTCACTGATTGCTCCGTTGCGAGCAAGGTTGTCGTGATGGTGCAGTGATTAGCACACCCGACTAGTAACCAGGGGGACGCGGGTTCGATTCCCACTTACGGCATATAAATGTTTTTTCATTCAAAAAGGATCAGTTAGTGGTTCGCTGTTGTTACTTTCTTCATTCAACTACTTTATAATATTTGAGTAGCAAGGCGTTGTGTATCCTTTGGATCCTACTAACTTGTGACTGCATCGTTGGATTTCCAGCTTCTTAATTCATAATTTATGAAAAATGCTCCGTCCCCAACGAAAAATGCCACTTGCGAGTAGGATCCAACGAAGGATACACGATGCTTTGACTTCACAGAGTAAGAAATAGGTTGAATGAAAAATGAAGTCAAAAGCAAACCACTCACAGGCCCATATTTAATGTAGGGAAGAAACGTTTCGCCCTTCGGGCTTCTTCAGTGTTCACAGTGCAATCTAAGAAATACTTGGCTGAAACTAAGTCTTAAATATGTGGAAAGGTGATAGATATGTAATTGGATAATTCGTGTTCATCGACGACTTATCCAAATAGTTCGTCTGGACGGATAATCCGTCCAGACGAACTATTTGGATAATTCGTGTTCATCGACGAATTATCCAGATAGTTCGTCTGGACGGATAATCCGTCTGTTTGCCCGTATTTATACGCAGACGAATTATCAGACGAACTATCGTTCTTTGCCCAAGTTCGTCCCAGACGGATGATCCGTCTCTAGTATAAATCGGGCCAATGTTAACTTTCTCTTACTAATCAGCTAATTGCCATCGTCGCTCCCCCCAGCACAAGCAAAGACGAAGAAGAATAGAAGGGGGAAACACACCTTAGTACTAAAATAAACAAGGCTTAGTATAACTTTCCTGCGACCCTGTTTTCAAAAATCCAGGTAGATACATATGAGCGGGATTTGAACCCACGTCACCCTGATCGCTAGTTGGGTGTGATGACCACTACACTAGGGAGCTTAAGCACGCGCGTTTTTGAGACACGGACGGCAACCGGAAGTGAATATTTCGCACCCCAGGATAGCGGTCTCAACCAGACTTTTAAACTTAGGGTCTCTAATAGTGAAAAGATACTTAGCGATATAAATATAATTGTGTGAAGACAAGTTAAAAGGGAAAACATCTCACTTCCGGTTGCCGTTCGCGTCTCAAAAACGCGCGTGCTTAAGCTCCCTAAAAATTATCAGGACAACCCCGCTGGATCAACATGTGATTCACAGGCTTTACATTAGTTACCCTTGTCCGCCTATGAGATTGCAGTTGCTCATCTTGTAGCTTAGAGATCAGGGCTCTATTCTTCGCTCTCCTTTAAATATTATTATCATCGACTTGCTTTCTTGACCAAAACACCTACTAAAGCGGGTTTTCTCTCACGCATATGCCGACATGCGCAGAGGAAGTAAAGTGATGATAACTAGAGCCTTGTGTTGGGGGCAATTTCCCAACAACGGCGCATTATTGCTTCTACGTATGTTTATTATGCTTTTTGTTTATGCGTTGGCTAAACCAGCTTTAGTAGAGGAAAAATTGCCTTAATATGTCTTTCTTTCTTTTTTCATTCCACGATATCAAAGATTTCACCCACAGTTCAGGCCTTTTCTACCGGATCGGTGCATGTGTTGATAAAGTTTGCTGTGTTTCTGTTGTATAGAGAAATTATGACTGTGCAAATTACTCTAAAACTATATCTTAAAAAAAAAACAACAAAATAAAAAAACAAACCACTAAGGCACTGCATACGTGCATCCACATCCAAATAAATAAAATACTCTGTTACCGCCAGTCTGCTGCTGATATTTGACAGCCAAAAGACCTCAATGCATCCGATATTACCGTGTTTTATCAAATAGGCAGATTTCCTTTTTGTAGGCAAAATGCCTTCGAGACTGATGTCCGTAATAAATGATGAGGTACAATTTTCTTTATCATTATTGTTACTGCCGAGGTGTAATTAGGGTATTTGATGCTTGGGTATATCGAACTGTCATGAAAGAATGTTGATGATTTTAAGAGTCGTAATATGTCCATCTTAGAAACATACAATCACTCATTCACCTAAACGCTGGCTCTGCTGATAGGCCCCCAATCACATATACAACATATACCTGAATAAATATTGATTCTATTTTCGGTTGTCACTGATACGCTGGCAAAAAAATGAAATTCAAATCGTAAGCAAAATTAAATATTGTGATGAGGGTCTTGTTAGAGATGTTGTAAAAGCAATTAATTAAAATATTTAAAGTAATAGTCAGTAATTTCTCAATTCGATAAATCAAACGCTCGCGCATGGGTCAGCTTGTCCATTCAAAGAATAAGAAAAGAAAGGAATTATGTGCACTGCATCCTTCACTGCTTGTCATACAATGTATGACAAGCAGTGAAGATCTAATTCCTCAGTCAAACCGCTCACTTTGCACAAGGGACGGTGATCATCGTCGCTTGATTTCTGCGAATAGGACGTACCCATATTGGAAGAGAAATAATCCCCAAAGGGTTGCCATTTTAGTCATTTCTTTGTTTTTGCGTTTTGTATTTAGAACAGAAATGAATGAAAAAGTAATTATGAAATGTTGATTATATAAGTACGATGCGGTGTGCTCTGGTTGGTTGCGAGGCATTTATTCCGGTGTTTGAAAACGCTTGTAGGCATTTTGTTTTTATTATTATTTTTACATAAAATTATACGAAAGAGGAAACGACACGGTTTAAATAGCCTGACACAAGCAGTCAGGAAACAATAAGAGGAAAAAACACAGGAAACTGTTCTTTTTAGTTTTACAGCAGTGTCCAGCCTGCTATTAAGAACTGTATGAGGAAAGACCTCGGGGGCAGTTGAACTGATAACAGAAAGTAGTATGTTCATTTTTTTTTTCTCCCATGCGCGAAGCTAGTCTTGCACTCGGAAATTAACAGTAATGAGACCCCATTAGCGGGAAGGGGACCTGGTATTCTAAGTAATTGATATTCGGTTGGCATATTTATCCTATATCTGTTAATTTCCTCAGATATTAGCAATTTTCCTCCATGATATCCCAGGAAATCTGTTCTCAACATCACAGATCTCATTAATATTACCTCCAAATATCATGTATTCCGTTAAGGTGGCTCAAACCGGTTTCAACACTTTCAAGAAACTCACTTATTGGAACGATTTACACTACAACACTGTATCACGTATTAGCAATGTTGTGGTACCATATGAAACAGCAATTATTGCTGAATAAAAAGCGGTCATTATTGTGACGCAAGACGTAACCATGGCAACGGGAACGCCTTGTAAAAACACCCTATATTTTGGCTTTAGTTGCTCATATCTCCAAAACGAAGTCGGTGACCCCCATTTTTTATTGCTCGAAAGTGATCAACAGACCAAGATAAAACTTTTTGCAAAGTTTAAAAAAATTCTGTGGAGCAAATTCAGAGCCACCTTAAAAAATAAAAAAAATTAAGGTGGCTCTGAATCCGCTCCACAGAATTTTTTGAAACTTTGCAGACAGTTTTATCTTGGTCTGCTGATCACTTTCCAGCATTAAAAAATGGGGTCACCGAGTTCGTTTTTGAGATACGAGCAACTAAAGCCGAAATATAGGGCGTTTCTACAGGGCTTTCCTGTTACTATGGTTACGTATTAATTCACAATAATGACCGCATTTTATTCAGCAATAATTGTTGTTTTATATGGTAGCATAAAATTGTTACTACGTGATAGTGTTATAGTGTCAATCTTTCTGATAAGTGAGGCTCTTGAAAGTGTTGAAAGCGGTTTGAGCCACCTTAAGTTCTTACTTAAATATTAGGTATCCTAAAAAAACCGTTGTAGGGCCTCAGTAATATCGCATATCAGGATCGTGGAAAGGACTTATCAGATCAAAGTAACCAGCTAGTCCACTAAATGATTGCATAAGTGACTCATTTACTGTCGATTTTATAACAACATGATATTCTAATAATATAAAACATTTCTGTAGCGTCGATCCACTAGTTGTTTATGTTAACATCAATTAAGATCAAAGTACATCTAAAAGTTCTTGTTCTAGGCCAAAGTAGCTTGATTAAGAATATAACGCAGACATAAGTGATAAACATTATACTCGACTTCTGTCTTCAATGTGTTGGAACACAATGTTTCACCGACCCTCTTTGCGTTATAATATTGAAAGACATCAAAATATAGAGACTTTTAAAGTAACTATGTCACGAATTTGCACATCTCGAAAACGTTTAGCCCAAATTTTTCAAGATTGTCGTCTTTAATCCGTGTTAATCTCCTCCATCTTTGACCATCTTTCGTTTATTGATAACCCTGTGGTGTTTTTTCTATATTAGTAAACTATTATTTTAACCTTCAATTTAAACTGAAAGTATACATGCCAAAAATAACTCAAAAATACCGTGACTAACCATCTTCAATGCACGCTTTAAAATCGAACAGTTCACGTTATGATTGCCAATTCCAAAATAACAAATCGCACTAACATTAAATAAGCTAAACAAATACAGTGTATTGTAGTGAGTGGTGACTTTAGGAAACAGTTATATCTTCTTTGCTTATGGGCACCACCTTAGTTTCTTTTAAAAACTACCCGTTTCTCAGGAGCTATCATTCCAAATAGTTGACAAACTATTTTTTACCGACCTATGTACTAGATACTGGTTAGAAAATGCTCCATTGCAAACCGTTGAATTACTTAAAGGTCCTGAGGAAATACATGCACATGCTGTTTTTATAAGTGGATTGGCCTGTAATGCGTAATGTCCCTTAAAGCAGGTGTTTTCTTACTCCCCCTCCCCCCTCTTTAGCAACTTCACACGTTTTTCTTTGAATTCCTAACATTATTCGTCAATTATTACATCTTAGCTAATATTGTTTTAAGGAATATGAATGACCTATGTTTTAAGGTTGATGTGTTTTTAAAGACATCGACATTTGTAGACCTTTAACTTAAGCAATAGCAAAAACGAGAAACGGTGTCTGTCACTGTCAGTCGTATTTCCCTTATTTTCCAGCAGTAAAGAAAAGGATTTAGGGATGAATTTAACAACACGAGAAGCATGGTTATTTCCCATGCTAAGTCAATAGATGGCGTATTCCGCCCATTGATCACAAATATAGCTATGACAACACCAAAAGGAAGGTAACAAGCCAGTAACGTAAATTGTACCCACAATGCACTAGACACTGACTTTCTGTATCGCGCTATATTCAGAGGAGTAGATCTCTTGGATTGTTCTGAGCATCCTCTGTTCGATCGTGTTTGGGAGGCATGGCCCTGTAATTGCGACTGATGTTTTCGTAATGCGAAGTAAATTTTTGTGTAACAGCAAGTTGAGATTATTATAGACAGCAACAGGATCGTGCAAACCACATAATCACTAATTGAAAAGTTGTAAAAGATTGTAATTACGATTGCAATTATTAAAAGCCATAAGACAACAACAGCAACCCACACCCTCTTTAAAGTTACGAAGTGTTTATATCGTAACCCCAGAACCAGGGCGAGAAGTCTGTCTACACTAATTGCAGTCAGTGTTAACAGAGATACACCGCAAAATATGACACCTAAGGTATTATAAAGGACCCAGACATGGTAACAAAGTTTGGATTGTTCTGGAGACATCAGATAGGCAACACGAAGAGGCTGTCCAATGAGGCCCACGCAGAGATCGGTGACTGCCAGGCAACCAAACAAAAGCTTTGATGGTGGATGAAGACCAGACGGCTTCTGAAGTGCAACGATGATCAGAATATTCCCCAGTAATGCAGTGATAGAAAGAGGAATATTAAAAGCAGAAATGATTATCGTTTGATTTATGTCGAGAAGTCTTGTATTGCAAAATGAATCTTGAATCGCTGTCTTGTTATCAGTCATAGTTAGGTTCTCCATCCTTATCTTGTGATACACTGAGGTAAGTGCCAAGATCTCTTCCTTCTTGCATTCAGTTCCTCTTAATATTCGAGAGGTTATCTGAATATTTTACACATCTTGTTCTTTCCAGGGTGTTCATATCAAGCTGTTTGAACCAAAGTGAGTCACCCCTTATTTCCTTGAACCGGCTTCTTTAGATTGGCCCAGGGCAATGATCTGTCTTTCGTGCAACGATCTCTGGTTTGAATGACTTTTCTAATAAATATATTTAAATTACAAAGTGGTCAGTTTGTCTGTCGCATCACCAAGGCTACGGAATAAGAAACACCCCCAGAGATTTCATTGCCTACAATGTCAAACCAGGGAAATTAGATTTTTCTGTTTTGAGTATCTACCAACGTAAAAAAAAAAAAAGAAAAAAAAGAAAAAGAAATGTATGCCAAACCCTTACCTTTCTGGATTCGGCTCGACAACTGAATCTTTGGAGATGTCGTTTTTGCATAAAATTTTTCGAAAAACATGAAAAATTGTCCATAGTGTGTGACATCGTCAAAAAAGGGTCCATCACACTACAGTTTATTGTCTAACTCCTCGTTAGAAGAAATCATTACTATTTATTGAAAACATCTTGGCAATTCCGCGTTCTATTTGGCGTGGGAATCTCTTCACGTATTATATGAAACATGCGAAGTTTCGTCCCCATTAGAAACACAGTCATAACATCTGTTTAATCGTAGTTTAATACGATTAAACGCTTGAATCTAACCTATGGGGATAGTTGAAGTGCCTAACTCTCGCTGAAGCTTACATAAATAAGGTACAAAGAGTTAAGAGAGTTGTTCTCTCCTCTTTATCAAATGGGAGGATTCTATTACAGCCGCTTTCTCTAACATGCCGAAACAAAAATAAATAAATAAATAAATGAATAAAAACTTGTAAATTATAATGAAATGAAACAAGAAAAAAGTACGCGTCTGAATACTTGTCGAAAATATATTTTCATCATAATCAATTTTTTGTTGATGATACGCCGGACAACTCGCCCAGACCTACTATAAGTAAAATTAATTAAGTCCACTTACCTTTTCACAGTTTAGATCCAGAAAAAACAGAAGAAGACAAAACGTTACTATTCCTGCCTAGTTTGGTCTCCTTATCAATAGAAACATTTCGTGCGTTAGATCTGCGCTACTTCTTTAAATCACAAATTCTAATTTTTACAGGTGGTTGTTTTAGTTAGTTCCCATGCACATCAGTAATGATAAGATCCTTACTGAAGGCCATTTCCTCTGTCAGTTAACGAGTTTGTATAATATAAGAAAAATAAGATCCTTGTTTGTTTGTAAAATTTAAACAAATTAAAGCCTGGCTTTAAACTCTGCCTAGTATAAATGCATAGCAGTAATATAATATATTTTTTTACACAAAAATATTCCTATTTGGACATTTTGCTATGAACAGATGTGTCATTTATTATTTATTATCGCCAGTCGTGAGTTAATGCTATTGACAGTCAACAATAACTTAAGGCTCACGTATTTCACACGCAAAATATTTGCTTTTCACGCGTTCTTTAATTTGTCAGCAGTATTGCATCTTAAGAAAGAAGGCCACTCTGAAAAAGAATACTCGACTATTGTGTCACATGAGAAAACATAAAGACCTTTTTCATCTCCAAAAGATCCTCATAGGAAAATATTCCCTGTAAAGGAATAAGAGCAAAAACGAATATTAATATACATCATTTACTATTTATGATAGGCAGCCATCAAGAATCTGACAAAATTATCATTCAAATTACATAAACTGGGCATGAATTACGAGCGCAGCATTTTTGTTTCTTACACAACCTTTTTTTTCTTTCGAAGAACTATGTAGTTTTGAAATAGTATTTTTGTTGTTGTTGAGTATTATTTATTTTTAGAGGTCAATTCTCATTGCTTTTTGAAAAAAAAAACATTACTTTGATCTAGCGATTGTTGAAGTAGGCGCTATTTAAATACAATTCTGCATGTTATAACAAAATTACTTTGTTCATAACCAATGTAGGAAGCCTTAAACATAACCATTGTGTAACAAAAGATAGACTTTATTCTATCTCCGATAGGAAAGAAGATTAACAGTTCTATAGTGCAATTGTTATCTTATTACATGGCCAGCTCCTTGAGCGGACAAGATGAGTCAAATCCTGTGCTGTAATTGTTTAGAAGTGACCCCAGTCCGATCGTGGGGGAAGAGGATTGCCAGCTTACTAAAAGTCAAAAAAAAAAAAAATTATAACCCTTTCCCAGCTGAGTTTCTTTGAAGTTGGCAGGAAAAGTGGCGCAGGAAAACGTTGTGTAAAATAGCAGACAGTTAAGGTGTGAGGACCATATATAAATGTGTATTTATACTAATCGGCTTAGAAGGTAATTTGTTTTACTATGAGGAAGATTAAATTTAAATCACAACACATATATCTCCTTTAGCTTCATTTACCCTTAAGGTATTTATGGTTTTTTGGTTTATTGCGCATACCTATGTAGGTTTGTGAATATATTTGAAATCTCGTAATTTAAAGAAGGTGTGTGTTTTCTGTGTAAAGTTCAATGAGTAGTACTTTGCAATAATCAAATATCGAAGATAAAGCTATACGTTCTCAAGTTGCATTCTTTTAGAACTTGTATACGTTTAAGTTATTGTAGTTTAGTAAGGTTGTAAGGATTTGTATAAAGACGTTCCTTGGTATATGTAGTAAGGCTTTGGAGGAACGGAGGTTGGGGTGGGGGGGATGGTGGGGCAGTAAGAAGACAAAATATGGTAAAAAAAAAAAAAAACATTACCATAATAAGTCAGTCAGCATTCTATTTGGGAGCCGATATTAATATTGCATAAAATCAGTGTGGAATAGATAACCTTTTTAAGTATTCCTGTTTTAAGTTTCCTGCTAAAAAAAGGTTTTTACGGCAAACTCTAATAGACTTCTATCGGGAAGTCTTCATTAAAGGGACTGGTAATTAGATAATTAGAACCAGACGAATCATCAACAAACTGGCATAGGTTTAGTACGCTCGTCTCCGAATCAAGTAGTTGGTGTTCGAGTCTTGGCCCTGGACATAGTCTTGTGTACTTGAGCAAGACACTTCACTTTTACAGTGACATGACTGAGTACGGGTGAACTTAATGCCAGGAGAATCTCTGCTATGGACTTGAATCCCACCCTAGGAGGAGTTGAATTACTTGTAGTTGTTTTGTGCTATAGAAACCGTGATAAGCACCGGCTTGATAGGCCACTATGCTCGCATGAAGCCTTAACCTACCCACTACACCTCCCACACCCGTCCTTTATCTGGCCAAATAGTAAACCACAAATGAGAGAGTGACAAATACCGAATAATATGCGAGGATATTTCTTCAACCAAGCGTTGTTTATGTAAAAGGTCTTGCATTGGTTTATCAAATACAATTATAACTCACACAAAGTTCCAAACAAACTGGCACTGAATTACGTAAGTGAGCTGGCTCACATTTAACAATCTACGAAGGAATAAATATGTTTTGTTAATATAAAAGCTGTTTCTACTGTATGCCTAAGGTTTACTAGAAAAATGATAGATTCATAAAAAAGTCTATATTAGGCCAGTTGACAGCTGACGGTGTTTACAAATAAAAACACATTGTCCTTATTCAAGGAGGTTCAGCTGTAATAAGGAGGGCTTGCCCTCCTCCAGCTCGTTACTGCTAACTGCGAAGATTTCTGAAAAGAAATTGTTCAAATATCCTTTCTCGTGTTATATTTTTCTTCTGGTATCGTTCCACCCACGTGTATGGAATCGAGTGGCATTTACTTTTTTTCATTGCCTGCTGACCTTTATAGAGTTAAAAGTTTTATGGTAGAACTGATAAACATTTCCCGTGAAAATCATGCTGAAATTTATTTCCTTAAAAAAATTGTCTTAGTTCAAAGTTCTCAATAGAACATAAAAGGGTTAGTTGCGGCTGTACAATAAATATAGATTACGTCATAGAAAGTGCGACGTACGGATTTTTAATCACGAGTTGCAAAATTTTGGAAAACGAACGGGTGAGCGCAGCGAACGAGTGAGTTTTCCAAAGTTTTGCAAAGAGTGAATAAAAATCTGTAAAAAGCACTTTCTATGTTGTAATTTGTTTATTGTATATATAACGAGAATTTAACATACCCCTTAAATCAGTTTGAATTTTTCCGACACCATAAAATTACATGCAGAACGTAATGAATGGCCGAGTGCAATGAATGGCCGAGCGTGATGAAAAACAAATCCGCTCTCTAGTCCAGCAACAGGCGGACAACGAGCCCACACAAGCTTAAATATAACACGGGAGAATTCGTAATTATACATAGTGTGAAATCTTTCCGCTTGTCGCTAATTACTGTCAGATTCAATCATGTCATAGCGACACTTCGCGCCGTGCAAAGACAAATTCGGACTCTGTACATGTTGACTTACACTGATTAAATTTGAATGTTCCTTCTTGAATGTTGTTAAATTTGCTTCCTCGGTTTCTTGAATGGCCATTGATTCTCAAACTGAAGTTCTAGCGCTCAAAATGTTGGATATATTCCATTGCTGTTTCTCCGATTGTGAACTAAAGCGGGAAGTTGAGCTGGCACTGATGATTTCAAGCCCGCGCTTCTTGGAAGCCATTTGACTGCTTAACTCTGATTGGCTAGGTGATTCTATCCTGAACGGTAATTGGTTATATCTTCACATGTGAAGAATGCTATACGCAAAACTGATTGGACGTATCGCTTTTTTTCACATGTGGAAATATCGCACATATAGAATTCAATTTGCAAGGTTATAATTGTGGTTTCCCTGTACACCACTACTGACACAGAGCACCAGAAAGGGCCAACTTATTACTTTTCTTTTGGGCAAGGACTAAGGCAACTAACAAATTGGCATTTCCAGGGAAACGTCCTAGTTGCGAACAAATTTATAACCTTTTCTTTTTGCTAGGAGAAAAGATGTTTTAGTTTGCTGTTACAACAAGTTCCCTGAGAAAATCGATCATGATAATTTATAAGCCGCTGAGACCCACCCAATAGAATGACCAATGCTTTCTATGAGACTTGCCTGCGAGGAATCATATCTATATTTATGAAAACTAATATCCAGTCCAAAATGATGACTTCAAGTACTATGATTTTCTACAGCCGTGCGTCATAGAGAAAATTGTCCATTAATTAGCCGGTTGAATGTGAACAAATGGCGTAATCTACACCTCATTGAGGAAAGTTTTGTAAGGTAGATTCCCAGGGCCGGCTGCGAGACAAATGAAGAGAAACGTTTCGAAACTATGAAACATGTTCCCCGTCCATGCAGTGATTCTAAGTTCTAGTCAGATTTAGCGGCCAGCGTTTCTTTTCAGTGCTTTCAGCGCTTCTGAGCAACCCACGAGACACAGGGCGTGACATAGCGTTTTAATCGTTGCTCCCTGAGAGCCTTGAGTGTCCCTCCAAGCTAGAAGCCCCTGGTAGCATTTTTCAACAACTGAAGCGTTCTTGTTGTCCTCGTCCAAGTTTCCTATGATCACCTCCTCGGTGGAGAGTTTTCTTAGAACAGGCTTCCACTTGACTCCAACATATGGGCTAATATCAAAGAGAAGGCTTTCTGTTACCGGTTTGTCATCGCCTAGGCCCAGTGATGTGAAAAAGTCAGGATCAAACTGAACGTACCCTTTTTCTCTTGAAGAATCTAAAGAGAAATAATAATCAACGTCATGCTAAATACATCGCGTGCCAGCCTGTAAAAGCAATTAGGGTATCCGTTTTTGTTATAATAGCGTATTGCATTTTTTGGTGTGACCTGGCAAAAGGCCTATGCCTGAGATTTTTTGTGATCAAATTGTAATCTAGGATGCAGGTTTATATTTGCGTATGTTGTCCCAGATAGCTGATGCAACAGGGATTGTACACGATCTTTTGCAACTCGCATTTTTTCCGTATTTTGTTCTCTTATTGTTTTTCGTCTCATTTGGTTGCGTGTCGTGACGTATTGTCTCGTCTCGTTTCACCTCGTTCCCCTTTTCTTTTTTTTTGTGGTTTTTGTCTTATTTTCGCTAGTTTTGATTTGTTTTATTTATTAATTTATTATTTTTGGGATATTTTACGGGATACTTTATTTGTTTCTCTGTTGAATAAATAACATTCTTTGAATTTATTCACTACTCTTTTGATTGGGATCCCTTGACGAAGGGCAAGGGAAACATTTGTTTAAAAGAACAAAATACTTTCCAATTTTTTAAAATGCTATTTGATAAACTATTTTCATTATCACGATAATCAAACACTTGTTAAAAACCTGGTGATGATTTTTCTTCCTGATTGTGACTGGCACTTTTTTCCTCTTCCACTTCCTCTTCTGGCCCCGTCCAGGTTGAGCAACCGGCTATTGCATAGGTGTTACTAGAGGGAGGGACGCTTCCGCCGCCAGCTGCAGGCTTTTCCAGGATACTCTGCCGCTATGCAAACAAACATGAAAATAATGCCAAGTCAGCAAATTCTGCCAGTCACCCCTGTAGAGTAGGAAGAGGTAATTAGCAATTCCTCGAAAACAATATTACATTAAAAACCAGCCTGCTTTACCTGAAGATGAAGTTTTTGTTTTTCAATTTTCTAAAAATGGTGATATGCATGAAGACATCAAATGAGGTCTTACACTACTGCAAGTGTGATGAATGAATAATTAGAAACCATCGCTGATCAACAGCATCAGGGACTAACTAACCCAAGGACAGAAGAAAAAATCTCTGACCTAGGTGGGAATCGAACCCACGATCTTCGGATTTAGATCACCGTTGCTCTACCGACTGAGCTACAAGCCCAGACGGGAGCAGGCCGTGGGAATTTCAGGACAAATCGGCTCGACCCAAGCCAAGTACTAACTGTGAATGAGTGTTGTCCTCAGTAGCGTGTAGTATATATGTATGAAGACATCAAATGAGGTCTTACACTACTGCAAGTGTGATGAATGAATAATTAGAAACCATCGCTGATCAACAGCTCCCGTCTGGCCTTATCAGTCGGTAGAGCAACGGTGATCTAAATCCGAAGGTCGTGGGTTCGATTCCCACCTAGGTCAGAGATTTTTTCTTCTGTCCTTGGGTTAGTTAGTCCCTGATGCTGTTGATCAGCGATGGTTTCTAATTATTCATTCATCACACTTGCAGTAGTGTAAGACCTCATTTGGTGTCTTCATACATATATACTACACGCTACTGAGGACAACACTCATTCACAGTTAAAAATGGTGACTTAACCATTTTTATTCAAGTGTGGTTTGCCAAATTTTGAACTTTATCTGAGGCTTATCTTTTTTTGTCGAATTGTTTTTTTTTCCTTTTTGGTTGCTTTTATTATGGCCTAGTCTTTTACTGATTTTCAGGAGGTAAACTTGAATTTCAAGGACGTTTTAGCATTGCTTGATCAAATTGATTGTTTTCCATCATATTTAATCCATCATTGGTGATGTGTTTTCTATTTGCCTTAATCACTTCCCAGATTGCCAAGCTGCTTCACTGGCGTTGTACAATCAGACTCTCTTACTTTGAAACTTTGAATACCATTGCTAGTATATTCTAAGGCTTAACTCTGGAGTCGGATTTTTCCCTTCTCCTACCCCGCTTACAGAAGATGCGGGAAATCAAACTTTACCTAGAGGGTTTGATTCTCCTCAAACCACCCAACATATGAATCGAAGAGTGTAGAGGGTAAAAATAGACGGGTGTCAAGGAGTTGGCTTTGACAGACACGATTTTCCAACTTCACATATAGTTCAAGATGATACCATCCAACCATTTTGGAGACAATTCAAGGAGTTAGACCTCCTGTTATATGCCCCTGTCACAAGGAGCAGAGGAGTCCAATTTAACCGTATTTCCTGTTAAATTTACAGTGCAATTGTAGCCGAATCGATCTTTGGATTTCACTAAATCCATGATCATTACCACATCGCGTTCAGCATGCGCGCTGTACAAATCAAAGATCACAGAACTCGACTTCTGTTTCCGTCCTCGGCGTGCTACGGTCCACATCCGACGAGTCACGTCGTGGTCAGTTTCATTCCTTTTTTATGATATATATTTTTTAATTTTTCTATTATTTATTTATTTATTTATTTATTTATTCATTTTTATTTTTTATTGTTTGTTTTACACTTAGCTCTTCGTGCCTCATACAGAAAGCTTCGCTATCTGGAATCGTCGCCCTTCGGGCGTAGGCATTTATAGATTATGCTAGCATAATTTTTGGCATAATTCGAGCAAACTGGCATAATTTCTGCCAAGTAGCAATGCTAGCATAATTTGCGCATTTTGATAATTATCAGATCATTTTTGATGCTATTATTTGATAATTTTCTTGTCTCTAGTCCCAAGCACTTGGTGACCTTAATCGATATTTAAAGTTTTAGTTAAACTAGTAGCATTTGTAGTTCACTGTGAAGCACTGAGCCCGGGTCTGAGGTGCACCGAAAGCAGAACCACACGTTTATTTGAAATTCATTGTGGATTTGTTGCGTTTCTTTCCTGTAGACGAACGGCTTCTAGTTAAAAATATATATATTTTGGACTTATTTGCATTTTTTCAAAGAGCATAATTTAAAAAACGGTGGCATAATTTGGAAAAAAGAGCATAATGTTGGCATAATTTGGCCAAGAAAAAAGCAATGCTACTAGCATAATATGCCACTTTTACTAGCATAATCTAAAAATGCCTATTCGGGCGTCGACCACTCAAGCAGATAGGATTTCAACCGACGCGTACACGATCGCATGTTTACAGTTGCATCACGTGCAGGGATTTGAATCAACAACAGATCGATTCGCGCTACAATTGTGAATTTAACTGGAAATACAGTCAAATAGGACTCTTCCGCTCCCTGTGCCCCTGTCTCGTAATTCACAGGATATCCAATTTATATAATCAATCAATTGAAGGCTCTACTGTAGCGTGAAGTTTAATTTCCTCTACCTTCAAAGGCGTAAAGCCTGGATTCAGGTAAAATGAGTGTTCTTCGTTGTCATCTTCCTGTTGAAACTTCACCATACAAGAAAACCCGTTTACATCTCGACCGTCTTCTGGTTTAACAGCAAAATCACAGGCATCTTTAGACCAAAATGGTTTTCCTGGGAAAGAACTGTCGCTTGGATTTTTTTTCCTCATTTCAATTCAAAATTTGGCAAACATTCATTTTCGGTACATTGTGTATTCTCAAGTTGATATTTTCGTAGTGACATTTTTGTTTTCACAATAGCAGCAGTTTTTGCTCGCGACTTACGTCAGCAATATCCATGCACAAGTGCATTTCCACGTTGAGTGACCTTTTCTTCCACAGTCAATCAGACTACGAGTTTACATCAAGCTATGCGATTCTACGCTATGCTTTGCTATGCTACTGTAAGCTAACCTAGCTATACTATGTTATGCCATATTACCTTATTTCCCGATACTAAAGAAAACTAAAACAACTTAAAAACTACTTAAGTACCCTCCATGCTCTGCTATGCTATACGCTTCCCTTTGCTATGCTTTACTATACTCTGCTTTACTATACTATGCTTTGTTATGCTTTAGGCTGGGCTAGACTTTGTTATGCGTTTTTTATACTAATCTTATGGGTACCGAAGAACTTACAGATAGCGTTTCCGCACAACAACCACAATAATCAGTGTAATAAACGTTAGGGTTCCTGTGACGGTGCCTGATATCACTGGAATTTGATTAGAACTCGCTGGCTTTCTTTTCTCTGCAATGAAATAACAAAACAACAGCAAAATCAAATGGCTTGTTCTAACAAGTGCGGCAAATAAGGATCGGAGAAACTCGCGCATCCCCTGAAATGACGATTGTATCATGTACCTCTTGGGAACGTTTGGGAAAGTTTGCGGACAATAATTCAAAGCTTTGAATGGCAGAATGCTCATAAAACAAATGCTGGAATAAAAAGTGTGTGTTTACAGGGGAGGGGGACGAGCGGGCTGGATATCCAAAATCCACCTATGAAGAAATAATACATACTGAAAGCATTACTCCTCATCGACGGCGTTAAATATTATTGGTAAGCAAGCAATACTGACAGCACATCGTATTTGCGCAACAAATTTGATTGCCGGTGTCACGTGCCTCTAAACAAAAACACATGCTTACCCAGAACCCCCTTCTTTAGTGATCAAAATAGCATAGTGGCACGGCAAGTGTATGAAAAAAAAGTGCTGATACCTGAGCAAGATACGATATTCGACAGTGTCCTAAAAACTATTTAAAACATCAACCATGTTTTAAGTAATAGAAGTTTGCTTAATTAAAATGATAAAGTTTAGAAAACCTCAAGGAATTCAAGTCATGGAGAAATTGAGCTAAACGATGAATCAAACGCTGAATTTAAATGTAACTTCCAAATTACCATGACAGTCTGTCGACGATTTTGATGCCAGTTGGCCAAAAGTTGATGTTCCAGACGGACAAGGGAGACAGAAGGACTGAGCCTCTTGATCTTGGTATTGGTCCACTGCACATGCCTGGAAACCAGTTTTGTTATAATAGGATCCACGTGCACAATTTACTGCGAGATGAAATGAAACAAATAGAATAGAAAGCATATAGTATTAGTTTCAAGGTTAAAGCCACTCAAATCAGTCTAATTCTTAGCGACCAGCAGTTGAGGGCGGGGGATAAGAACGGGGGTTTAGAATCCCTCCTTGCCACTCTCTTGCGCGCCCCCAAACTATAAAATCAGATATTTAGATCATTTGAATGAATCAAGAGTGTTGCTTGCTTATGCATGACTCGGTCTTACCACATGTTATCCCTTTAAGAACTTGTCCTTCGTCACAGACAAGGCCACCTACGCGTACCACTGGGGGTCTTGATGCGTCATATTTCAAAACAACTCCACCGATGTTCAGATTCAGGTCTATTTCATTCAGGAATGTAAGAACGTTACTCGATAGTCGTTGAGTTGTCTGGTTTAGGTTAACAAGGGAAGCATTGCTTGGAAGAGGGACTTTCACGGCAAATTTCACGGTTAGAGGAACGTTAGAAGTCTGCTCGTTAAAGGCTATGCGTCTTCTACCAAGCGTAATGCCCCGCTCTCCGCATTCTACTTTGACATTTTCAATACTGCAGTCTTCATTTCCATTACATTCTTCAAGTTTACCCAAGTATTGAGTATAATGCGCGATGAAACCGCTGACAGTACGGGAGTTCATTACTTCTGTATACTTGTCAGCTATATAATGAACCTCCGTGGCAAGTAAGACTTTAGCTTGGCGTGTTCCTATAAAAGGCAAATCAGAAAATAATGAATTTTCCCGATCTGCTAGCAATTTTGATTAAATAGGAAATAGCAATAATAATTATGTAGGTCAGTGGCTCTGTTGTCTCTTATCATGTCGTACCTCTACAGATTGTCTTTGTGGTATCGTCACTCCACGATCCACTTTCAAGGCAAGATACTTTTGGTGCACCCTCGAGTTGATAACCGTTCGTAACATTGCACATAAAAGAACTCTCAGTTTTATAATTTACACCAGAGGGTATCTGGCAAGTCCTTGGAGATACCATTCCATAAGTTGGCGCTTGGATGCTTGGGCATTTGATGACTTATTGGAAAGGAATTTAAAAAAAAAAAACAATTGTAGTGAAATATTGCAAATATAAAATGATCGATGCGATCTCACAAAGCATAAAAGCCTGCGTCACACTCGTGAGACAAAACTCAGCACTAGATTATTAAGCAAAAGCATGAACACGAGGAAAACAAACATGTTCCTTTTTCTTTATTAGTGTTATGCTAATCTCACAGGAGCGAGACAGGCCTAAAAGTCTGCGTGGAGCCAGGTTTGTAATAGCGCTACAATTCCATCGATGGGTACTCTCATTTATTTTACCGCCTTCCATCTATACACCTGGGTCAGTGAAAAAAGGCAATGTGAGGGTAGCGTATCTTTACAGAAAAAGGCTTGATCTGTGGTTCAGCGCGCTGCCTTCTACCAACTATATATTTTAACCAAAGGCAAGGCTACGTGCTGTTACTTCTCAAGAAAATGCTATATCATGTGTTACAGTAGTCAGCTTTATTTTCGCCAGTGCTTAAAGAAAATAAATAAATAAATAAATAAAATACATGGTTGCAGGCATGACAAAATCGATATAATTAGATTCAAGCGATGGAATCCTCACTGCGCATTTCATCGATATCTATATTATCAAAAAAATACTTACTGTTACATGTAGTCTCGTTGCCTGACCACGTTCCATCTGCTTTACATGAGCGCAAAGAAGACCCAGCCAATTGGTATCCTGTGTCACAAGTAAGGGAAGCCAGGGAACCAAATGCCGGTCCACATGAAAAAGAGGCTATAGATCCATGAACTGGTGGTTGGAGGGCCTGGCATAATTTTCCTGAGGATTAACATGTTTTACTTTAATATATGTTTAACAAATAAAAGTCTCTCAGAAAGGAAATCAAACAGTTTTAGTTTTTGGTGAACAAATAAAAAGAAAACAAAAAAAAAATGTACTAGAATATTTTAAACTGAACTTAAGTCAAACCTACATAATCGGCTCACATGACTCTGACCGTGCGCACATTGAAACAAGATGATTTATCCCGTAATTTTTGCTATGAGTCTTGATAATTAAGAGAATTGTTAATTAATTGTTAATTAATCATTTGTGTTGACAATTTTGATAAATGATAAACGCGATGACTTACTTGCTACCTTGACCACAAAAGTGCAATTAGCTTGGTTTCCACTGCTGTCTATCGCAGAATACAAAACATTATACAGACCGATACTAAGGTTAACAGGAGGACGAATGGCAGGGTAGCTGATAGACACGTGACCAGAGTTGTCAGTCGCCATTGGCTCTTTCCATCGCCGTAAGGTACGATAAGACGAACAATTGCCAGTATAGAACACCATATTGCCCGGGCATGTGTTATTGAAGGAAGGTGGAGTGTTATCTGTAGACGACGAAAACAGTTCAACTTGTCAAATGAGCGAAATCCGGGCAGCTGATTATCAGCAATAGTGGCTTGTATTGCCTTAAAAAGTATTTGAAACACTTGCCATTTTTGGTAATGTAATATAGATGGACTTAACAACAACATTAATTTTAGGTATCCAAAAGGGCTAAGTTAATGAGAAACCGAACCAGTAAAATCAATCCATCATAGACCTAAAATGTCAGTTCCAAGTTACCTCGACAGTCCTCAGGTCTTTTGGATGCCCTTTGTCCTAAAGTAGATGTTCCAGACGGACATGGAAAACAGGAGGTCTGGGTCTCTTGATGTTGGTATTGGTCCACTGCACATGCCTGACAACCAGAGGTATCCATATCCAGGAAGTATCCAGGCGGACAACTTACTGAGAGATGAAACAAATAGAAAAGAAAGATAAAATTAACGGTTTCTGAGTTAATTAATACTATTGAAACTGGTTTAAATAAATCATTTTCGACCATAAGGGTCGAAAGCCTTAATTCAAACTTGACCGCACCGCTCCCTGACCGCAACTGCACGAATATAAACTAACGACAAGGGTGTAAGGGATCTTCAGGTCGTCAGCACAAGATATGGAGTATAAAAAAAAAAAAAAAAACGAAAAAAAATATTGGATCTTATCTTTGAAAATAATTGGAGCAAAACAATCAAGAGTTTTGTTGCTTATCTCCAGATCTTACCGCAATTTGTCCCTTGAAGAATTTGCCCTTTGTCACAGAAAAGACCGACTACCCGTACCACGGGTGGGCTTGACTCGTCATATTCCAAAACAACTCCACTGATGTTCAAAGTCAGGTCTGTTTCGTTCAGAGAGTCTCCAAGGTCACTTGATATCTCTTTAGTTGTCTGGTTCAGATCAATCACGGAGGCATTGCTGGGCAGTGGGACTTTTACAGCAAATTTTAGAGTAAGAGGAACTTTAGAAGACTGTTCGCTGTCAACTATGTCCCTTCTGCGAAGCGTAATGCTCCGTTCTCCGCATTCCACTTGGACACTTTCAATGACGCCTTTTTCGTTTCCATCACCGCCTTCAATTGTACCCAAGTGTTGAGACACCAGCTCGATAAAGTTGCTGGCGATACGGGCATGCATTTCTTCCGTACACTGTTGGGCAAGGTAATGAAGCTCTGAAGCAAGTAAAGTTTTTGCTTGGCATGTTTCTATAAAGACAAATCATAAATAAATCATCAAGGTTAAAAGCTGCCAGAAGGCAAGAGGCTATCATGGTATATTTCAAATGAGAACTAAATTTGGGCAAGATACTGCGTGACGCCAGTCGTTAACGGGTTTTCACTGGTTGAGCAACCACTAGGGAGAACGGGGATGGATAAGACACAAAGGGAAATTAGCAAGTCGTACGCGAGTGAGAGATCCTGTAAGCTTCTTTCTAACTGTGCGAAAAAAAAAAATTCAGGCAATCATCGCTATTAAATGCCAACACCTTGCATTAGGTTATGTTGTGTTAAATAAGGCTGCTTTGGAAATTACTGTAGTCAACTGCGAGTGCATGCCTTTCACCCGACTTTCTAATAAAGCAGAGGGATGGTTTAACAGAAAGGCGCCAGTAGATCACATCTATACATCCATGAGTTCATTTACCTCCACTGACGGTTATACTTTGCATGTTAACCAGGAGTAAGCTAAACAGCATACAAATCCAGCACCACATGACACTCATGGTTAGCAGAAATCAGGTTCCCGCCCTAAGGTCAAACAATAAAACAGGGTTTAAAATGATGACAACTAACAATACATATATGCCATAAGACCCCAACCCCAAACTTAGACAGACCACCTAAAAATATATGGGTTTCATGGTGATAGGACTGAAATTTTCCTGTCCAAAATATCAATTTAACCAAAAAACAACAACAACAACAACAACAAAGAAGTCGTTTGCAAAAGACCCAGTTAAAACCATCCCTCTTTTCTTGCCAATTGGCTTATCGTAAAGCTCAAGTTTGGTTTGCGCTATGAATAAAAGTGTTCCAAGGTTTAAAGATGAAATACGGCAAAATATTCTTCCGGTCACCTTAAATTATAAAACTAGTAATAGTTATCACTAAAGCTGCCTCCGCTTCCTTTTTATTTCTGCTGATTGACGACAATAATATTGAACGTTACTGTATGAACTAAAATTTTATATTTTTTTGTAAACTATATCACTCATACTGTTCAAGTACAAACTTAGGCATCTTGAAATACCATAAATATAATCCAAAGACTCAACTAAGTTAACTAAACCAACACATTCTGTTTAATTCATTCTATCACATGATATTATTTACATAGTCATAACACTCTGACGAAGTGCATCCTGGAAAAAAAATCAAACCACTCTGTTGTTCTAGTTTGATAGTGAAACAAACCATTTGTCTTGATATATTAGCAAACGTATCTCGAAAGCAGAACAGAAGTGTAGATTTTTTCGAGATTTAAACAGAAGTATCGCGTTACAGTCGCCATATATGCTAATTAGAGTCAAGTTTTTTGTCCTCAACGAAAACGCCGCAAAACATTTACATTTACATTTCGGACATTTGGATCCCTGCCAGTCGCTCAGCCGTCACATGGGCTCTACACTACGTAAGATTACTCAGTAAAAATAAGCTACTGCGGCTATTTCAGAAACAGAAATGAGTACAGATGAGAAACGTGCAAGTACATGAGGCAGCTGTTAGCCGCACCTCAGACACAAATACTACATTATAGGTTGAGTCAGGCGAACTTCTCACAGTTTCGTCCCTTAATTAACCGAGACTACCCTTATTTTCATTGCTTATAGGTGTTATCTTCAAAAGAATATCTGGAAGGACTGAAAGTCCTCCACAATAAGGAAAACCTTTCAGCAGTGATTGCAACGCAGAAGGATGTTAAAGATAGGATGACGTCTCGTAGAAACTTCGAGAAACTGGATTGCCGATCAAAACATTGCAAAAAGCGATTTATTTCACAGGCGCCAGGATCGTGTTTTTGGTGGATCACTTTAACCCATTTGCGGTGATCCCAAGAGACAGACCTACGGAGACACAAATCGGCGTACAACTGCTTTAAGAAATGAGTCTTTCGTTTCTCGGAATGATTAGGGCCGCGTATTGATAATTACAGTGTGATCCTGTCTCAGAATATGCTACAAGATAACATTGAGGCAATTAATTGTTGATTATTGCATAAGTGCATGGGACTCCATTTTGGAGGTTGGTTTGAAAGATACTAACTAACTACAAGCGAGAATTCCAAGCGTTATTTCCTATTATTGCGAAATATTTGCCGTAACAACTTAACACGGAAAAAGTTGTCATCAAAACTTTTTAACGCGTTTTCATTTATTTTTGTATTCGCCACGTTCATTTTAGCAATCTGTAAATAATTAAAAGTTTCTCGGGCATTGTGGCGCATTTTGCGGGTTTAAATATATTTTACCCTGCTGAAATAAACCAATAAAAGTAAGAATCGAACAATCGTATGATGTAACCAGCCAATCAAAATCCAAATTCCATAACAATGTTCGGACGGCTTCCTTCAGCGAGCGTTGGTGAAAAAAATCACGGTGCCATTTTCAACTAAAAAAGCTTGACATCCCACAGAAAGGATAGCTCAGCCTCACAGAAACCTGCTTGTTCGGACATTCTTCGCGTCGTCCTTTTCTTTCAGGAGAAGCTTCTGATGTCAATTCTCGGTTTTCACATGACGTCATAAAAATTGAAAAATAAGGAATTATCAATCCATTTGAGATTTTAGTTCAGTTAGTTATTAGAACAGCTGAAGACTTATCTTTTTACAAATTTTCAATTTGACAGGGTTTTTCGTCTTGTGATAAAGCAACTTTAAATTTCTAAGCCTTTGCGTGACACCATATTAAACCGGCGGCTGAGAATGCTGTCACGTAGGTTAAAAAAGTGACTTTTCCGCTGAGATTTCGCAATCTGAACAATCCTTGAGTGAGAATAAGTACTTATGTAGATGTTTATGAGCCCTCAGAAGACGACTACAGGCTTTTTATGGTAAAACTCGATGACATATGTTTTTGTTAGCTTCCGGCCGCCATATTTGTGCCCCTTAGAGGGACACAAACATGGCGTCTCCATACAAAGCCTTATAAATTTGAGTAAAACATTTCTTCGAATATCTCCCACACCAAACATCTCAAAGACTTGAATCTTTGCGAGACTGTTTGAATATTCATCTTCTTTTATCTCTTTGATTCTTGACTTTATTTGTTGAACGGTTTGGATCATGTTGTGACAGTGAAAACCGGCAATACCGCCTGTAGTACTCCCATGTTGTATGTGAGTACCCCTGTATTAACTATAACGGGCTCAGTTCAATCAAGTAAGCTAATGCCAAACTGTCGGCTTAGTAATTGTGCAATTAATTTCAGCATTTCAAAAAAGGCTCTAGCGAACTCTCCTTTTATGTCTTTCACAAATTTTGAAAACTGAAAAGGCAAGATTTAGCCAGCTTCGCTTGATGTATTGTGTACTTTTATTTATGCCCGGAAACATGAACTCCATTGTTCTATTTTATGGAAAGGCCTAGAAACTTTCGCCTTGCCGGTGATGTTGACCCGAGCATTTTCAATTGCATTAAAATAAACTAAAGTTTCCTTCTCAGCATGCTTGAGAAAAATTGATTTAGAAAGATTCATGTAAGAACAACAACTGTCTTAATAATTCGCATGTCGGAAAATCAAATCAAAAATATGTCCGATGGCGAGAGAAGTGGCAGACTAATAAAGGCCACTGTCTGGCAAACAGATTAAATTAAACGAGTCACGCTCTGTCAACGGTTATGTGTGCTCGTTTCAGTTTTGGTTTCAAATTAAGCACCCTGCCATCAATTAATAGTTAAAAAAAAAGGTTATAGCTTCACTTTCTCTAGATCCTAGGAACATTGATTTGATCAACTAACTTTTTTTTTTTTGGCTTTTCTTTTATGCCAGAGATATTATCATGTGGGATACAGTACAAAATATTTTAGAACATGTTCACAAACTTCGTCCATATTTTTAAGACTCTAGAGCATGTCTACACATTAACTTGTGACCAATTGCTAGGTACTTGGCGCTGGTGTGTCATCTACTAGCACTGGTTATGGACATAACAAATAACACAGTTGAATAACTAATATTAAGTATAACTATCGTTGCACTTTTCACCTTAAAAAGTGGTTCTTGCTGGTTGAAGTATCAGATGCCTTCCGTCACGCTCAAAACCGACCCCTGATAAATAAACACAGTTCTTAATTAGAACAATAAATTCATGCTACTGCACTGATTTGTGACGAATTGTGTTCGATTTGAGAAATTTTTACAGGGTCACTTGCCACCTGAGAGCTATCTATGGATAGTTTCGCGAGCTGACAGCGGCTTATTATTTCGTATCGTAGGAAGAGCGATGCTCAAAAAAACCTTGGTAAAATCAAAAGGATGTTGACCGGTAGAAAGTTGTCAGGCCTCGTGCATTCAGAGCGGGACGGCTTTTGCAAATGCATTGAGCTTCGCTGTTTCGGATTCTTCTTCTTTAGGTCCGCCTAGTGAAATTACTCAAGGAGAGCTTTGTTTGCCTGAGACGTATCCAAACAGTCTGTAAATGAGTCGGTCTCACTTAATTGAAACCATACCATACAATTGCTGAACTAAATTATCATATCCAGCCCTTCAAAGTATAATTAAGATTAGAAACGAACCTGCAGTCAGTGAAGTCCAAAGTCGGCAAAAGACTGTACTACGCCGGAAATTAGTTCAAAACGAAAGAGGAAGTTAGAAAAAAAAAATGTAGACAGCGGCGCAGTTGATTTGATGACATCATTTTAAGAATAATGTATCTTTATATATGTCACGTCACATATTCTCTGGCTATCCTGGCCAAAATAAGGATATTTTGTGACCCCAGGGTCTGACTCCAGGTGACATACCGTTACTCCAAAGAAGTAGCAATAAACTTCAATGGATGTCAGCAACAGCCCCAAAATTAGCGTGACGTGACACACCTTGACAAATAAACTGGAACAAAGTCATCTGAACATATATTTTTTTCTTTAGGTAACCCTTAATACAAATAAATTAATACTTTTCAATATAAATCTACTAGCGTTCTATCTCTATTCTACTCGCCCTACCGACAAGTAACCATTTTGGTGTTTCGCAGGGAGGTGGACCAAATTATGGACTTTGAGCCATGGATCGTTTGTTACTTTGAATCGGCGTCCTCCAAAGCTTGAAAGCCCGTACGTGAAAGGCGTTCAAAGGGAACGGAGAAGAGGAAACCTGAAGCGCGAAGCACGATCGGGGGTTCAAAGTGGAATCGGAAGGAGAAGGGGGTATCGCTGCTGCTTCGCACTTCTAGTTTTCCCCTCTCTTATCCGTCTTCTCTCCTCTCAGGCTACCAAAACTATATAAACTCTGGAAATTTCTTAGAAGTGGAATCGAGTTTTTCCGTAACGAACTCGTTAAATACCGTTTCGCCAAACTCGTCATATTAGTCTAGTAATAAACGCTCGGGTAAATTTTTTTTTAGAATTCTAACATGTATTATAGCGTAATTTACTCACTTGGGTAAATTGAATGTAATCACAATTCAGTCTCAAGATTAATTCCTCCTCTCTTTACAGCCTGTTGCGTGTGCTCTTTGACCGGATGATCTGCAGAAAGCGAAAGTCTTCCTCCTCCTACCTTGTATAAACACAACTGAGAAACGGGGGTTTTCCCGTACTTATGAAACTAATGGACCACGCAGTTAACTGCGGTCGTAGTAAGTTACATGAAGCTCAAACCAAAGCAATATGGACTATTTCGCCAAGCTACGACGGCGCCGATTGGTGCCAGCCGGAATTAATATATGTTCCTGCAGTCGTTATGAGTGTACCCGTTGCTCTTTCAACTGACAGTTATCTGACTGAATTTGTTCTCTGGGTTTGATTATTGCATCCAGAATTATCTAGAAGCAACTATTAGGCGATGATTGGTTGTCGGAATTGATTATACGGAGAACGTTTCCCCTTTCTGATTAGGGACAAAACCCTTCAAAAGGGATAAATCCTGTGCCCTGAAAGGGCATTTGTCTTGAGTACATGGTAACTTTACCGATTATAAAACATCCCATCTCAAACAAAGTGCCACTTGTTTAGTATGCCAAATTCCACTTG
Organism: Galaxea fascicularis; assembly: GCA_948470475.1. Lineage (NCBI taxonomy): Eukaryota > Metazoa > Cnidaria > Anthozoa > Scleractinia > Euphylliidae > Galaxea > Galaxea fascicularis. Next base: position 8,218,767 of record OX419341.1, read on the forward strand.
ACATGTCTGCTTAATCTCGGAAAGTACGCGTTATGTGATAGTTTTTTTTCTTTTATTTTTTTTGTCGGCTCAACCTTGCAAACGACTGGCACGCGGGAAATTTGAATTGACCAGTCAGGGATCAGTAGGCGGGAAAAACTTTAGTGTCCGAACGTCAAGTTAATAAGGGAGGAAAGGCACTGAAATCAGGCAACTTTTCTCATTGGAAACGACTTTAAATATGCACGAAAAGGGATTTGCATTTTCAAAAACCATACCACACTGTAAAAGGTTAATAATATGAATCATCTTATGTTTCCAAGCTTATAATTTGGCACCAAAAAAAATAAAAAAATAAAAAATGGGCCCCGGCGTTCGCTATGGCAACTGGCTCGTAGGTCGTCGAGTATCGCCAGGTAGGATAATTGTTGTGTTATTTTGAACAAAATACGATGTTCCTCGTCAAATCAAACCCGGAATTCTCGAGTTAACTACTATTAGAGTCCCAAGCAACTTCTCCACTCTCTTTATTTTTGTTAGCTGCGAAGAAAAAGGCTATTATCGTGTCGCTTCGGCGGGACAACTAACTTTTGACTGCCGGTTGTACTGCGGGCGCAGTTGCCGTATGCAAGGAATGTCTGGAACGTTCTTTTCATAACCCTTTTTTATAATATAGATAGATCCTTGCGGGCGCTCTGAGTGGTCAAAACCCATGTGTTATCAGAGTATAAAACAGAAGAAGCGTGTTTTATTATTTATTTATTTTTTTTGCGCGTGTAAAATCTATAACATAAAGCAAATGAAGAAGCCTAGGCCGTGTATTACACTGTAATAAAACACTCCGGTCATTTGAGAATACTCGAGAAGTGTAGAAAACACTCGCCCGCGGCTCATGTTTTCTACATTTCAATCGTGTTCCCAAATGCCCGTCGTGTTTTGTGGCAGTGTAATTCACGACTTAGGCGTCTTTATTTGTTAAATCAAAAGCCGGCGTTCCATGAAGATAAATTCGCACAGTTTAAAATCCCATTTCAGGAACGTTTACGCGGCGCCGTACTTAAGCCAAAGTTTAGCTGAAATATGCTGTCAATCGCTATGTTTCATGGATTGTAATGATACTCATATCAGATGAATCGAAAACCAGTCAGCAAATTTTCAGCACAGAATTTTGCTGTATTCTTCACAATTGTAAAAAGTTTACCCTTGAAGAGTTCAAAGAGTGTGCAGACTGTACCGAGGGGGAAAAGGGTACTCCTTTAAATTAGTAAAATAGGTATGTGCGGACCTAAAGGGTAGGGCTTTTGAGCCGTTTTGGTCATAAATACGGTATCGATTTTGGCCATTTTGTTTATTTTGTCCACAGATGACGTACATTTTCTGTTATATGGGTATTTTGACATGTAAATACTCCGGAATATATTAGTGATCATGGATGGACAAATTCCAAGAGTCCAAGAGACTGTGTTGATCAACTTTTTGCGAGAGAGATATGCTGTCCAATTGTTTTTTTTTTTTACCTAACCAAATTAAAATCAAAGCAGAAAATAATTATGGAGAAGAGAATGCTTGATACTTGTCTAGACACAAGTATGTTGTGTAATCATTGCAAAAATCTATTAGAGGAGACATCTGTAATCTTTTTTTGTTAATATTCCTGCACAAACAATTACTAAGATACATGTATATATGGATAAAATTCTGTGATTTTTGTTTCCGAGAAAAAAAAATTATTGCCATTTTACTTGCATACACTACAATATGTAATACTCTTTTTATTGATTGCACCAAGCTGGAGCTTCTCCCTATAGTTGACTGGAGGTGCACTTTTTCTTTTTTTTTTTTCAGACTGGAGGTACAAGACTTAACGGGACAGGGATTTCAAATTATTTATCCAAGCAATCAACTGCATTGCAGCCACATTAGTTTTGTGAAAGAGGTTTCAAGCTAGAGGCTGCATGTATATGAAAGAGCAACCTTTCCTGTCAAAAAAACAAAAAAAAAATGGACAGAGTTTTGACCTTAGCGCGGAGTCTCCTTGTATAAAGCTTTGTTACTCCCTTCCCCCTCCCCATGGACATAAAAACATACCCTTCACTTCGGGTTCAAGACTGAAACAAAACTGTCTGAGATTGAAGCAAATGCTTTCCTTTCTATATAGATTTCCCATTTACCAGCAACCTGAAATTAAATTATTTATGTTTAATTTGACATAGCTTAAACTAAACGTTCCTCTCCATAAATATACTGCACCTAGCTTACATTATTGTGAACTTTTCTAAGAGAGAAATAGTAACCCTTTGTTGTAGTGGAGTTTTCTTCAGTTACCTTAATGATAGAATTCTGAGGTGTTCACGTTTATCGGTTGCTTTTTCGAAGTACAAATATTTCACTGGGCCAGTTAAGTGAATTTCCTCTAAAAATTATGCACTCATCAGTCCGTTTCATCCGCTTCGGCTGTCAAAGCGGGCCGTGTTACAAAGGAGCCTGAGCTTTACCTTAATACAAAGAACAGTCACTGGAAATTCATCGATCCAGATATGTCGCACCCAAACAGCAGAAAGGGCAAGATGTAGGCTAATGTAACAGCCAACTGATAATCATCTCATGCATGCTAGCGTCGAAGCTAGAGAAAATGGAAGGACTAGGCTGACAACCACCCAACGTTTCCCGCTGTACTGTCAAGGAGAGTAATACATACAGGCCTCTTTGGCTTGAACGCATTGTTTTACCATTTCAGACATCCGATGTCTGAAATGGTAAAACAATGGTGATATTCTCTAGAGAATTTATCCAGATCCGTTCAAAAATTATCCATTCATATGCACGCGATAACCTGTAATTGAAAATTTGAAAGCAATAGTACTAGGGTATTACCGCACAGTCTAAAATGAGGCAACAAACCGTACAAACTAAAGAGCTCTATTGTCTTTTACACGTATAAACGCGGTAAACGAAATTGGTTGATTCTAAAATATGAAAAAAAAGTTTCAAAAGTTAATCGTCACTGATGTTTGATTCATCGCAATTTCGCAACTTTTGAAGTGCATCGAAGCAA